>NWSH02000601.1:5696410-5717232 GCA_002382865.2 Heliothis virescens | reverse complement strand
TCGTCTTTCATAATAGGTGTTCAGAAGGAAAATTATTGAAGGTCTTTTAAAATCGTCTTAAGAAATTCCATATGATGCGCTTAAATATAACAAATAAAATATTAGGATATCAATAACATAACTCTTTTACAACCAGAACTAATTGGTGTTTATACATAATGGGAAACGGATGTTCGGGATGTAGTTAAATTTGTCCTCCTATCACTTGTAAGTCAGTTAAAATACTTAACTTGACCTTTTCCTCTGTATGGACATTTCAAGACAAGGAAATGTCTTTTTCTTTTTGCTGCGCAATTTTATTAGACTTTCTCCTACGCAGTTAAACGCAGGCAGCTTATTTCACATCTTCCGCCCAATTAAATTGATGTCGAAGGAAGACACCATTAGACGCATGCGGGTTTATAAAAATTGATGGCTAGGAATGTGTAACAGTGTTGTTGTAATACACATTCATCACTTCATTGAAGCGGACTAAGGTCAAGATAGCTATGTATTGGATAGCATGCCTTCGTCCGTACGCAATCAATTTAACATAGCATATTATAACGTCAGTTATAGGATGACGTCAGTTACTTTGATTACCGAAAGATGCATTATTACACGTGACAGGACTTCCAATAAATAGTTTAGAATGACTTTCCAATGTTATTTTTAAAGAACAGGATACTTTTCTAGTATGATGGGATCCAGAAGGCTGGATGGTTAAAAGTAAAATGTGCTTGTTGAAACGCTGTAGGAGACGATTGATTGTCTGCGCAGTGGAAGGCCCTGGCTGATACATTTAGGTTACCGTTGCAGGTTATCTAATTAAACAAAATAGTGAAAAACATTGATCAGCGATTAATACTGCGTTGCTTTATTATGCTAGTGCTTTACGGTTTTATCTATGTCATGATTACGCGCTTTAACGTATTTTCTTCTTATATCACGTATATGTAACGCAAAAACCATCATAATTGCTAACGTGTAGGAACATCTGAACTTTCTATTATGTAATGTATGTGAAAGAAAGTAATTCCTAGACTAGATAATAGTATCTAACCAATTAACCATCTTTTAAACTAAACGTTGGTTCGCATATTATTATTCTAAATACAAGAAATACATCGCATGATAACATTAAAAAATTTTTCCACCAATTAATCAATGCGAAGACGGAAGAGTATTTTAAAATAAAGTTGGGAAAGTTATAACTACGAAATTAGATATTGCCTTAGTAATTGGCCAAAATTTAACTTGACGTTAAATTAAAAATATATGCTAAAGCATTACGTTCCAGTTTTTAACCGCTAAACAAATATTATTAGTAAGTTCTGAATACCCTACGCGAGGACTGTTGAGAGTTCAAATTCTTTTACTTTTGATCGCAGCGACCTGCACAAGCGCGCAGCTGTGACAATTTGCAATTTGACTGCAACGGCTCACGCAACGCGTCTTCCGAAAATTATAAATAATGCTAGGAGGACCGTGTTTCTATAAATACATCTTCAAAGTAGTTCTCAATTTTATTTTGTACCGGACCATTCATTTATTCTGTCTTAATTTAGTTCTGACATATTCTAGCAAAACACATGTTAGAACAATTTTTTTTTCACTATTAAGCTAAGTACAATATTAATTAGTATACACTTTAATGTATTGATAGGAAAAATGAAAAAGTGTTAGACAATCTGCTGTTCTAACGGATGTATGTGGCATAGGAGCCACTAAAGCAAGTTTCTTTGTTTCAGACCCCACGTCTAAGCATAGTATGTTTAATTATGAATTTAAGAATATAAACTAAAATAAAAATACTCAGACGACTTACTGAATATTGAAAATCGAGGTTTCACTTATCGCGTAGATATTCAGCTTAAAATTACTTCCGCGCGTTTCCAGCGCCAAAATTAAATAAAAAAAGAAGCCTTTACGTTAATGCACGAAGTTCTCGCGGTATTGGTACAACTAAATTAGGAGGTCCTTAAACATTTTTTTAAATAGTGGTGACATTCAGGTTCTTAAAGTCAGGATTTTAAGAAAATTAACCTGCACCAAAGACTCCGTGAGTTCTGAAATTCCAGACACGTGAAGCTGGCTAATTTTGCCCATTTAAAATCGCTGGATTGGTCCTGCTCACTTTCAGAGCTAATGATTTTAAAAAAAAAAAAAAAACCGGCGCCAAGTGCGAGTTACATCGGACTCGCACGCAGTTAAGTTCCGATACACACATCCAAATTATCCTATGAACAAATAACAAACGTCCCTACTACCGTACAATTTAGCCAAAACACAAAACATATTCTCGCAAGACAATAAAATAACCATTTGTTTTTTCATACAAATATATGAATAACAAAAAGTTATATTTTGCGGTTACTGAAAAAGTGCTATAACTCAAAAACTACTGACTGTATTTCGTTCAAACCAATTTTGGTTGATAGTTTTTATTAAGATCTATAACATATATTTTTTTTAGATTTTTCACTTTGGTAGTTTAGAAATTACAGGGGGGGGACACACATTTTAGCACTTTGAAAGTGTCTTACTCTGAAATGATTGACTTTGAGAAAAAATGGTTTCAGAAACCTCAATCTCATTTTTAAAGACCTATCTATAGACACCCCACAAGAGTAGGTTAGACGAAAAAAAAATTTTTTTGTTTCAGTTCCATGTATGGGGAGCCCCCTTCTAATATTATTATTTTTTTATTTTTGTATAAAAATCGTAAAGCGGTTAACATAATACATCTACCTACCGAGTTTGAATGGTGTAGTCCTAATAGTTTCGGAATAAACTGGCTGTGACATACGGACAGACAGACAGACAGACAGACAGACATGACGAATCTATAAGGGTTCCGTTTTTTTGCCATTCGGCTACGGAACCCTAAAAACGGCCAAATGCATGTCGGACTCGCGTACGAAGGGTTCCTTATCATTATTTATGAAAAATGTAGGCTTATGTGATGTGTTGCTATAGGTTGATACATGGCTGAAAATGAAGAGTCAAAGCTGAGAGCGAATGCTCAATTGTCATTCACACTTTTGATATAGGTACCTACTTACCTAACTGAAATCATGAATTGTTATTAGACCACTTCATTCGGAATTCATATCCATAAAGCCACTTATCCAGTATGCGTCAGTGCAATTAACTGGACCAATCACATAATTACTTCCGCGGTACTTTTGATATCGATTGGTTGGAAACCTTCCATATGGCTGTAATGGAAGACAGATTATAGTGCACGAAACATAGTGTTAGTTACGGATGGTTCGCTTTCACCTTCCGTGGAGTGAGCGACCCTCGCGACCTCCGTGGTGACCACTGACCGCGACTGTCACGTGTCAAGCATATCATATTTCTGCTATTATACAATACTGATTGTATATTTTTAGTGTTCCGTGCCCATAATGTACAACGGGGCCCTATTACTAAGACTTCACTGTTCGTCCATCAGGTTGTCACAAGGCTGTATCTCATGAACCATGATAGCTAGAGAACTAAAATTTTCACAGATGATGTATTTCTATTGCCGCTTTATCAAAAAATACTAAAAACTAACAAAATAAGAATTTTAGGGAGCTTCCATACATCAAACGTGATATTTTTTTTGTACGGAACCCTTCACGCCGACTCGCACTTGGCTGGGTTTCTTACCACAATCGTCGATCCTATGGTTACGTATAAGTAAGAAGGTACGGACACAATGAATTTAACGTTTCGATTGAAATGCAGTATCTTATCGAATGACTCACGAATCGAAACTTCTAACCAGTTAAGATTTCGAAGCTGGTTGTTACTTCCGCGTCTTGGTTGTGAGATACAGAATTTAGTTGGGATTTCGTGAGAAAATTGAACTGGATTAATTGAGCTACTTGTTGCATTATTATTATGTTCCAGCAGAAATTGTTGAATTTAAATGTTAAAATGGCAAATAAACCTACTACGCACTGTGTAGACACTTTCAGTAATTAAAAGGTAGACCAAGAAATGTTTAAGATTTGATGTAAATTCTTGCAAAAAAGTTTCCCTTTTCACATAATCGTAATATGCATACATTGCTAAAGTACTGACTGATCAAAGAAGTAAAATTGCTCGTCTTTTCAGTTTGTGTTCCTACACTAGATTATGTAAGAAGATGATGTACAATTATTTAAAATAAATAATGCATAGAAATTACTTGTGGACATTTAGAATAAACATTGCACCACTACTTACGACACCCTTCGGTTCCCTCGGTCAATTTGCATAGGTAAATGTCTGTAGAACCAGCTTTCAAATAAGAGCACTATACGATAGGCATTCGATGTTGACATTTTATAGGAGCAGGATACGATTTCAATTGGTACTCGAATTAACAATAATTTATTATGATTCATTCGATTAGGTACTTATTACAGAATGCCGACGATTCTTGCCGGTCCTGAATTTATCTGTTTGGCTGTGGCTGCGCAATAGATTCCATCTATTAAAATTCTCTCCGACAGTCTCGACCACACGTAGATTAGAGAATAATATGTGCCTTCTTTGAAGTAATATTTCAATAGTTATTTATTAAGCTTATTTTTTAAACAAGTCATATAGCCAAACTAATTCAACCTCTTGTAGTCGATCATGTCAACCGTTTCGAATGGAATCTTCACAGGCAAGTAACGAGTATCTGCTAGGCTGTTTCCGAGAATTTCGATTCGATCCACATATTCAAATGACATGATATTCCTCGAGATTATATTTGAATATCTTCGAATAAAGTGTTGAGCTGAATCAGTTTTCTGAAAGTGTTTTAAATGTGACTGATCGGGTTCTTAGATTCAAGAACTGTAACAATGTAAAAGCTATTGTCCAACACACGGGAAAGTGAAGTCAAGCAAGCAGCCATTTAGGTATAAAATAGCATTAAACTCTGCAATGAGTAGATCATAATTTGACTGCAATAGACCGTTGCAATACGGATGTTCAAAATAACTGTAAATCGATTACGTCATAACTAGTAGCTGTTATTTAATGTGGATCCTATAAGGACAAGAAAATACTGAGTTATTAAGTAACTTAAGTCATGGGCTTTAAATGTGTGTCATTAAGTGTCTCCTTAATTAAGCATTTATGTTGCATTGATTACATAAGTGCTAGATACGTGCACAATGCCTCTCGGTCTACAATCTATTGTTCCCACGGTAATCAATAAGGCCTTCAAAAGACGTATCGTTGGTAGTACATACTTCCAATAATTATATACTTCATTCCGAACGTTTTGAGAAGAGGTGATTGGAATTCGACAGTCATTTGTCACAGCCTGTAAAACGTCCAGTGCTGGACAAAGGCCTTGCCCAAGATGGGGGGATTTGCCCATATTCACCGCGCTAAGCATGCACGTTCGTGAGCACAGTGTGGGTAATGTAGTATTTAGGATTTAGTTATTTATTAGTTCAAATAGAGCGATTTATAGTCGTTCATTACCATATCTTGTGTCAATATTAGATAAATTCACACAACTGTTAAAAAGCCTTAACTATTGCAATTCTTCTTGCGAAAATCTAAAAAAAGTAACAAGTGCGAATAACTAATTGCAAATATTTAAAGTAGGTTCGGAAAGACCAAAACGTTGCCAATTTAAAACCGGCGTGTTCGTCTGCATTCTCAGTGTACCAGCTAGTTTACGTAAACAAACATTGCCTTGAACTGTTAAATGAGGCACGCGACACGTCTATTTGTTACGTCGTAATTAACGCGCTTAATTAACTCTGCCCTACTAACAAAGAACGCAGTAATCGACAATTTGACGATTATGACTTTTTTACAGAAATTGCCTCCAAAAAATAATTTATAATTTTTTTTTTACTGAAAGTGTGTTTTATAGTTAGTTAGTTAGTTTAGTGTGTGTGTTACCATGTAAAGTAGATAACTAAAAATGTGTTTTTCGCGCTTTTCTCCGAACCGCTATTTTGCAAGTACGTCGTTTTTAGTTAGCAGGGCAGAACTGTGTAAGTGAAGCTCGCTTTGTAAGTTCCATTGTGTTTGTTGAGATTAAGACATCTCGTGCAACCATCATGACATGAGGGTCAAATGTCAAACTACTGGTAACAACTCGTGAATTGTGGGGTATTGTGTGAGAGCTGCAGTACTCTAATGACCTGTTATTGGTGATACTTTAACGCGTTGACTATGTGCACGAAAGCATTATTACCTATGTGCATTGTAAACCTATTGCGAAAGCAAAGAGCTTTCCTCACGTTATTTAAACTCAAAAGAAAATGTTCACGTTTATTTAAATAAAATATATTTCGGAACAAAATACTTAACAGTTGGTTAGCACTAAACTAAATATTTAAGTAGAGAATCAACACTTGAAATCACTGGCTGTACGAAATGTTGTAACGGAATGAATGTTTCAAAAAGCTGTATAATAAGGAAACTTGTATAATTAAGTTGGCGATAGATCTGAGCGTGTGGTTTTGTAGCTTCATAAATATTTTATTTCTGTAGAAACAAAATAAAATTCTGAAGGATATAGTGTATTCCATAAGCATTGCATGTGAAATAACGGGATATGTGTATTCATACTACTTATAATGGAGTCCTAAAAACAAAATCTGTAAATGTAATTCATGAAGTTATGAATCCGTGTAGGTTAGAAATAGAAGATTACCTGGTCATAAGATCAGCTATAAGATTGTGCATGACTATTGGATGACTTGCTCAATCTGTATTCAAATAGACATATTCCCATTGTTATCAAAAACGTACCAGACAAATAATTCTTTGATATCCGAAAATAATTACCATAAAATTGTAATGGAAGCTACAGACTATCTCATCGGCGGCAAAAAGAATAGTAAGTGTTTCACCATGCCACTGTAAACAATGGAATGGATAGGGGAGCGATGTAGAAACAGTAGACCATATTCACATATTGTTGGACCACTTGCACCTATCAATTAACTGTGATTAAAAGTATACGCTGAGGTCATTCAGTATGGAAAGTTTGCATCATGACGGTCTCACGAAGAAGGCAATATTGTATTCAATATCTACTAAACGTGAGACAGAATAATGGTCCAATACAATGAGTGTAAGTTTGACCATGATATGAAATTGCGGTAGACGTCATCGGATGCGCATAATTGTTTGTTCAAGGTAAGAGATCTTGACCTAGTTAGCGATTACATACAATAGGCTGTTTTTTGTGAAGGAGGTTGTATATTGATACTTAAATTATTATCAACATAGCAATATAACATTTTCAAGCAGTTTAGAAAATAAAGAAGGTAAAAAGTTGTTTCATGTAGGCACCTAAAGCTGCTACGTAAAATTTAAGATGCATTGTAAGATTGAAGAAAACTTTGTTTTGTATGCTGTTGCATTCACAAAGAACATTGAAACACTAGAAAAGTGTCGAGAGAGTTGGTACAACGGTGTGTGCATTAACAATAAGTGTTTATGGGTGAAATTGCAAGCAACGAGAGTTATTTATTTGCTTTAACTGTGCAGACTGGAGTTGCAATTGCAGTTTTAGTAATTTTGCAAAATTATAAGCAGATATACACTACTTGTACAGTAGCGATAAAAATACTTGAATCCTATTAAAACTTATAAACTTGATTATTATTACCTGCGTGATTTCAAAAGAACTGAAAATTAAATAATAATGCGGAAGCACTTACAATAAACAGGCAACCGATAACAGCCTTGTTAAACAGCGATTATATCAGTGTTTTACCGACAGGCGATTTTGAACTCTGACTATTAAGTAAGTCAAGTCTGACTGTATACCTTACCAAACAATGTAGGTGATGTAGAGAAATTAGGTACTTATCTTGTTTTTAGGACAGATTTCAGCAAGTAACAAAGTAGAACACGGACTCGCAATTATCTACATCATTTCGCATTATACTCCAGATGAGTGACGGACGTGCGACGTAGATAAATCGATCTAGCACAAAAGTATACTTAGACTTTGTCGTTTGGGAGTACAGACAACAGCAAGTCAACGTATACGAATCTGTCAAATTTTACCAATTGAACATTAACCTACCTCCACTGTGATAAGGTTAAAAATCCATTGGAGAAATTTGACAGATTGTGGTAACTTGATGTGCTGTTGTCTGTACCTAACCAAAGCTTGCAAATCGTCTTTGATATTCATACATGTCCTATGCACCATAAAATGGTCCGGTATTGCAAACCGCAGCATTAACCAGTAAGTATCACAAAAGCCGGTAAATCTTGTTACAGTCTGCGTCGCTTACCTCAGTTATGGTGTATGGTCATCGTATGTCACGCGGCTTGCGGCTTGCAGGTCGCGTCACACAATCTCACCTAATCGGTAAACAAGACGCGTTTTATGTAATATCTTTTGGCGTCTGCCCCGTACTCTTGGTCGAGTTTCGCTTTCACCTTAATAACACTTTCTAGAAGTTTGGTTTTGTTTATGGTAAATAACGCGACACGAGGATGACTTCTGATCACGCCAATTTGAGCCACAAGCTAGATTGTATAACTTTTAAGATTTAAATCACACTACCGGATCTGCATTCTATTGTATTCGGTACTATTTAAAACAAATGCTTGCACTGTACATGTAACAATAGAATTGTACATGCAAGTAAGTTGTATTCTTTAAGGTGTTATTATAAACGATTTTGTACGTTTAGTGGTATTACTGCTAACAAAAGTTCTTATCTCAATAGGCCTGTTTTGTTATCTAGACACGCGGCAGCGTGTCAAGCCAAGTTCAAGCAGACTGGCTGGCAAGCGCCACGTGTATATTTACAGGAACCATTTGGTGCCACTTTTTACCCATGNACTGATACGTAACAGCACTTGCCTGCCGAAATGTTTGGCGCGCCCATCTTACCAATGGCACATACGAAATCTCACCGAGACTCATCTCTTAAATTACATAATTATCTAATTGTGAAACAATCATCTGATTGCACCTGACCATCATATTAATCAGTATCAATTGGCCTATTTATTAACCAACGAGGTCTGTGTTAAGTAACCGATCGGCTTTTAATATCTAAACACATTTTACTTTCACCAGCCAGATTCCTGTTGCGTCGGTTAGTTCTCAATAAATCTCTAGGTCTCTTGTACGTTGGTTCGGACTCATGAGTAGGTTTGTGTTATGAAATTCGCTCTAGTTTTAGCAATTGTGTTTTCGAATATACCTAGTTATTTAGTACTGACACCCATGAGACAATGCAAAGATTTATTATGCATGTCATTAAATTGTTTTGAAAATGGACGAGTGTTTCATTTAGCATATTTTTTTCATAAAACATTAGGCTGATCTGCAGAATAATTTTTATTCTTGCTGATTAAACCCCGCTTCTTTCTTCAGCAACGTTGTTATTTACATTCCGTTGTATCCAATCTTTCAACCCATCTCAGAAGCCTACATTTACAAAGATCTACTGTTTCCATCGATACCTAGGTGAAGAACCTTCATGTTTTTGCATAGCCATTCATAATTGCATAATTATTTACGGTTGTTAACTGTCTGTCATGTTTTGTTTTTGTGGGAGCGACATTTTTTACCGACTAAGTATTAAATAATCAATTACCAGCCTCATCATCCGCTGTAAATAATAAAAAATGTCAATCTCTAATTAAAGTATGTACCCTATATTTAATTAAACAGCTCTCGAGCAAGTAATTACATTTAATTAGAAAAATAGCTCCATACTTTACATCTCTAATTACGCAATGGTTCTGGCCTTCGTGATAAATTTTAGCTTTCACACGCACTGGCCCTCCGATAATTTATATCATAGAACCTATTAGTTGATGATACAATCTTCTTTCAATTATTAAGAACAACGATTACACTACACGAATGTAACCAATAATATTTATGGGCTATTCCATCACAGTCGAGCAAGTTTTTCCAGCAATGTAATAAATTCCTATAGAAGACAGATGGGATCGTTTTGATGCAGAGGTGAAGCAGTATACAACTTTAATCGAGAATCGTGACTGAAGGGATCATACCCAGTCACCGTCACAACTAATGGTAATAAATTATAGTGTCGTCACGCTCGATATTTCTATTTGAATACGACATTAGAATACTTATCTAATTTGATTTATCATATTTCATTTTGTTGTTTTGTGATGGCCATGGAAATTATATCACCATATAGGTGGGTCTAGATAGAGACTCCTTAATGACTTTATCCATCCATGTTTGATGAAATTAACAAAATAAAAGATACATCTTTGTTAAACATTGCTAAACATCAAGACCACGTGCAAGCTTCAAAGCCTGATTTCTAATCTAAGAGCACAATTTGCATAACATACTATTAAGCTTCAAACTTTAAGCAGGTTTGTATCGAAACCATTATTTCACTAATGCCTTACCTCATTAGGTACCCTCATTAATATTGCTAAAACACTGTCTTAAATGTTGCAAACGATGCAGGTAGACTAGGCGCCCTGTCCACCAAGTATATTTTATTAGACCAGCATCAGATTGTGTGCAAAGCGACAACGAAATAAATGGTAGGTAAACATTTTAGAAAGGCAGGATCGTTCGTGTGTCGAATACGGGTAGAGCCTTGGAGAAGTGACTGGCTCTGCACACGGAGATCCGTATCCTGACTGCGGCTCACTCGCACCGATCTATACATACCGTTAATTAAAATTAATAAATTCAACAACTAATTTAATTAGCAGTAGTGCGTAGAGCATTCGATTTCTCTTAAATCTATCACGTCATTCTGTAGAAGTAGGAAATGATTAATGTTAATGAACCAAGGAAAAAGTCTAGATGTCATGAAATTGTATTACATGGATACTAATTTCGTGTGGTTTTCCGCAATTTTAACAACTTATGAGAACCTACTTTGTCTGCCTATGTTCCTGGGCCTCTGCAGGATAGTTTAACTTTATGGTTGACGAAAGTAAGAAAAATGTATCAACACAAGTTGAGACTATTTCTCCATGGCTCCAATAAATTTAACGGAAAACGTTCGATTTTCCAGTTCAATTGCAGCCAATTAACTAAGACTAGAAATACTTAAATCGAGCAGCTTAGATACCTTGACCTGAGATAATGATAGCGTCCTTCTGACTTTTAGACCATTCATGCCGATAGAATAAACCACTGTTGAACTGCAAACACACAGTTCAAACATACAACTGCACGAAAATGCCCTTTAGCTCTAACAAGGTCTGAAATATCAAATTGCATTGTAATATGAGTGTACTGGAATATCTTAGTTCTTTGAAATATGGAAGTAATGCTTTCAAATATGTATATTGTTAGTAATACCGCCCGTTCACTTAAAATCTCCAAAAGTAGGTATTAAGTTCACCATATGATATTACATAGTATACCTATGCGTTAACTTAACACCTGAACAGGATATTGATTTACTACATATGGTGGCAGATAAAGGCCAATCAATCTCCGGCTGCAAGCTAATATCGCCATTTGATTTCATGAACCGAGATCAAATGACCAGATCTATTATATTGAACACGACAATATCTGCTTAGTCATATTTACGCATTTTGCTTGACGCAAATGCACAAAAGTGAGTGTAATTTTTTGTGTCGTGAATGGCATTAAAGGCATTCGGGTTACTCAGTGGTGTCAGTGAAGGTCGTTATTATTCTATGAAAGTGATTTACGACTTCCTGTGTTGATCGACAGGTCTGTAGTTAATCTTGTGTTAGATCTGTGGTTTATAGATTAATCTCCAAAGAATTCATCAAAATATCAATAACAAAACATTCCATTGTGTACTACGACCTACCTTGAGTAGCGTAAGTAGGTACATCCATATAGAATAATAGCACCGCAGAAGATCCCAATACTCGGCAATATTACCGAGGTTGTCGACGTTTACTAAGATAAATCGTGATCAATGATTCATTTGTCAAATGCAACACACCGTAATGATCAGTCATTGTTTCAATCAGTCACGATTCTATACCCCAGTGCAGAAAATCTTTTTGCTTCATTATAAATTATGTTAGTTGTTTTGTTGGGTCCCCTACTAAGTGTCTATTACACATTAAAATGGTATTACGTGGCAACCTTTGTTA
Organism: Heliothis virescens; assembly: GCA_002382865.2. Lineage (NCBI taxonomy): Eukaryota > Metazoa > Arthropoda > Insecta > Lepidoptera > Noctuidae > Heliothis > Heliothis virescens. The sequence continues at coordinate 5,705,193 of NWSH02000601.1, read as the reverse complement.
TTGTGGAAAAAAAGGTTGTTAGCAGGTAGGCCCTCGATCACGCTGCGCAAACGCATGCACGACAGACCGTGCACAATGCGCACGTCTCTCAAATTATAAGTTAAAGTCTTTGGAGACATCAAGATAACACTTCGGTATCTAACATACACAATGAAAACAACATGACTTCGTCTGGGATTTACAACATTTTCCATTAGGACTTCGAAACAACTCTTAGGACTTTGAAAAAGCTAAAAAGAAGAAATATGATCTATAAACTTACTTAGTAGGTACAGAATCCTAAGCTATAATCTAAGATGAAACTAAACTTTAAGAATACGATGCAGCAGCAGTTAATTATCTTCTGGCAGACACGATTAGTCTAATAGCCACTCAAAATTCATTGCCAGGGATATTAATCAATCTGTTGTGGCTGTTACTTAATAATAAACTACACTTAATATTAATTTATTACCGTCAAATAAGCATTAGAAGAACTGATTAAAAAATTGGCTAAGTACTTCCTTTGCAGAGAACTGCGGAAACGCTACATCCTACGACATATAACTTTCTTTCGAATGACTTTCGACAATATATTGTATCGATTTCCATCCGTTTGTCATCAACATCGCTATGCTATAATGTATGACGCGATCGTTTGCGGCTCCTGAGAAATTGAATGCGTGATCAAGCTCACTTTCACTTAATTTTATAATAATCCGACCAAGATATAGCTATCGTCAGACAATATGTTCATGTAATGTCGTCATTAATTTTAATAGAAATAAATTGCTGCTTGATGTTAAGACTATATTACATTGAGCCTACATCCTTCTAATATCTACATACTACTACATATAAGAACACAGGCGTAACATATGATCCCACCAAAAACATAAATGTAAAAAAAAGGAAAGCCAAGTTCAATATAAGACCTATGCCTGGTTGTGGGCTTCCCCGCAAAAAGAATGGAGATCTAAATGAGGCCCAAGTTCTGTACAAAATCCCAATATGTATTTATAGGTACAAAATATGACTTGGCTAGTTTTTATCAGGATTAAAAAAATGTTTTATGTATATTTTATTAATAACTTTATGGAATAACTGAGGTAATAAAAACTGGCCAAGTCATATCTTGTACCTATAAATACATATTGGGATTTTGTACAGAACTTGGGCCTCATTTAGATCTCCATTCTTTTTGCGGGGAAGCCCACAACCAGGCATAGGTCTTATATTGAACTTGGCTTTCCTTTTTTTTACATTTATGTTTTTGGTGGGATCATATGTTACGCCTGTGTTCTTATATGTAGTAGTATGTAGATATTAGAAGGATGTAGGCTCAATGTAATATAGTCTTAACATCAAGCAGCAATTTATTTCTATTAAAATTAATGACGACATTACATGAACATATTGTCTGACGATAGCTATATCTTGGTCGGATTATTATAAAATTAAGTGAAAGTGAGCTTGATCACGCATTCAATTTCTCAGGAGCCGCAAACGATCGCGTCATACATTATAGCATAGCGATGTTGATGACAAACGGATGGAAATCGATACAATATATTGTCGAAAGTCATTCGAAAGAAAGTTATATGTCGTAGGATGTAGCGTTTCCGCAGTTCTCTGCAAAGGAAGTACTTAGCCAATTTTTTAATCAGTTCTTCTAATGCTTATTTGACGGTAATAAATTAATATTAAGTGTAGTTTATTATTAAGTAACAGCCACAACAGATTGATTAATATCCCTGGCAATGAATTTTGAGTGGCTATTAGACTAATCGTGTCTGCCAGAAGATAATTAACTGCTGCTGCATCGTATTCTTAAAGTTTAGTTTCATCTTAGATTATAGCTTAGGATTCTGTACCTACTAAGTAAGTTTATAGATCATATTTCTTCTTTTTAGCTTTTTCAAAGTCCTAAGAGTTGTTTCGAAGTCCTAATGGAAAATGTTGTAAATCCCAGACGAAGTCATGTTGTTTTCATTGTGTATGTTAGATACCGAAGTGTTATCTTGATGTCTCCAAAGACTTTAACTTATAATTTGAGAGACGTGCGCATTGTGCACGGTCTGTCGTGCATGCGTTTGCGCAGCGTGATCGAGGGCCTACCTGCTAACAACCTTTTTTTCCACAATAACAAAGGTTGCCACGTAATACCATTTTAATGTGTAATAGACACTTAGTAGGGGACCCAACAAAACAACTAACATAATTTATAATGAAGCAAAAAGATTTTCTGCACTGGGGTATAGAATCGTGACTGATTGAAACAATGACTGATCATTACGGTGTGTTGCATTTGACAAATGAATCATTGATCACGATTTATCTTAGTAAACGTCGACAACCTCGGTAATATTGCCGAGTATTGGGATCTTCTGCGGTGCTATTATTCTATATGGATGTACCTACTTACGCTACTCAAGGTAGGTCGTAGTACACAATGGAATGTTTTGTTATTGATATTTTGATGAATTCTTTGGAGATTAATCTATAAACCACAGATCTAACACAAGATTAACTACAGACCTGTCGATCAACACAGGAAGTCGTAAATCACTTTCATAGAATAATAACGACCTTCACTGACACCACTGAGTAACCCGAATGCCTTTAATGCCATTCACGACACAAAAAATTACACTCACTTTTGTGCATTTGCGTCAAGCAAAATGCGTAAATATGACTAAGCAGATATTGTCGTGTTCAATATAATAGATCTGGTCATTTGATCTCGGTTCATGAAATCAAATGGCGATATTAGCTTGCAGCCGGAGATTGATTGGCCTTTATCTGCCACCATATGTAGTAAATCAATATCCTGTTCAGGTGTTAAGTTAACGCATAGGTATACTATGTAATATCATATGGTGAACTTAATACCTACTTTTGGAGATTTTAAGTGAACGGGCGGTATTACTAACAATATACATATTTGAAAGCATTACTTCCATATTTCAAAGAACTAAGATATTCCAGTACACTCATATTACAATGCAATTTGATATTTCAGACCTTGTTAGAGCTAAAGGGCATTTTCGTGCAGTTGTATGTTTGAACTGTGTGTTTGCAGTTCAACAGTGGTTTATTCTATCGGCATGAATGGTCTAAAAGTCAGAAGGACGCTATCATTATCTCAGGTCAAGGTATCTAAGCTGCTCGATTTAAGTATTTCTAGTCTTAGTTAATTGGCTGCAATTGAACTGGAAAATCGAACGTTTTCCGTTAAATTTATTGGAGCCATGGAGAAATAGTCTCAACTTGTGTTGATACATTTTTCTTACTTTCGTCAACCATAAAGTTAAACTATCCTGCAGAGGCCCAGGAACATAGGCAGACAAAGTAGGTTCTCATAAGTTGTTAAAATTGCGGAAAACCACACGAAATTAGTATCCATGTAATACAATTTCATGACATCTAGACTTTTTCCTTGGTTCATTAACATTAATCATTTCCTACTTCTACAGAATGACGTGATAGATTTAAGAGAAATCGAATGCTCTACGCACTACTGCTAATTAAATTAGTTGTTGAATTTATTAATTTTAATTAACGGTATGTATAGATCGGTGCGAGTGAGCCGCAGTCAGGATACGGATCTCCGTGTGCAGAGCCAGTCACTTCTCCAAGGCTCTACCCGTATTCGACACACGAACGATCCTGCCTTTCTAAAATGTTTACCTACCATTTATTTCGTTGTCGCTTTGCACACAATCTGATGCTGGTCTAATAAAATATACTTGGTGGACAGGGCGCCTAGTCTACCTGCATCGTTTGCAACATTTAAGACAGTGTTTTAGCAATATTAATGAGGGTACCTAATGAGGTAAGGCATTAGTGAAATAATGGTTTCGATACAAACCTGCTTAAAGTTTGAAGCTTAATAGTATGTTATGCAAATTGTGCTCTTAGATTAGAAATCAGGCTTTGAAGCTTGCACGTGGTCTTGATGTTTAGCAATGTTTAACAAAGATGTATCTTTTATTTTGTTAATTTCATCAAACATGGATGGATAAAGTCATTAAGGAGTCTCTATCTAGACCCACCTATATGGTGATATAATTTCCATGGCCATCACAAAACAACAAAATGAAATATGATAAATCAAATTAGATAAGTATTCTAATGTCGTATTCAAATAGAAATATCGAGCGTGACGACACTATAATTTATTACCATTAGTTGTGACGGTGACTGGGTATGATCCCTTCAGTCACGATTCTCGATTAAAGTTGTATACTGCTTCACCTCTGCATCAAAACGATCCCATCTGTCTTCTATAGGAATTTATTACATTGCTGGAAAAACTTGCTCGACTGTGATGGAATAGCCCATAAATATTATTGGTTACATTCGTGTAGTGTAATCGTTGTTCTTAATAATTGAAAGAAGATTGTATCATCAACTAATAGGTTCTATGATATAAATTATCGGAGGGCCAGTGCGTGTGAAAGCTAAAATTTATCACGAAGGCCAGAACCATTGCGTAATTAGAGATGTAAAGTATGGAGCTATTTTTCTAATTAAATGTAATTACTTGCTCGAGAGCTGTTTAATTAAATATAGGGTACATACTTTAATTAGAGATTGACATTTTTTATTATTTACAGCGGATGATGAGGCTGGTAATTGATTATTTAATACTTAGTCGGTAAAAAATGTCGCTCCCACAAAAACAAAACATGACAGACAGTTAACAACCGTAAATAATTATGCAATTATGAATGGCTATGCAAAAACATGAAGGTTCTTCACCTAGGTATCGATGGAAACAGTAGATCTTTGTAAATGTAGGCTTCTGAGATGGGTTGAAAGATTGGATACAACGGAATGTAAATAACAACGTTGCTGAAGAAAGAAGCGGGGTTTAATCAGCAAGAATAAAAATTATTCTGCAGATCAGCCTAATGTTTTATGAAAAAAATATGCTAAATGAAACACTCGTCCATTTTCAAAACAATTTAATGACATGCATAATAAATCTTTGCATTGTCTCATGGGTGTCAGTACTAAATAACTAGGTATATTCGAAAACACAATTGCTAAAACTAGAGCGAATTTCATAACACAAACCTACTCATGAGTCCGAACCAACGTACAAGAGACCTAGAGATTTATTGAGAACTAACCGACGCAACAGGAATCTGGCTGGTGAAAGTAAAATGTGTTTAGATATTAAAAGCCGATCGGTTACTTAACACAGACCTCGTTGGTTAATAAATAGGCCAATTGATACTGATTAATATGATGGTCAGGTGCAATCAGATGATTGTTTCACAATTAGATAATTATGTAATTTAAGAGATGAGTCTCGGTGAGATTTCGTATGTGCCATTGGTAAGATGGGCGCGCCAAACATTTCGGCAGGCAAGTGCTGTTACGTATCAGTAAACACTCAAAAATAATTGGAGCAAAACTGTGATTACTTCATCTCAAAAGAGGAATTTAATTATGAATTAAAACGCTCATTGAAATGTAGGCTTCTTTCTGCTTCATCAAGGACAACTTAGTAAGGCAAAACTGCGTTTAATTGGTTTTGTAATTAATTTATACACTGACCCTTTTATATTTATCTCGAAGTTTTATTTAGAAGAGATTAAGTCAATGAATGTACCCACTTAATCATTGACAACCTTTTATTGCTTCAAAATTCATTAAGTCATTCGTTTAGTGTAGGCATAGGTACAGTTTCCAAAGACACTGTCTAGCCATTTAGGAACCTAATGTTGTCAAAATCCCAGTATATTTTGATATAAACCAAATAACGTTACGGATCGTGTAGGTAGAGCACAGTGATAGATAGAATAATAGATACCAAAAATTCATCAGGAATTTTCATATGCCTTTAGCCATACATATAATTAGATATAGTCAGTTTCTTCAATTTACCTCGACTAGGATTAGGCTAATAAAACTTTCTGTTCCTTTGTGTTTTATTTTGCAATTTTCTAGTGCACAGACGCATACTGAATCACAATATTCGGTACAATGTCAAGTTAAAAAGTGATTTTGACCTCGAAGCAAGCATTGTCTTTAAGTGCTTGGGAAATAATTCTTACAGCCATACAACCGCATAATATGCATTATGAGTTATGACTATTGTGATAAACGTTTTCCATGTGTGAGTTATAAACATGTTTTTATTGTTTCAGCTACGTGTGCTTTTGTGACATCCATCACAATCACTCCCAATGGAAACAGTCCAGAAATAAAAATGGTAGGAGGAATGTCAGTGGACATGCAGGATGGTTTCATACCAATGGAATCTAAACTGGAAGAGACAACTGTAAGAACAAGTCGTGGTAAGAAACGAAAAGCGAACAACTCTACAAAATTATCCATCAATGAAAGGTATAGAAGACTGATACCATACATGACATTTTACTATGCTAATGATTTGGCAACACCAACGACTGATAATGTGAAGGAAGTTGAGGTAGAAAAGGCGGAAATAGTTGAGACTGGGGCAATAAATCCCGCAGATTACCGTGAACCCAAGAAAATTATCTACACGAACAGAAACATTCCCAGATATCAGGGTAATCGGTTGACTCAGCATAATATCGCATCAGCAAACCCAACGAAAATCTATTACAAAGGTGGTGTACCAGTGTACCAAAGTCCAATTAAGGTTTCTCAAAATTACAATCCATTACTGGCGGACTATAACGTACACAACGATTATGATGCTGGGAGAGTGATTCATAAACAGCTATCAAAATCTCCTGGTTTAGCATTTGTATCTTCGACACGAAAACCTTATTTAAATCTGTATACTGAGGACTCGCCTAATATCAGATATTATTTATCAGAAAAACCGAAATATAAGTTGGTTCCTTATGAGCAAACGCCTCCCATTAAAGTGCCCGAAAATGAAAATGTTTATGACATAACGAAAAAACCAGTACCAGTATCTGTGTTAATACCTAAAGAGCAAGTTTACTTAAAGCCAAGACCGACTCGACCTCATTACGTTTATAATAATGCTGACGTTCCGCAAGCCACTATCAGGAAACAACCTGCGATTGTTTCTGAAAGTTACTACGAGAAACAACGTCCTCCGCTCTCGTTGCCCCAACCGGTAATACAAAGTGGATTTAAACCGATACTCCATGCGCCTCAATACACTAAGGAAAGTACACTTTATTCGACCAATGTACCTGAGGCAGGTAATTCAGAATTTGAATATCAAAAACAACAGGAACCACTCGTACAGTCGACACCAAATGTGAATTATGACGAATTTAAGCCTAATTACTATCAGTATGTTGTAGATCAGACAACCATAAAACCCCCACAGCAGGTTACATCAAACGCAATACCACTATCTACATTACTGAATTCACTCCAGTTAAACAAGTCAATTCCGAAGCCTATCACGAAAGACAACGTGGGCGCGTCTATTAGAACTTTACTGCAAGTATTGAATGTTTTGAAAGCTGTACCACAGCAAAATAATATTGAGGTTCCAATTCTAAGTACTCCAAAACCATTTGTGCCTTCCAAGGCTGTAAAAGTAATAGCTGAACCTGTAAAGGAATCTCAACCGGAACCCGATCATGAAGAGGCTGTGCCTGACGAGGACTTCCCAGCAGAACCATATCTGGATCCCGTGAACCCACCGTCCCAACATCTTGATGGTAAGTCAAATACTTAGTATCTATTATTATCCAAAATCAGATTCATAGATACAATAGATAGGTAGTTCAGTAAAACCTATGATGCGCAAAAGTTAGTTGGATCAAAGATCGGTGGTTCGTTTTAGTTATTCCTTTTAGAGCTAAGTAACTTAGAGTACTGTGCAACAAAAAAAGAGCCTCCATTCATCAAGTCAAGTTTGTGACATTGGACATGATTGACATACTGGGAAAATCGTCAAGTGGCCTTAACTTTTTAACTCATATAAAATGTTGTGTAACTTATCTGTCCTTTTAAGTGAATAATTGAATTCTTGCAGAAGTAACATCTGGCGGTGCTACCAGCCAGCATTTCCCCTTGCAACAGACGTCAGACGACGAGGGCGGTACTCCGGGCCGGCCGGGCATCGACTATCCTATTCTCACTACAATTCCGACGACCAGCTTCGACTGCAAGACTCAGCGTTACAAAGGCTTCTTCGCAGATCCTGAGACCCGTTGCCAGGTAATAAGCAACGTATAAGAATGTTTACAAAAAATCGGTGTTACAAAGGGAAAGTAGGTCGGCCAACTGTCGGCGTCTGTCTATGCATATTGCATTTGTGGTAATTGGCAAGCTAGAGGATGTCTCCCAAAATGGGCAACGGCTATGAAGTAAGTGTCCCATGTCACGGGATGTAGGCTTGTGTACTTTTCTATAAAAATAGCACGTTGTCAGTCGTGTGGTTGTGTAATGTGCAGGTAACGTTCGTTTGAATTGCTTTATAGAGAAAATGCGCCAAACTGCACTCATTTATATAGGTCCTTAACTGTTCAATTTTTGCTAAAAGTACCTACATTTTTAGATATGTACCTTGGTTATAATAATAAAATGTAAGCAAGTACTTACAGTTCATAACGTAACTTTATCGAGTCTATTAAAAGACAATCAATGTGGTCTCGATAGATTGATCGACCGTAATCCTTACTAGAGTTTGTTTGTTTGTTCCGCTTTCACGCCGTAACTACTGAACCGATTGCTTTGAAATTTTGCAGACGTAAAGTTAGAAGTCCGGATTAAATAATAGGGTACTTTTTATCCCGAAAAAAATAGATATTCCCGAGGGAAAACAAAAATATTGTTTGCTTGATGGATGGATTGTAGATGGCGCTGTGTGT
>NWSH02000601.1:5661461-5689592 GCA_002382865.2 Heliothis virescens | reverse complement strand
GATTGTGGTAACTTGATGTGCTGCTGTCTGTACATAACATAACAGCCAAGCCATTTAGTATTATTATTGTTTAGATTTAATCAAACTTTTAGATGATACAAGTTACTATTGTATTAATTTCTTTGAAAATGCTACGGGTCAATTTATAAAGGGTGTCCGGTGGCAGAATTAGGATTTATATTTTGAACTGTCTTCGAACCTTTGAGCGGAGGAGCTTTTGGGGGGTCTTGTTCGATTCGTCATTCGTGCGGATTCCTTAAACACGATGTCGCAGTGGACAGTTGAACAATGTGCGTTTGCAGTCGAAGAGTATTTCGAAGCAAAAAAATTTCGTCGAAGATATTGTTCGCGGTACAATATCAGACAACAAGCAAAAATTTAATTCGATTGTGGGTGCGGAGGTTCATAACAAAAAGCTCAGCACCAAATTACCCTCGGTCGGAACCCAGCCAAACGTCTAGGACTGATGAAAAGACCGAACTTTTCGCAAACGGTTTCCGCGATAATCTGCGACAGTCCGTGCCTTAGAGAGCGGCTGCGTTAGGGCTCCCAAAAACGAGTGTGCACGAAATATTGAAAAACCGGCCAAGTGCGAGTCGGACTCGCGCACGAAGGGTTCCGTTCCATTATCTTTGAAAAATAAACGTTCCTATTCCCTACAATCAGTCAAAACACAAATATTTCTCGACAACAAAAAATAACTTTGTTTTTCATACAAATATATGAATAACAAAGTTATAATTTGCGGTTACTGAAAAAGTGCTATATCTCAAAAACCACTGACTGTATCTTGTTCAAACCAATTTTGGTTGATAGTTTTTGTTAAGATCTATAACATATATTTTTTTTAGATTTTTAATTCTGGTAGTTTAGAAATTACAGGGGGGGACACAAATTTTAGCGCTTTGAAAGTGTATTACTTTGAAATGATTGACTTTGAGAAAAAATGGTTTTAGAAACCTCAANTGAAAAATAAACGTACCTACAAAAAATTACTTTGTTTTTCATACAAATATATGAATAACAAAGTTATAGTTTGCGGTTACTGAAAAAGTGCTATAACTCAAAAACTACTGACTGTATTTCGTTCAAACCAATTTTGGTTGATAGTTTTTATTAAGATCTATAACATATATTTTTTTTAGATTTTTCACTTTGGTAGTTTAGAAATTACAGGGGGGGGGGACACACATTTTTGCACTTTGAAAGTGTCTCACTTTAAAATGAGTAACTTTGAGAAAAAATGGTTTTAGAAACCTCAATCTTATTTTTAAAGATCTATCTTTAGACACCCCACAAGTATAGGTTAGACAAAAAAAAAAATTTTTTGTTTCAGTTCCATGTATGGGGAGCCCCCTTTTAATAATATTTTTTTTTTATTTTTGTATAAAAATCCTAAAGCGGTTAACATAATACATCTACTTACCGAGTTTGAATGGTGTGGTCTTAATAGTTTCGGAATAAACTGGCTGTGACATACGGACAGACAGACAGACAGACAGACAGACATGACGAATCTATAAGGGTTCCGTTTTTTGCCATTCGGCTACGGAACCCTAAAAATGAGATTACTTTTTATACAAGTTTGATACCAAACAAACAAGTTTCACCACCTATAGGTATTAGCTTCATACCTTGAATATTTTACAGACTATTTGTATTAGACTCACATATTTTTGGGTTAATACTATTAAATTTTCTAGACTGCTGCGTGGCGCTTTATATATAACAGCGATATAGAGACATTAGCATTAGTTTAACAAAGATTAGTCGGTAACAGTGTTCTACGACTATGTCGTGTTTGTAGCCCTCCTGAAAATTCACTAATTTAGTTCAGGTTTTCTTTCGTGAGTAATTGCTAACGATACTGCAATTTACACGAGTTGTGTTCGTAATTGGGAGAAAGAGATGAACTACTCATATTATGAACAAAGTTTGTAAGGATGTATGTTTCTGGAAGGATGTTGATGAAACTTGGGAGTAATTCTGCCACCAGACTACCCACCACTATTTTTAACCAGATGTGGGAAGTAGTTCCTTCCACTGGCAGAAGATAGTATAGTATATAATTTATGTTCCAGGTTTGGCACTACTGTGACCTGAATGGCGGGCAGGCATCATTCCTGTGCCCGAATGGGACGATATTCTCACAGGCGGGGCTCACTTGCGACTGGTGGTTCAACGTGCGTTGTGCATCTACCACGCAGCTTTACGTACTCAACGAGAGCCTTTATAAATACATCCTGCCGCACTCGCCGAAGTTCCCCGAAGATTACAGCGGGCCTCTGGTTGATAAGTAAGTGTTAATTTACAATTTATCTCATTTGCCATCTTTCAGAATCGAGACTTTATAGGTGCTATTATATTTACACACGTAGACTTACCCAATAGTCATACTTACTTCAGTCACTATAGCTGCAAATAATAAATAGGTAATGTGTTTTGATGGGGCAGACTTTTTTTTCTGCGATGGTGATTTAAGTTTATTTGGTGTGTGAGAGCTATGCAATAACGAATTATTTACTTTTAATTACAGATACTTGAGTCTGAAGTTTAAAGAAATGGAAGAACAATTTAAGAAGAACAAAAACAAGCAGAGCGCTTCTGAGAAGACGGACTCTGATGAAGAGGAATCAGATGATTCTAGTGAAAGTTCCACTGAAACGGAAGATTCTAGTGAAGAGAAAATCAGTGAACCTAGCAAGGCAGGAGAGGGCGCAGTTAGCGAGGCCAGCGTCGTGGTGGGTTCACCGGGCGAAAGTGGCAAAGTTGAAAGGTTACAAGATTAAAACCTCACAAACTTCAAACTGTATGGAAATGCGAACGTTCCTCAAAACGTACTGCACACAAGAAAACTGTTTGTCACAGCTTTTTATCTTAGTCGAAAAACTTCGACGCTACGTCTTACTGGATCTCCCTTCTGAAGTTTTGAATAATCATTTAAAATGTGCAAAAACACTTTATGAATTGGAAGTGTGTCAATGAGATTTAACTGTAACGGATGTCCCGTTATGGAGAAGGTGCAGTATTTAAATTTAATTTAATTAGGAGTAGATCACTACATGTAATTCCTCAAATGGGAAGAAGTCATCTTGCAATAAAAGGATTTGACCCGAATTTTGGAATATCGATAAGTGTCGAGATTTTGAGTATGATTGGATATCCTGACTTGTGACTCATAACAAGAATTTTGTGACTGTTAGGTACCATAATGAAGGTATGTAGTCAACAAATTCTTAGATTGATCTTGATCCACTGTCCATGACACGTGTGAAAACATTGAGGTTTCCTGTTGAACCGTACTAATTATACTTAACACACTGCAGATTGGTTGGTAGTTACTATTTCACATTCTAGTGGATCTTAAAAAAAATCTAGCACACTATTTTTGCTGCAGTGTAAGGGATGTAGCAGCTCCTGATCCAACAAATAGAGTTATACCTGTCAGAATAGTTTCCATTAATGCCATAGAGCGAATGGCTTAGTGAGTCATCTTTAAGTGTATTAAGATTTCGTAAACGCAAAATGGGAGTAGGTATAGCTACATTATTAACTGTGATAAGTAGATGGCTAAAACCTGTGTGCTTGCTTCTATGCAAATAGCAAGTGTAAATTGTGACTGACTGTATTGCCAGATATTGTGAATGTTGATAAATCTGTAGTTATTTATTTTTGCCATTTGCCACTGTAAGCTTCTTTCGTAAATTATAACTAGTATTAGGGAATTAAACTTGCCATATATTGCCATGTTTAATTCAGATTGAATGTTGATGTGTGTTTAGATGACTTTGAGCAGAGAGTAACTTAATTGTAACGCTAGTATTTATAGTGGAATACTCATAGTGATATTTGTGCAATGTGTAAATAAATCACACCTATTGTATGTTTTGCCATTAATAACATGATAATTATAAAACTGTGCAATAAAATTATTTGATATCAGAGTAGTGTTTTATTCTATGCTAAAAGAAACACCATTTCGAAGTGATGTATTTATGTATTTATTTAGAGCATTAAATAAGTGAATATTTTTTATAATTATACAAGTAGGTAATTTTTATAATCACTTCACTTGTAGAACCCTAAAACATTATGGTAGCGGCAGCTGCAAAACATTGCATAATCAGAAAGAGATATAGGTATTTAAAACTATGATAACAAAACAATAATAGAAAGGAACAACACATTTCAACAATTAAAATATTAACTAGAAAAGTGGGTGTGACTAGCCAAGCACTTTGTTACAGATGACTTCACAATGCTACGTTAACTAACCTACATTCTTAGATTGGGACTTATGACATCAATTAATGACTACCTATACATATTCATCATAAGATATAATACTGATAAATGAATTACTGATATTTGATGAGATTCAATGTAATATAATTCCGTACCTACATCAATATGACATACAATAATTACGAATACTATGTTGGACCGTTAAAAGCTAAATATTTACTTAGACAATTAAAAGATGTGCTAAATTCACATAATTATCTGTTTTAAAGTACGACACTTAATTAAGCGAACTAATTTACAAAAGCTGTTTCATTAATTAAACACGTTTCATTTTCGTTATTAAGCTAAGGTCACAACAATTAGCCTGGTCACTATCTACAATATTTTTATTCAAAAAGTTCAAAGCAGCTCTGAATTATAACTACTATTTTCGCACACTTGCAATATCAGCTTATTCCAAAAGTCAGAAAATCTGATAACGGGTAGCAAATTCAGAAAATTATTAAAGAAAAAGTTGTGGTGACTAGTCTGGAATGTTATTATAGTTGCAAGTCAAGTGAAAACACCTAAATACCCTTAAAGTTATGCGATAACCGCAGACAATATTTATACAAAAATATAATTTGTAATACATAAGACTACTATAAGATCGTGTTTAAATGTTAATTTAAATTTTGAACACGCATTAAGTTCCAAGATTTGCTACCTAAAATTTTGATGATTAATTTGACCAATTAACAAATATTTACATTCAGACCATACCGTCTCTCCCTCGTAAATTCAATCACATGTTGTTACCATTTCAGTCTTCATTCCGTTATGTATAATTACTTGCAAACAAATATGTTTCACTTACCTAGGTACACTATACACATGATTATTGTTAACATTGAACGTGTTGAATTTAGCTACTTACAAATTTCAAAGAAACTCTTAAAGGTGACTTATCACCTCGACTCTTCATGGTAAATCAATGTTAAAAATCTATTTAAAAAATTAAAAGTTCCTTGACTAACTAAACCGAGTCTAAAATCATTAACTTTCCAGTATCTTACTGTGTAATTTACCCTGTTAGTTAAAATTAGTTGTAACAAAATTCAATATCTTACTCATAGAGAATAATATAAATATAGCGCACGAAAACGTGCGATAAAACACATTTTATAATTACTTAGTAAATCATGCATGCAGCACTTCAATGTAACTAAGGACTACTCACATTTAACAAGAAACAAAGATGCGCTCAGATGTTAGGAGCGCTTGCAGGGGTCGGGGGCGTTTGTGTGCGGCCGCCTCGCGCCGCCTAGTGCTTCAGCAGCATGGCGGCGTGCTTGAGGCGCAGGTGCGAGCGCAGCGTGTCGATGCGGCTGTAGGTGGCGGGGCAGTAGGGGCAGGGCGAGCGCTGCGCCGTGTGGCTGTGGAAGTGGTGCCAGCGGTTGGACACCTCCTTGCCGCACGACTTGCAGCGCCACAGCGCCGCGCTGTCCGCCACGGCCACGAACATGCTGTGGTACGAGTAGGGCGCGGCCGGCACGTGCGCGCGCTCTGCGAACAACAACGTGCCAGCACCAGCCTACACAGCCGCTCTCACACTCGTCACGCTGACGTAGTACGGGACATGGGACCTTTGTTTACACGACGTAGCCGTGCTTAGGGTTTGTACGGTATGTACTCTATACTTTGCGGGTGGGTGTGGAGCATGTGAAACGCACAACTGAAACTACACGGATTTGTAACATACCACAATTTAATGTAAAAATTAGTAATAAATACAACAGATAAATGCAGGAGTTTGCAACATGTTAAAATTGCATTACATAACATCAAACAATGTGAAAAAAAATTGCATTAACTGCTTGCATAAAACAAAATTATTTAAATTAAACTTTTAACGGAGGCATCAAACCAAGACATCAAACAAAATATTCATAAACAACAAATCGTTCATAAAATTTCATGTAATAATATAACAAGACTAATCGTCAGCTGTGAGGTACACGATTTGACACCCCCTCCCTATTAGTATTACACTATTGTGATATACGACACTATAACAAATTTGCTAATGTTATAAAGAAGAAACAAAATAAACATAACTAGACCATTGCTATCCTGAAATAACCTTAGAGCTCGTCCTGCACTCCATTGATTCAAATGATAAGATCACATCCTTGTGATACAAATGTAAATTTTAATATACAATAAATTGGAATATTCAATAGATTGGCCAAATAAGTGACTAGGTCTACAAGACCTCAATTTCATAAGACTAAATTTAGTAATTCGTTAACCTTATGTATAAAATTCCATATGGCATAAAGTTAGCTTTCATTAAGTCCGAATGTGGTCACCATTACAATTATTAAGTTGCATACTTTTTGAAAGCTGAAAAGAGATCAAAGGTAGATATTTTCTGAGCCAAACGGTGTGATTCTCCAAAATATTCTGGCCAGACACTATCATAGTATCCTAACCTAAAATATCTAAAATAATATTCTATGTTACTAATCAATCAATTTGCTATAGCAAATTCAATATTAAAAATTGGTCTCGAGTGATAGTAATATAAAAATGCATTCACGATTAGATGAAGCGTTTAACGCGTGGGCCGACTGGGAGATCAGCTCGATCCCAAGTCGCGGGGCAATGGGACCCGTACGGATAGCTATGATCTATCTCAACAATAGACTTTAACTTGCGCGACAATAAATTATTAAATAGTACACAACTATTACGATTGGCAGAGGTAAACAAGCTAATTATTAATATTACCAGCTATAAAACCTGTACATCACCGTAACCCAAACTGCGATTCACTAAGTAGAAATAGAAATTAGGAGTAGTTCACTTATGTAAATACAAATAGGTAGTTACTCTCTTTCAATGATATTAATTATATACTTTTTATAATATCATTTAGTTTGGTTACGTAATTAAATAACTAGTAATATTGCACTGAGTATGAAATGCTATCAAATAATAAGCGCCCACATACTATGAACAGTAGGTATAAAAATCTTTGATATCCTTAAAGTAAATATAAAATCTTTATGGAAGAAATGTTTGGTGACTTCATATATACAGGGACGCATGAGCTTCGTGCTTATATATCGAGTGGGCCCCTATATTCAATAGTCAATTGTATAATCTAGCTATAAGTTATGACTATTTTCAAAAAATTGCACAAGTGGAATTGCATGTTCACAGCTACTAAACAGCACTAACGCCACAACTAAAGTTATGGGAAACGATCATGGATTCACTATCTGGATGTGATAAATTCCTAACTCCATCAATGAACGTTTTATATTTGGTAGGCAAGGATCAGATTCATATATTATGTAAATGGTGTCTTATCATTATATATTTATGTACTAGTAAACTTGAAGATCTCTGAAAAAATTAAGGTAAAATCTCGAGTGATACTGTAATCTCTAGGCGTGTAACGATCCATGCATTATGTACCCGTTGACCAGACAGATGCGACCTCAATTGGATGCTAGATGCCTTACATTTAATGCAAAGTAACTAATCATTAAAACATTAATCATATTATAATAGGAGTCGAATCGTAGCGTGTTAACACTCTTGGTTCTAGCACCATTCCTTTTTATCACATTTCAGTTACCGTACCACTCTAAAGTGTTTAGCTAAAAATGTAACAATCTTAAACCTTAATTGAAAAATACATACATAAACGCTAGGTTAGTCCCAATCGTAGAATGCCAATATTAGTTACTAAATGCGCAACCTCCAAACGTTCCATCCTAACTTATATTAATTGATTGAAAGAGGTCTTTGACCCCAAGCACCGATCACACGAGTGGGCGACGGCCGGGCGGGCCAACGCGGCGCGTCGCCGGTACCACAACTAAACACCTACCAACGATAAAATAATAAAACATGTTAACATCTCAACTCGATTACTTTTAACCGACAACTCAATATAAACGAAATCAATGTTACTATATGATGAATCGATTAAAAACAAACAACACTAATAAATCATATTATATATGCAGTTATATAAATATAAAAGTATATTAAATCAGACAATAGAATATATCTAAGTATAAAAAAACAATCTCCGTAAATAGATCAACTAGTCTAGTATAAAAATCTTTTCGTATGTTTCCTTAGGCGCTATCCTTTAATACATCACAAATCCTTAATAATTATCCATCTTGCAAAGGCCTCATAGAGTTACAAATGCATCTACACTGAGATTCAGTCAATATTTATACGTCGTTGACCAACGACTAATCACAATCTCTTGCCAGTCCCCAAATATCCTTCTGATGTCGTTCCATACCACCCACAGGATTCAATAACATAAATACAATTAGCTACAGGAAACTCATAATTTCCTATCTAATGAATAAATATAACAAGAAAATGTGGGCCCGTACCTGGGCCACCGCTAATAGCCAGCATCACTTCGCGGTCGCACCGCTACTCGATATAATGTATATTCTTAATATCTTAACGTTCCTATCGATACAATATAAAAAATAATATGGTAATAGTAAAATTAACATCATATTATTGCTTTTGCCCGTTCCCGTATAGCGATTGGTATAGAAAAAAATTTGCTTACCTACTACATACGCTTCGAGTCATTATTTCAGTAACATCGACATAGGTACATTCCAGACAAGGAATCTTATACAAGATCACACTGGGGCAAGTCAAACGCACAACCGAGACGATACTAAAACGAGTCGCCCGCCGGTGCGGGCTAGTTAAGAAAGGCCCGTTTAAGTAATAGCACTTCAGCTTAATCCTAAATAGGAAGCGGTTTCGACGCGAGACGGTCCGTTAAAATTTTGACACATCAACAACGACAGAGTCTGAGCTGGGTCGGAGCGCGCTCACAGAGCGTCGAGGCCGAGCCAGTACATGGACAATCAGTCGAAGCCCGCGTCCAGCGGGTTGGCGAACAGCGGCGCGTGCGGCGGCGCGGGCGGCGCGGGCGGCTCGAACTTGCGCGTGTCGGGGTTGTACGCGGGGTGTTTGAACTTGCAGTGCGTGCGCAGGTTGTCGGAGCGCGTGTACGTGGCGCGGCACAGCGGGCACTCGAACCGGCCCGGGAAGTGCACGTGATAGTGGTTGCGGATGTGCGTCACCACCTTGCCGCACAGCTTGCACCGGTGCAGGTTGAGCGCGCCCGCCACGCGCTCGAACGTCAGCCGCATGTGCCAGCCCTTCGAGCCTGCAACCAGCGATGCGTCACTCCTCCACACAACACTCGCCTCGCGTCACGCGGCTCAATGCCGCAGTCCACCTGCCGTGACGCGTTACCGGGACTCGAGAGGTGTCGGCACCTTGTCCGCGACCGATGGCACTGGGGCATTAGCTACGTGATGCGACCCATTCCGAGGTTCACAATCAACTCTTTCATTATAACAAACGAATTTAAAACATTTTACAAAATCAAGAATTTATCCAAACAATGTTTACAATATTTTAGCACTAGTTAAGCCTTAATTAACTGTTAACGCTGTACTATGCCTTTCCTAGAACTATTATAGTATAAAAGCGTTAATAATATTTAATAAAATTTAAAACAAAACTTCGGAAATTATTGATTTGTAACAAAATAGTAATATTCAATGGAGATCCATGCATAAATGAATCAATGATACTGAAGAAATGGTGTTTGTTATTGTAAGTGTTACGTTTGCATGAGAGTTTGTTAATAACTGTCACCAAGCCTGTAATGCGGAACGCGATTAATAGAGAGAAATAGGTCTGCTATATAATATAAAGAAAGCATGGATAGAGGATGAAATGAAAAGAAAAGTGGTATAAATAAAGGAATATATTTGCAACAAACACACAATAACGATAGACTTACATACGAATTTAATTGGAGTAAATGGGAAATAAATTAAAATTAAGAGGTATGTTCCTAAATCACATAAGTCAGTCTTGGACATCAGTAATAGTAACTGACATCATTTTATAATAC
Organism: Heliothis virescens; assembly: GCA_002382865.2. Classification (NCBI taxonomy): domain Eukaryota; kingdom Metazoa; phylum Arthropoda; class Insecta; order Lepidoptera; family Noctuidae; genus Heliothis; species Heliothis virescens. The sequence goes on along the minus strand of NWSH02000601.1, from coordinate 5,679,376 downwards.
TATAAGGAACAAACAGAGATCATTAAGTTAGTAAAAACTTTTGAGCCGAAACTGATTTATAAGGCACCTCAATTGATCTGCAATCTTTTAGACAACGAGACACAAAATGTTAACTATCAATATAATGCAACAATTTTGTATGCCCTGTGTCAAAAGAATTTATATTTATTTCATACTATATTCCCATTTTCGTACTGTATATCCTTTAATTCAGATTTATTTCAAGCTTTAAAATGTTGCTCTAAATAAAAATAACTTTACCAGAACCCATGTAAATCATAAGAAAGTAATTTCTGAAAGAGGCCGATCAGTTGAGTTGAAAAACATTAATTACATAAAAACTTAAACTTTTTTATAGCAAAAGCAATTTTGGTACAATTTTAATACAAATACTAAAATAAATAATGACAATTGTTAACACACGAGGATTGTTTGAGCACAATGCTAATATCACAATACACAAAATTCAGGTTAATTTAATAAGAAAAGAAAAAAGGTATGTTTATAAGATTTTGCGCCTTTCAAGTTTTTATCGAGTTTAGCTATTTTTCTAGCATATAACATTCAACACCTGTTAGAATAGCAAAAATTGTATTTTTAGGTTACGTGTTGAACTTTTCAAGTCTGGGAAAGGCGCTATTAAAACATTTTTTTAACTAAACAAATTGTTCTAATATTTTATATGAAGGTTATGACTAAAACTTTAAAATGAAATGATAGATTCATTAAAACAATAAGAATACGATAACAAAATCACACCACACCTTAATTCTAATTACAAATGTTAAGAAGCCCATCATGTTACTGTAGTTGATTAGTAGGAAAGTTAATAGGCAGAAAAGTTATGTTAACAATTTAAAACGCAACCCTAGAATGAGCATGGGAGATAATACTATGACGATTGCTTCCACTCACTCGTGAGATCGCAAAACATTAATGACTAACAATTTGTGAGATTATTAAGCAATGAGATTGCTGAAACTTAGTTGTCTAGCTAATCTTAGAAACTCTAACTCATTTCGCACTTCTTCTGTATATTAGACAAATTATCCGAGTTCAAAACAGAGCAATGCTTCATGCGCAGGTGTCTCTTTAGGTTGTCGGCTCGTGTGAGCGTTATGGGACACATTGGGCACTTATGCTGCTCGGGGTTGTGAGATTTCATATGCTTTTTTATGTTATTAACTAGTTTTCCACAAATGTTACAAGACTCGGGAACACTGAACGGTTTGTTGTGCAAGGCCAAACCAAACGATTTCACAATATTTTCTACACTCGCTAATTTATTTCTAAATGGTTCCCATGGTTTTTTATTTTCATCAACGCCATAATTTTCACCTGTAAGATACGTAATATCTTAACTGCTGGTATATTTAGTTGGCATGCTTTTTCTTTCACGTACACAAATAACTTTCAGCAACACACTGTTCCACTCCCTTTGTATATCATTCCAGATACCTGTCACCTTACATGCAACCGTAAAGCTAGAAATGTTTACTCATCACACCCACTGGATGTTACACTTATAATTTGCTTAAAATTACAGATACACAAATCACGCATGGTAATCATTTTTGAGCCTTAAATAATTTTCCAAATTGTGTAAATATTGCACGACCTATAACCCTCGGGGGAGCCAAATCTTTATCAATCAGAAATCTTATGACACCGTTTTCTTCATAAAAAGTAAAAAGAAAATATCTAAAAGCTTATCGTTCTAAGTAGAAAAGTATTACAAAGCGTCTATGACCAGTGCAAATTAACGATGGGATGGCAAGCAACAACGGGTGACATGCGGCGGGTGTTATCGTCATGCATCTAGTAAAAATTCCGACACCAGAGATTCCAACCCACTATTTATATGGATGAATTATCTGGCTATGCTTACTTACAAAAAGCTGGGTAAAATAAACGGTAAAGCTTTAAGTAACACCTTTTTAACAGGCAATTAGATCTTGTCAATTGTTAGCATTCAAATAAGTTATTGTTATCAGTTGGTAGATAATGTGATCGAGTTATTGAGACGTAGACGCATCGAGACCTAGTACGCTATTTGTATGTTAACATTTGACAGATTTTCATGTTCCTATAGCACAAAGTGTCGTCACCAACAAAACTGCGAAAATTTGTAAACGCTTATTGATTCAATTAGGCTTATTAATATTCTCTAATGAGAAATATTCACAGGTCTGTCGGTAGCGAAGTTATAAATACAAGATAACTCACCATCTATGGTGTCTGTCTGGTCCGGGTGGGGTTGCAACATCGGTTCGTTGTCGTTGCACTCGTTGCTAAGACTCTGCTGGTTCAGTATCGATGCCATTTCTGTTACTCCCATGCCCTGAAAAGTCAGCAATATTTTACATAACTAATGTCTTTTATATCTGGCGAGTTCACCACTCCTTCCCAACAAGTACAAAATTCTAGGAAGGGTGGTTGTTTCAGGGGCTGTCTTCTATAGATTCGAGAGATACTAATTTTGTAACCTGCTTTGAATATAGAAATAACTAAGTAGCTTTAAAAAGCAAGTCTTTTATATTTATTATTTGCTTTTAACATTTTTGAAAGAAGGACGTCTATTAAACAAGAATAAATAAATAAATCGATATCCAAATAATATAGTTTATTTTATACATAATTTACATAAGTAAGCTCGGTGTTATATGTGTTTTACACACAACTTTACATCAAATGGAATAGTAGAGCCCATTACTTAAATAAAATCTTCTATAATCTATATAAATAAATGCATTTCACTGAAAAAATATATGTTTGTAGTTTTAAAGAATCAAATATACATAGTAACTCTTGCTAATGTCTTCATTCATACAGAAGTGAGAAAGTCTTATTAAATACGCAAATTATACAGAAAAGCTACTGACTTTCTGTTTGACACGATTTTTATAGATCTATAATGAAATATTTAAATCAAGTCTTTTACATTACTGAGTACAACGTCAGAATAATGTCAGTGATTGCACTAGAGTAAAGCTTTTTGTATGTTAGGTCAATCGCATTGTGTTTACATTTTGACCCAGAAAAATAATGTTGTAGGTGCCAATTTTTATCAGAGTTTAAGTGTTATTGTTAGAATTAATAAAAATAGTTGTATCCCTGTTTCATTTCCAAATAGTTGATTAGCGCCTTTTAATATAATAAGTGGCTTCAAATTGTCTACTCGTCGCAAGGCGCCTCACTACTTGATAAAACATTTGTATTGTTTGAGTGTTCACGATCTCTACAAAACTTATGAGCCTTGCATTTATCGTGATGATTCACTATTTCTAGCCTAAAGTTAGAGTTGCCTTCTACAAATGATGTCCTGTTGACTGTCAGCTCGTGTGACCATCTTCTGCAGTAAGTGCAGTACATAATGTTTTGTGATTTATCATATTGCAGCCACGGGTACAGAGTCAACCAAGTTATCCGGAATTTTCCGCCTTTTTTAGAATTTACTGGCGACCGTCGCGTCGTTTTTGGCGGTGGTGTTATTTGTTGGGGCGGTAAAGCGAGGATTGAAGCGAGAATGTGGCTATCGGGTCGTTTAACGCTTAGATCCAAATACTGGCGGTTAGGTTCTTCCGCATCGGCCGTGCGATCCCAGTCAGTACTCTGCCAACAAAGAAGGAAAGGCTCTGCTTTATATTTGTGAAATTATCTTTTTATTAGGCAGATCCCTTCCTTCCTGTCGACAGATCCGCGGATCATTTGAAAAATTTAGATAAAATAACAGAAGAAAAAGATCATCCTCATTAAGATAATTAAAATGTTAATGTTAACGTAAAGCAATGAGAATGGACGCGACATGGACATGAAATTTCGAAACTGAACAGATCGATTACTTTTAAGAGATGACTGGGATGTGTGTACCTGGAGATGCGTCTGGTCGAAGGGTGGCGGCGGGTGCAGGTTGGGCGCGTGCGGGGCGTGCGGCGCGTGCGGCGGGTAGGGCGAGTCGGGCTCCTGCTTCACGTGCGGCGCCGGCGTGTGCGCGGGCGAGCGCGCCACCGCGCGGTGCGGCGTGTGCGCCGGCGGCGGCGTCGACGGCTCCGACCCCGAGCCCGTCGACCCACACTTTGCCGACTTCACGTGTCCCTGTACGATCATATTAAACCTCAAGTATTCTATCACTGACAGTTTATCAGAAGATTTTGACGACTTATTGTTATAAAAATGTGATGCTTTTTCTTCTTCTGCTGCCTTAAAAAACCCAGATTTAAACTAGTAGTCCTAATTAGCTCGGATAGTCGATGTTCCACCGTTAATTGTCAATTTCCGTCAAAGCACGACTGTAGCGATTCACTGACTTCAAAGTTTGACGATCGCTATCAGCTTAATGCCGAGTACATGTTCAAATATTTTCTTTGTCTGACCAGTGTCCAGCTTACCTCGTAGTGCCTGTAAGATAGATCGACATCGTCCCGGGGTACCGTGGAGTTCTTTCTGCGTCTCTTCTCGGGCGGTATAGCGTGCGAGGGATGGGAGGGGTGCGCGGGCGGCGCGGCCGACAGCGGCGTGTGCGGCGCGGGCGGCGCGCAGTGCGCCGCGGGAGGCGTGGCGAACGACTCCGAGCGGGAGAGGTTCTCGGCGCTCACTGACGGAGTGGATCGATCCTCCGACTGAGAATATACAAGCAATGCTTCTAAACTGACAGATGTTCGAAGAAACTTTCTTAAAAAGTTACTTGATTAAAATGGCAGATCAGGAAAACCTAGCTCCACCAAAGCAGACTGAAGAAGTTTTAACCAACCAGTAAAATTTCTCCTTGTTTTAGTTGAAGTCTGTGCCTAAAACTGAAAAGATACTGAGAGAGATATCCTATCAGAATTTATAACAAATGATTCAAAACTTTGTTTTACTATGTGTAATTGGCACAGATTTCACATCATCTCACTAAAAGATACTTTAGTTTTGAGGCTAACGTTCAAAATAAGTTAAATTTTAAGAAGTATAATAATACCCAATGGAATTCACTTACAAGCAGATTAACATAGAAAATGTACCTAATTGTATATTTGGAAGCCCAATAAGTTTGTATTTAAGTATTGTTGGGATAATAATCAAAACTAAATTAGTTCAAAAATCAAAACTAAATGTTCAACAATAGGCGAAACCAGAAATCTACTATAAAGCCTAATGTTACAAAAGTTATCTATATTCCAACGGTTTTTATCGAGTTGATGCGTTTATGGTTGCATATCTTTTTATTTCGTGGTGAAAATAACGGTTCTGTACCGTCATCGTTTTAATTTCGAATTAGGATTGTGTTTTGCTCAACAGAGTACAGGCAGTTAACACTATTTTTCTAGATTCTAGCCTAAACTGGTCTTGATACTAACAAAATTCAAATTTCTCATTTAAAAGTCTAAGCTAGACGTGATGTTACTGTTCTATCAAAATTTCAAGGCTGACGAGCGATAATTAATAAAGTGTATTCAATGCGTGCTACTTTACGTTAAAACAGAAATCAATATCGGTGATGAGACTAGTTCTTCACAATTCGAATAACTTTGTTATTTGTAGCAAAAATACTTGTGGCCTTAATTTAAATTTCGCACGAGTGTTATTACATTTTTCAATAGTACTAAATTCAAGGCACATAAAGTCGGGTTTAAAAGCTGTAAAAATATTTTATTAATCAGTAACTTACCTTAGGATTCAATGTATTATTTTCTGTCAAACCTCTAACTTGTAAACTTTCAGCAGTTTTTAGGAACATCGGTAGCATATTTTGGCCAACATTCACTTCACCCTGAAAATCAGAAATAATGAGCATATTGTGTTTTCAGTCAGTTTATTACGAAATTGTTTATTAATTTTAGTTTATGTACCTTGTACATGAAATCCAAAAGTGATTTCATTTCTGAGAATCGTACATCTTTGAGGAATATTATCGGATGTGGATGAGAGTTCTGTAGGAATATACTTTCAAAATATGGGGAACACGCGGAGAGTATCGTCTGGTGTGCCTGAAACAAGCCCAAAAAAACACATTTTCACAAGTTTACTTTAAAAATAGCACTTGTAATTTAAACAAAAGAAATGATGCAGAGCTATGTGAAGGTCTTTACGATTTTGTTAGCATTATAATATAGAAACACTGCATAACTGCCATTTTGCCAGACTTATTGTTATTACAATTAGGTTGTAAATGTTTTTTCACGGAATAGGTTTTCAGACACAACTCGTTAATATTTACTTTGGGGCCTTTGTAAGGCAATTAAATCTTATATTCTGAATGATTGTAAATTTTCTCAATAATTTTGTATTTCTCTAGTATTTATTTATCTAACGACGTCGTATTTATAATGCAGTGGTCTTTTGGAAGAGGCAACGTTTTAAAAGGAATAAATAAACAATCTAATTTAACCTTAGCATAATAATTATGCTCATAGAAATCTACTTCCTACTAATATTTTTTTTTTAATTTTGTTCCTCTTTCACACAAAAACTAATCCAAACTAATATTATAAATGCGAAAGTAACTCTGTATGTCTGTCTTTTCTTCACGCCTAAACTACTGAACCGATTTGTGTGAAATTTGGTACAGACATAGTTTGGAACTTGAGAAAGGACATAGCCNAGGGATGGGAGGGGTGCGCGGGCGGCGCGGCCGACAGCGGCGTGTGCGGCGCGGGCGGCGCGCAGTGCGCCGCGGGAGGCGTGGCGAACGACTCCGAGCGGGAGAGGTTCTCGGCGCTCACTGACGGAGTGGATCGATCCTCCGACTGAGAATATACAAGCAATGCTTCTAAACTGACAGATGTTCGAAGAAACTTTCTTAAAAAGTTACTTGATTAAAATGGCAGATCAGGAAAACCTAGCTCCACCAAAGCAGACTGAAGAAGTTTTAACCAACCAGTAAAATTTCTCCTTGTTTTAGTTGAAGTCTGTGCCTAAAACTGAAAAGATACTGAGAGAGATATCCTATCAGAATTTATAACAAATGATTCAAAACTTTGTTTTACTATGTGTAATTGGCACAGATTTCACATCATCTCACTAAAAGATACTTTAGTTTTGAGGCTAACGTTCAAAATAAGTTAAATTTTAAGAAGTATAATAATACCCAATGGAATTCACTTACAAGCAGATTAACATAGAAAATGTACCTAATTGTATATTTGGAAGCCCAATAAGTTTGTATTTAAGTATTGTTGGGATAATAATCAAAACTAAATTAGTTCAAAAATCAAAACTAAATGTTCAACAATAGGCGAAACCAGAAATCTACTATAAAGCCTAATGTTACAAAAGTTATCTATATTCCAACGGTTTTTATCGAGTTGATGCGTTTATGGTTGCATATCTTTTTATTTCGTGGTGAAAATAACGGTTCTGTACCGTCATCGTTTTAATTTCGAATTAGGATTGTGTTTTGCTCAACAGAGTACAGGCAGTTAACACTATTTTTCTAGATTCTAGCCTAAACTGGTCTTGATACTAACAAAATTCAAATTTCTCATTTAAAAGTCTAAGCTAGACGTGATGTTACTGTTCTATCAAAATTTCAAGGCTGACGAGCGATAATTAATAAAGTGTATTCAATGCGTGCTACTTTACGTTAAAACAGAAATCAATATCGGTGATGAGACTAGTTCTTCACAATTCGAATAACTTTGTTATTTGTAGCAAAAATACTTGTGGCCTTAATTTAAATTTCGCACGAGTGTTATTACATTTTTCAATAGTACTAAATTCAAGGCACATAAAGTCGGGTTTAAAAGCTGTAAAAATATTTTATTAATCAGTAACTTACCTTAGGATTCAATGTATTATTTTCTGTCAAACCTCTAACTTGTAAACTTTCAGCAGTTTTTAGGAACATCGGTAGCATATTTTGGCCAACATTCACTTCACCCTGAAAATCAGAAATAATGAGCATATTGTGTTTTCAGTCAGTTTATTACGAAATTGTTTATTAATTTTAGTTTATGTACCTTGTACATGAAATCCAAAAGTGATTTCATTTCTGAGAATCGTACATCTTTGAGGAATATTATCGGATGTGGATGAGAGTTCTGTAGGAATATACTTTCAAAATATGGGGAACACGCGGAGAGTATCGTCTGGTGTGCCTGAAACAAGCCCAAAAAAACACATTTTCACAAGTTTACTTTAAAAATAGCACTTGTAATTTAAACAAAAGAAATGATGCAGAGCTATGTGAAGGTCTTTACGATTTTGTTAGCATTATAATATAGAAACACTGCATAACTGCCATTTTGCCAGACTTATTGTTATTACAATTAGGTTGTAAATGTTTTTTCACGGAATAGGTTTTCAGACACAACTCGTTAATATTTACTTTGGGGCCTTTGTAAGGCAATTAAATCTTATATTCTGAATGATTGTAAATTTTCTCAATAATTTTGTATTTCTCTAGTATTTATTTATCTAACGACGTCGTATTTATAATGCAGTGGTCTTTTGGAAGAGGCAACGTTTTAAAAGGAATAAATAAACAATCTAATTTAACCTTAGCATAATAATTATGCTCATAGAAATCTACTTCCTACTAATATTTTTTTTTTAATTTTGTTCCTCTTTCACACAAAAACTAATCCAAACTAATATTATAAATGCGAAAGTAACTCTGTATGTCTGTCTTTTCTTCACGCCTAAACTACTGAACCGATTTGTGTGAAATTTGGTACAGACATAGTTTGGAACTTGAGAAAGGACATAGCCTATATTTTATCCGGGTACAGGCAGTATTTCCCACGGGACGCGAGTGAAACCGCGGGAAAACGGCTAGTATCTAATAAATAGATTATGCATAGCAGGATAACATATAGGCTACTACTCGGGAAGGAATACCGCGGGTATTTAAGTAATAGTAAGTGTACTATCGTCAAAATTCTATATATTATCGTTATACGCAATCTACGCACGGAGGTAAACCCTTTTACCCAACGGACTTCCATCTAAAAGCGCGTATTAAAAGTATATTTCAGTAACGTGTGGTCTCAACAAAGCCAGAGTCTATTAAGCCTCGGTTAAAATACGGAACCAAGTTAGAATGTTCCACTATTGAATACCAAAAAAAAACTTCTAAACAGTGCGAGCAATAATATTTTTATCAAGTTGCAAGAAGTGAAGAACAGAAATTATTTACTATTTCTGATGATGGATTTGAAAACAAAAACAACTGCTATGGACATAATTTTGACTATAAATTGTTAAGAACTTTCCTTTTGGTTTAAGTACTACATACCTACATGCTAGGCTAGACATAAAAACTAACTTTCACTGTAAGCTTTATTTGATGTTTGCGCTAGAATCCTAGATAAGACCTGACAGGTCTGCTTCCTGGGCGTGTCCTATTTTATTTATCGTTAAACTTTACAATATCGATATGAAGTCGTTGCAAAGAGATGTTCGGTTCGATCTTATATCGTAATACATTCTCTCTTCATTTGTGGTGCATTCGATAGCGGTATCTGGCTACACTATTTACTGAGTAGGCAGCAGGTTTTCTCTCGTCCTCTGTATTAACGCCGTTCTTAATTTATTATTACTCGCTATCCGTGAATACATTTTAAGCCTAAAATACTAACTAAACGCTTCCTTATCATCTTTAGGTATCAATTAAGATATTTCGAATTAAAGTCGCGTTGATATCTTGACGACTTATAAATACGCACTGAAATATTTTGTGCCTATGTAGGCAATTACGGCAATAATTTCTAAGTGTTATAATTAATAATTTTGTAAGTACGTAATGTTACGTTATACGTAACAACTGTTAATGCATTTATCAGAAATCGTGCTGGATTTCAGAAGATATACGTATATTCTACTTTGTTTCCAGCGAGGAACGGTAAAATTTACTGTTGTAGCCGTACCAAAAAGGTTTATAGGAACCCACTGGTGAGACTTAGCTGTGTCCGTCTGACTGGCTGTTTTATTTATCACCTTCGATAATTTTGCCGATATTCTTAAACCTTTTAAACGAGAAATAATGCAGTTAGAATTTTTATTAGTCAACGGCAAACAAAAAATCTTCAAAACCAGTTTCTAGAAATAAGTGTTTAATTTTATTATTAAAAAGAGGAATGATAAGGAAAATAAATACAAAAAGGGCAGCGAGAATTTGTGTTGATATTGCATAATATTAAAATTAAATATTTCAACATTTCGTAACACCGTTTCTAAGGCTTGAAGGTTGTCAAAAAGTGAATAATTAAGTTTTTAGTGCTACATAATTTGATTAAAACGCTTGAAAACCTGCATATCAGACAGGTTATTTCAATTTATAGTATCCATGTCCTATGGCCACATGTCGAAATCAGTTAACGAAAAAGTTAAGGACGCTCACCTACAGCTCAGCTATTAACGCAATCGGTACCTATCTGTTATTTTTTAGGTTGCGTTATGAAAAGTATGAAAGCCATTTAGTATGACTTTGAAATTATTCGCGGTGTATAAATAGGTAGCATTGATTACAGAGAAAAATCGTTCATAAAATAACGCAACTATAAAATATTAATAAAATGCATTGATTCTGTAAACTTTCTGGTGACATTTAAGATCGTCAGGAGGTAATAAATACAGCACACATTGATTTACGGATGGGCGTGTAAGAAAAACAATTTATTCCGTAATCGCGATTTTGGAATGAATTCGGTAGGCACATTCGTTGGGACGAGGACAATTTATGTGAAAGATGACACAGTTAAGAAGGAAATAAAACACTGAGTTGATCGCTGATAAAGATGGATGGAGGAAAAAAAACGAATGTCGCTGACCTAAAATAAATTGGGTAGGAGAATAGTGATTGGTGCAATCGCTAAATAGACAACGGAGTGTTGCCCAGTGACATACGTGAACTCGATGCATAAGTTTATCCTTATATTTATAGTTTAAGTATATTTACTAATGCAGCATGAACGTAAGTACCTTCAAACCCCAAAGTTACGCGTTATTAGGTTAACGTGATGAATATTAAGACGCTCCTTCATAATTATTTTTATTAACCAAAATAAATATTCATAAGTGCCGCAAAGTGAAAGAAATATTATATTTATGTTGAAGACTTAGAAACCTACGAATCAATCAATTGCCCTTCTTATTAGCTTTAAAATACCAATGCCAGTAATCTTAAGATAAAATTGACCTTGGTACTGTTCACAACTTGCAACTGTTCCCTGTTTTACAGACAAATTGTGTCACAAGTCTATTTCACAGACAAATCAAAAGTTCATGAATAATAGAACATCAATGAATATTTATTAATCAATTAATGATTCATCTTGAAATTATCATCCTTTGTTAGATCATCTGCCTAGCCTTGTTAAATACGTAACGCAGTATCAAACTGGATTCCTAAACAAAATGAAAAAAGAAATAGCAGACAGATAACCTAACACCTTTATATAACTTTAATGGTTACATCTAGTCAGGCCAGACCCTAAAACCTGCTTAACAACTTTAATAAAAATTAGAAAGTTAAAAAACATGCATATCTTCTGCAGACTCCTTTCAACCTACCGAACAAATTGCATTTTATTAGCATAAAAGTTTAGCTTTCATAGCTAATTGTCGAATTTAAATTTAAATGGCGTATAAAGGAAGTTGCTAGACTATGTGTTATTGACCTTTACTTCTCATAATTAAATTCTTTTGTTACTGTTACAAAATATTAAGGGCATTTTGAATACGGAATGGCTTCCGGTAATATTCAGGAACCAATTTATTTCAGCAGTGTACAAAATATGCGCAAAACTAAATCTTAGTCACATAAAGATATAGTTTTACAAACAAGACTCATGTAGTCAAGAATGTGTCTAATTATATTCAAAAATATAGTATTCAGATTTTAAAAAACCAATTTAGGAAAGAATAACCTTGCGAAATTAGCAAATATTTAAATATCTACAATGAAGACTACCTTGACTTGATGGCCTAAGGTAGCAATTTGACTGTAATGACAATCAAGATTTTGTGTCTTATCTTCCTCTATCTAGCTGTTTAGGCACATATCATTAGACACTTTTATTGCTGTCCTTGGAATTAATTAATCATTTACAATACTTCTAAATAAAATTATGCACTAAAGCGGTTTGCTTTTAACTGGTCTAAATATTATGTAACCAAACCAGAAATACTTAGCTATCAATTTAGAGTTTAATATGAATTAAATATTTTAAGTCTAGTACTTTCTAGTACAGCTTAAATACCAGTTCAATTTAAAATGTAACAATTTATATTGTTGTCTCACCCTATTACAAAAATATATTTTATGAATCATGTTTTAAAAACTATGTAAAAAGAAAATACAAGTTTAATATTGATATGTTTAGTAGATGCAAGAAATAATCATTCAAAAAGCATTGTCAACAATAGGTAACAACACACAAGTGTATTACTCATGTTTGTTTACTATTTAATGCATTTTGTTGTGGCATAATAATAAACTGTTGCATGTGAGTGCAACAAACAGAATATCAATATTTACATACACTTCCTACAATGTGACATAACATTACTAAGGAGATTGTAATAATTTAACTTTTTAAAACAACTGAATCATGTGACTAGGATTTTCTATACAGAGATACTTCCCAATGTCAATATGCATGGTGTTTTAAGTAAATTAGAACATATTGTTAGTTTCAGTCATCATTTAGGCAAAGAATACATTAGTATCTATACTTAATACTATATACTATAATATTAATATTTTTGATTCTTGATAGACAAGCATGAAAATATATAATGTACCTTGACTGTTTCCCCATCGCACGCAAGAGTGACATCACACAAAGCCTCTCTTTGCAGCAGGCTGGCAAGCACATCAGTCAGGTTGTTCGGGTGGTTGTTCCAGCGCAAGCAGAATTGCTGGTCCATCGTTGGTGCTAATGTCAGTGACCGTGCTGCAAATAATTTTCATATCACTATACCAGGGTTGTAGCAATTATTGTTACTTGAACAAAACTATGAACAATCCACAGACAAAAATGACAAGGTTATATCAATGGAAGGACTAAAATTTAAATTCATGAACAGTTGCTGTAAACGAACCTAGATTTGCATCACTTAGTATTTAAACAAGTGGTAATTAGAGACGTGCGCCGGTTATCAAATTTACATTAAGATACTATGTGCAAAAAATTGGCGGCCATAGGGCCTAGATAGGAGAGCGGAGAGATAAGTGACATCAGCGGCTCGAATTAATGGGGGCCGCGGGCAACGAGCTTACTGTACTCCACATTGACAGTTAGCCCGCCGACACATATCTACTTGTTGCATGCTCCAAACAACACCTATACATTATGTAATTTAGCTCCAGGAGCCAGATCGCGGGGCCACCGACCCTACGGGACGCGGAAACCTCTAGCCGCCTCTATAAACGAGTTTAAAAAAGTAGTACCGCTCGCCAAAAAAATCGCAACATGCTGACACCGTTATAATCGCCAAGCTGGATGTCCCAGTTGCTAGGTCCATACGAGTGATATGAAGAATTTTAGGATGCACCACTACTTGTTGTTTATCACAGGTCATGCCGCGTGCCTAAAAATTGGCAACCGAAGATGTATGGGATTTCTAAACGCGTAGTTGTGTCAACTTTGGCTATTCGTAGCGCCATTTGCCGATCCCGTATCACAGAATCTAAGAATTTTAATATCAATAAACACCAAATATTTCGCTAATCACACAAATAATTCACCATCACATAACAAAACGATATCCGAGACACGACAAGTCAATAATTCCTAACTCACCATTTGCAAAATTTTTGCCATCACAAACGCCACCCGACCCCTACCTTGCACTGTCTTTTTGACCACACACACATCTCGATTTCCGTGTTCACTCACGGCCTTCGGAATATCTTTCACATCAATCGGCCAGATTCGCAACGCGAACTTCATGCGTTTCTCACTAGACGCGCCAAATTCAAATTTAGCAACACGAATTAACAGCGATAGTCATTTATTACAAGTATGAAACATTGTGAAGATCATTGTAATTATTGATTAGACAGAGGAAAAGTAATTAATTAAGTAAAAAAAATAAATACTTATCAATAAACGCTTTATTTACTGCAAATCATAGATCCATAGATATTATTTTGCAAAGAGGTTATGACGCGGAAGCAACACTAGTATTTGAAAATATAGGGCAAATCCCTTAATTACTACGTCCAATTTCATTTATGTGTTGCTAAAGTTAAATATAGTATTGATTTTATTGGTATAAGTACGTGTAGTATACACATTTATTAATTTTAGCATTGGCCTTGACATTATTATCGCAATTTTTGCACATGCACATCCGAGTACCTAGCGCCCTCTACACTAGCCGCACCTATTGTGGAAACTTTTAGGTGTTTTTCTGTTGTTGCATGATTTCAAAAGGTGGCGCTACCTCTTCTATTACAAATAGGTTTTTATATCTCGTTACCTACCTATCAATAGTTCAATGATCCCAAGCATGCACGTACAGTCAGTGCCATAAATACGTTTTTTTAATAGATGAGCAATAACACAAATAAAAAACTTTGTTAACCTCTAATTATGATTTCTTGATCAAATGCGTTTTAGATCTACATATATGACTATGTATAGGTAAGTACCTATATGCGAAATATAAATTCTATTTCAGTGTTTTTGTCTTTTAAGAATTTACCACGAAACCTTGAGTAGGTTTTTCTTAAATTATGTTTAGTATTTATTTTAGTCAGTTTCCTGGGCAGGCAAATAGGAAGGTTATACAGGAGTACTTTCTCAAGTGGAACTTAATTGGTTAAAAGTGTTTAGTAAAATCTTAACGATCATTACCTACATTGCAAAGGCTGTAATGTAGGTACACATTTTAATTGTTTTATCTAGAAAAACTAGGTATTTAGTTTATAGGTGTTTCTGAAAATTTGGCGCGAAACCGTAGGTATTTGACGTTTGGTAGGTAGGTACCTATTTACCTACAAGTTTAATAAAATAAGATACTCGTTGCTGTCGATACTTTTCTTAAGCTACTCTGATTTAAAAATTATAATTTTGTCATCTACAAATAATATTGGTCTTTCTTTAGAGAGATAGGTTAGATAGGTGTAGCCCCCTATTTATTCGGTACCTATTTTATAATACCTAGTATTGGGTCTATTATCAACAAAATGATCAACTACAGCTTAACCTTGCTAGGCCAACGAATTTCGCGCTTTGTAGGTATACCTACCTCTAGATACAGTGAACCTCTAGATCTGCTGCTTCCTCTTTTAAATAAAACTGGTAGTTACCTATTCGATTTTACCAAAGTTGGTTCAAAACAACGCAATTAAATAGAGAATTAACCATAAACATGTTAATTTAATCATAAATAGCTCTCTAATCGAATTTTATAGGATTATTCAATTTTTTTTACTGGGAACTTATTTTTGTAAAATATTTTTTTATAAAGGTGATTAAAACAGACCTACTATTGATTATAAACTATTTTAATCACTTTTATAAAAACCTGGCTATAAGTGGAGAAATAGAAAAAAATGTCTATGATTTTGTTAATGTTAGGTAATTAACTTTAGATTGGACTCGAAATTTGTGTTGGTGGTGAACGCATGTGGTTTTGTTTACAATACAACTTTTGAGCTATATTGTGCTTTTTGGGGTGTTTTCTGAGTGCCTGTAGAATCTTAGTGTATGTTTTGTATTTAGAGTAGTGTATCTCTTAGTACTTTTAATCTGGTAAGTAGTTTTCTTAAATAAACTCGCCCGCCGCTGTCGGCGTATGTTAGGAAAAAAACATGGCGGATAAGGAGCGACCTCCGGGACGCCCTCCGGATCCGTCATGTTCGTCCCCCATAAACCCTATTTTGACTGCCCCATTGTCTCACTTTGAGGCCATGGAAACCGATGCTTCCAGTCAGAAAAGAAAGCATTCCGAAAATCCTCTTTCTGAAATAAATAACTCTACAAATGAAATTGACTGTACTTCTGCTTCCAAACGCGACCGTGTCACCCCTCCATCGTTGATTTCACGGTCTAAGTACACTACTTTGGATAGGGAACCATATTTGGTCTACGTATCACACAGTGAAACTGACACAGCTTCTGGATCCACTCTGCATCCTATCCGGTTTGGACAGTTGATGCAAAAAATTAACATTAAAAACATTAAACAGGGCGGGATCAAAAACCTAGTTTCTTTATTCTGTAGTGCTCTACAACCCGTGGGTGGCGAAGAGCAAGGAAAAAAATATTGGAGCTAGTATAATACATTTCCTTGTTTTTTTGAAGTTTGTTTCATAAACAGCGGAAATAGGTAAGGAAAAACACTTAGAGGCCTAATTCCATTTTACTGTGGCCATGCATCTATCTAAAATCCTTTTTTTAAATGGCCTATGTAAGTCGGCCTCAATATTGGCTCACTGGAAGATGAAAAATTCATGTTGTACTTAAAAGTGGGGATAGTGGTCAACAGTTGAAAGAATATTGGTCAACCTTTCAGGCTTCTAAACCTAAACGGAGAACTTCAACACCTTATTATTAAAAATGACCTGTGGTTAAAATTGTTATACCAGGCACAAAGAAAGTCTAGATTGGCTATGTTTTAGTATCAGAAAAATAAACATTTTATTACTCTCAAAATACTTCTTCATCAAATTATACCCGACTGACAACTCTCGTAGCCACACCAATTTTACAAAACCCCACCGTAAAAAACATACATGCCACATCCCAAACCTTACCAATATCGATGGAGCCGTGTGGTAGTATAAGAAAGTGTACACGCTTGGGCGATGAGCCAACACTACTATGTAATAAGAGTCGTCGGTGCTGTATGGGGGAATTAAGAACTGACTGAATGGTATAAAAAACCGTTTCATAGTTGGTTTAACACTGAACTGTGGGACCGTCTCTATTTTTGAAAAAAAGAAACAAGATATGGGAGGTAGAATTGGTTTAAGATTGTTTCTGCAATCCGGCCTTAACGCTGGGGAAATAGCACAGTAAAAAAAACTAATAATATTTTTTTTTCTTTTAATATATAAATTCTAAAAATACAAACAATTCAATAAAATTTTTCAAAATCATTTTTCAAGCGATTTCCTCGAGGTCAATGGTTTTCCCTGGGTCTGAGATATATATATGGTCGCTGGTGCGTAAACTGCTTCAGAAAACCAAAGGTGGGTTTTAGTCAGTAAAAGGTTCTGGTCCTCTCACTGGCATCAGCTGGGCGGGTCCTTCGGATGTTTTCCCATAATGGAAAGCTGCACATGTTGTTGACCTACCAGAGATTTTAATTTTACCACTAGTAAAGATAATGAATAGATGTAAGTACAATTGATGATAAAACTATATGGACTGAATGGTTTCCCTGAGACAATCCGAGATAAGTTCTTATTTTAATATAAGCTTATTTTATTATATAACAAATTATTGTAATATGCATTAGGCATTTAGGAAAAAAAAATATTCATTTTACTATAGGCACACTTACAATAAGCAGTGCTCCAAGTAAATTTTCGTCGGATTCTTGCGAACACGTCGCTAATGAAAATATCCTTGTGAGAAAGTTTAAACAAGCCAAAAAAACCTTTTGCTGAATTACAAGTATGTGGGCGGGGAGGGTGGGGACATGTTGATAAGCGGCAGCGAGAGCGGAAGGAAGTATTAATTGATTAAAAGTAATTTTTTTTTAAGGGGAATTTATATAGACAATATTAAAGGGTTTTTAATTTACTCAATTAAAAAATATAATATTTTTTCTTTCCCTTTCCTTTTTTTTTCCCCCATCTTTTAACCCGCCTCCCTCCCCAGCCCGCTTTTTTTTTTTTTTTTTTTTAAGTTTTTTTTTTTGTTCTTGATTTTTATTTGTGCAAAGATTGGCTCCCTCACTGAAACGCGTTGGCATCTCATGACCGTCAAATAATCTACAGATAAATACCCTTATTTCTCTTTCCTAATCCTTTC
>NWSH02000601.1:5647032-5661436 GCA_002382865.2 Heliothis virescens | reverse complement strand
GGTTATAAATCCTTTTTGCTTGATTGAAATATGTGCATTGAACGCGTTGGCAGTCTTTGCATGACTGTGTCAAATTACAGATGATCTTTATGTTCTTCCTATCGCTTTGATCCCGCCCTGCTTAATGTGTTAAATGTAATGTTTTTGCATCAACTTCCAATCGCGGAATAGGATGCAGAGTTGGATCCGAGAGCATGTGTCAGTTTCCTGAGGATACGTAGACCAAAATCATGGTTCCCCTATCAAGTGTGTTACTTAGACCGTGAAATCAACAGATGGCAGCGGGTGACACGTCGGCTGTTTGGAAGCAGAATACAGCAAAGTCATTTGTGATTATTATTTCAGAAAGAGGATTTCGGAATGCTTTCTTTTCTGACGTGAAGCATCGTTCCATGGCCTCAAGTGAGACTACTGCGGGCAGTCAAAAATAGGGTTTATGGCGCCGGGACGAAACATACGGTCCGGAGGGCGGCCGGAGGTCGCTCCTATATCCGCCATGTTTTTTCCTAACAACGCGACGTAGCGGCGGGCGAGTTTATTTAAGAAAACTACTTACCAGATTAAAAGTACTAGAGAATACACTATCTTAAATACAAAACCATACACTAAGATTCTACAGCACTCAGAAACGACCGCCAAAAAGCACAATTAGCTCAGAAAGTTGATTTGTAACAAAAACCACATGCCTTCACCACGCAACACAAATTCGAGTCGATTAAAAATTTGCACGCGCGCCTACGCCAAGGTTATCATTGGCATTATCTAGCAAACAACAATCAATGTTCTGTCACTCGATCCATGTCAGTATCATAGTGTCATAGTAAACTAATATATATAATCACCAAGCAGCCACTAAAAGTAAGGAAATATTCAAAATGAACCATAATCTACCCGTACACGTTGAGATATCATTAAGCTTAGCTAATTTATAAGCATTAATTACAAGTTTTTTACACATCAGTTCTATAGTGAAATTCGACCAGTCATATATTAACATTCATTAAAAAATACTAAATTTTCGACTAGTTCACATGATGTGGAAGTCAAATTTAAGTGAAATTAATATTTATGCATATTTATTATGTACGCAGTCTTACGAGTAGAAGATCGTAAAATGAAAGGCATCTTCGTTGATTGGCGTAAAGCCTTTTCCACACCAGCCCACGCCTACAGAGTAGGCGAACGCAGTGAGGATACAGCCACATTTGTGTTGTTAATTGTGTTCATAGGAGCATTCCTATAGTGCTTATTATATAATTGGTGGTACTAGTAGCCAGCCAGTGAGTGTGGCGCAGAGATGCGGCCAGTCGCGAGTCGTATAACACGACCTAATCCGCGCACTAGGCGCCTATCAGTGCGCGAGCGTCACGACGTTATGATTGGATAGTGCGGACTTAGAATACTAATTCCAAAAGCAATACTAATAAGCACACATATTAAGTTTACTTAAAGAAAAGGGTTATTGCACTATAACCATAGTGAACAGAGTCTGTGCAAGTCTCTGGGATATCCTGGGAGCACAATGTTGACATTCATAACTTACTCCCATAAAATGGGAGAGGTATGAGCTGTTCCCAGAGTTGATATGTATGATGGAGATTGCTTAGTTTTGACGACCGCTCAGCATAGTAATTATTTTGATTCAAAATATACCTCATCAATTCAATTATCTGGCTTATCATCTTTGCCCTACTGATGCCTTGGGTTGCCTCCAGCTTAACTAAAGCAGCAACTGTATAAATCCTCAACAACAAGCCCATGGTCTAGACATATCGGCAGCATATTGTGCTGCAACTACCTTTAATGACTGCTGAAAAAAAAGTTACAATATGCCAATTATGTTGTCTATACTTTACCTAAGACAAGTTAGTTTGAACCATCACACAGGACATTGACAAAAACACATTTGTCATACAATAATAACAACACCTATGCCTAACATGTTCTTTTTATATTATTCAGGTGTTTGAATATCGAACAAATAGTGCCATGAGGTTTTCGGTGCATATTAACAGATTGGAAATGGCCATAACAGAAAAAGGTTCAAGTCAGAATGGGCAACGGTAAAAGATGAATTTGTATGTGGGATCGGGCAAAGATATGGACTACGGCTAGTGGGATTCCAGACGTATGACCCCATGTGGTTAAGCTCATCAATTTTCATGGAGAGGTAAGATTTAATAATTATAGCTTGTAGAAACTACTTTCAGACCCTGCAGCTTCAACCACATGCTGGCGAATTTACACTCATCACCAGCAATAAACGCTATATTGCACTAATTAGGCTCTAGACATAATTTTGCCACAAAAGCACTACAGAGAATAATATTTTATAATTATTGAATAACTGATACATTTTGTCTTTGCTGAAACATATTAGTAGTGTAGATTTGGGTACTGATAATTTAACAATCAAAATATTGAAGAACATTTCTACACTTCTATATTTTATTTATAAAAAAAAATGTATCAATGTTACAAAAAAATATATATATTTCTCTGTAGTGTTTTGTGCAAAAATTATGTCTAGAGCGCCTAATAAGGGCATATAGCTTTTATGCTGGTATGAGTGTAAATTCCCAGCATGTGGTTGAAGCTGCAGGGTCTGAAGCTAGTTTTCTACAACTATAATTATTAAATCTTACTCTCATGAAAATTGATGAGCTTAACCCCATGGGGTCATAAGTCTGGAATTCCCCACTAGCCGTAGTCCATTCTTTGCCCATTGATCCACATACAGAATATCATCTTTAACCGTTGCCCATTCTGACTTGAAACCTTTTTTCTGTATGGCCATTCCATCTGTTAATATCACCCAATGCACTATTTATTGTTCGATATTTCAAACACCTGAAAAATATAAAAAAAGAACATGTTAGGCATAGGTGTTGATTTATTGATATGACAAATGTGTTTTTTGTCAATGTCTGTGTATGTTCAAACTAACTTGTCTCTAGGTAAAGTATAGACAAACATAATTGGCATATTTTGGTAACTTAATTATTCTTCAGCAGTCATTAAAGTAGTTAGCAACACATATGCTGCCGAATGTCTAACCATGGGACTTTGTTGTTGAGGATTTATGACAGTTGCTGCATTTAGTTAAGCTGGAGGCCAACCAAACATAGTTAGGCAAAGATGATAAGCCAGATAATTGATTGATGAGGGTAATTTTGATCAAAATAATTACCATGCCTGAGCGGTCGTCAAAAACTAAGCAATCTCCATCATACACTATCAACTCTGACAGCTCCATACCTCTCCCTTTATGGGAGTAAGTTGAGTCAACATTGTGGGCTCCCGGATATCCCACGAGACTTGCACAGACTTCTTCACATGGTTATAGTGCAATAACCCTTTCTTTAAGTAACTTATATATGTGTGCTTATTAGTATTGCTTTTGGAATTAGTATCTAAGTCCGCCACTATCCCAATTCTAAACGTCGTGACGTCGCCACTGACCAGGGCGCAGTGAGCGGATAGGTCGTGTTATACGACCTCGCGGAATGGCCCATCTCTGCACACTCACTGGCTGGCTACTAGTCCACCAATTATAATAAAATAACACTATAAGGATGCTCCTATCAACACAATTAACAACACAAACTGGTGCTGTATCCTCACTGCGTTCCCAACTCTGTACGTGGCTGGTGTGCGCAAAGCTTTACGCCAATCACGAAGAGTGCCTTTCATTCGACTTCTAACTCGTAAGACTCGTACAAATAAATATGCTTATAACATATTAATTTCACTTAAATTGACTTCCAATATCATGTGACTAGTCGAAACATTTAGTATTTTATTTAAATGAATGTTAATAATATCACTGGTCGATTTCACTAACTGATGTGTAAAACCTTGGTAAATTTAATGGCTTGAAAATTTAGCTAAGCTTAATGATATCCTCAACGTGTTACGGTGTAGATTAGTGTCATTTTGGATAATTTCCTTTACATTTTAGTGCTGACTTGGTGATTAAAAATGTACTTATGACACATATGACACTGACAGACGAGTGACAGAACATTGATTGTTGTTTGCTTAGATAAAATGACACAATAGATAACCCTAGGCGCGCGTCAAATTTTAACGACTCGAAATTTGTTGTGGTGAACGCATTGGTTTTGTTTACAATAAACTTTTGAGCTATATTGTGCTTTTTGGGTGTTTCTGAGTAGAATCTTAGTGATATGTTGTTGTTATGTATAGTAGTGTATCTCTTAGTACTTTTAATCTGGTAAGTAGTTTTCTTAAATAAACTCGCCCGCCGCTGTCGGCGTATGTTAGGAAAAAAACATGGCGGATAAGGAGCGACCTCCGGGACGCCCTCCGGATCCGTCATGTTCGTCCCCCATAAACCCTATTTTGACTGCCCCATTGTCTCACTTTGAGGCCATGGAAACCGATGCTTCCAGTCAGAAAGAAAGCATTCCGAAAATCCTCTTTCTGAATAAAATAACTCTACAAATGAAATTGACTGTACTCTGCTTCCAAACGCGACCGTGTCACCCCTCCATCGTTGATTTCACGGTCTAAGTACACTACTTTGGATAGGGAACCATATTTGGTCTACGTATCACACAGTGAAACTGACACAGCTTCTGGATCCACTCTGCATCCTATCCGGTTTGGACAGTTGATGCAAAAAATTAACATTAAAAACATTAAACAGGGCGGATCAAAAGATAGGAAGAAATAAGATATCTGTAGAATTTGAAGGTCATGAAGATGCCAACGCGTTCATGGACAATATTTCAATCAAGCAAAAAGATTTATAACCACTATCCCCACTTTTAACATCACCAGGATGGGTGTAGTGGGGGTCCCAACCGATTGGTCTGAACTGGAGACTATTGATAATCTCAAGTCCCCCCTAGGAAAAATTTTAAAGGTCAGACGCCTTAACAGAAAAATTACCAGTGAGGGTAAACCCGAATGGATTCCCTTCAAGCGTTGTGGTGACTTTTGATGGTCAGAGCTTGCCAGAACGTGTCTTTTGCTTCTACAACTCCCTTCCGTGTAAACCTACAATTACCCCACCATTCAGTCTTGGGTGCTGTAAGTATGGACACACCAGAACCAACTGCAGGTCAAAACCACGGTGCTACCGCTGTGGTGGAGACCACTTGGTGATGTTGTTCAGTTGAAGAACCCAAGTGCTTACTGTACCGGCTCCATACAGCAATCAGCAAACACTGTCCCGAATATATTCGCCAGAGGAATATTAAAGCCTCCATGGCCAAAGATAACATTTCATATTCTGAGGCTACTAAAATTCATGCCCCCTCCTTCAGATCATTGCTGATGTTACGGCATCATCCTTTCCCTCCCAGTCCATCCATCAGTCCCTGTCCCAGAACCTCTCTCCACGTCCTCCTCCCCTAATTACATTTCACACTCTCAACCCTCCACTTCCTCGTCACATAAAAAAATTATTGTATCCCGTCCGAATCCCAACCCTCTCTGCATCCTGGCTATGACCGTAGGCTCACCAGGATATTATTAATAGCTTTGCATTTCCCCCATCTCCTAATGGATGTGCAACTAAACGACAACCCTCCTACTGAAAATGACAACGCACAAACCATCCAATCTATTATCTCTTACTATCCTCTGTCCTTTCTAATTATCCATTACCTGACACGTTTCCAACAATTTAATCAAAACCATAAAATCCCACCACATTCCATCTCCTACAATGGAATACCAGAAGTGTCCTCCAAAAAAACATGAAATTGCTCACTTAATTAACCTGTACAAACCTGCATTATTCGCAATCTCCGAGACGTGGCTAAAACCACATCTCAACTTTAATTTTGCTGGGTATGGCACGCTGCGCGATGACCGTCCTGACGGTTATGGCGGAGCTGCATATTGAAAAATAATGTCCTCCCTTTTTCCCCATTATCCCTTCCTCCACATGGAGATGAGATTAATGCTGTAGGAGTAAACATCTTTGGCATTAATGTTATTCTATCTATATTCCCTCCCCTGTTTCCTCCTGCTTTCAGTATATACGCACCATATGTTCTTCATTTTCCCTGTATATATTCAGGGCGATTTCAACTGCCACCATATCCTGTGGGGATCCGAACATTGTGAAGTGCGGGTTATGAATTGGTGAACCTATTGGACGAATTGGGGTTATGTGTTATCAATGAGGATCTTTCACTCGCCTTCCAAGACCTGGTCAAAGTAGAAGCTGTTTGGATCTCACTTTGTGTTCAGCCAGGTTACCGCCCGATATGGTGTGGAAACGACTTAATCTTACATATGGTAGTGACCATTATCCAATCTGCACTACTTTGACCACTAGGTGCCTTCCACGTAAGGAAAAGCCTCCTCTCCTAAAATACAGACTCTCTGGGGCGAGGTGGACTTGTACTCTCAAACCATTGAGGATACAATCCCCACTTTACCCCAAGTTTCCTTCCCCATCCTTGACTCCTGTATTTCGCAATTTTCCGGTGTTATTTCATCAGCTGCCGATGATAACATCCCACTTAAAAATTCAGCTTCTGGAAAATTATCATCTCCTCCTTGGTGGGACCATGAATGCACTAGCATGATTAGACGCCGAAACGAAGCTGAACAAAATTACTCCCTTATCATGTCCACCGAAAACCTGGTGGAATATAATCGGACTGTTGCGAAATCCAGACGTCTTTTTAGAAAAAGAAATGTGAAGGTTGGAAAAAATTCTGTTCATCGCTTTCCCCTTCCACTCCTTCTTCCCTCATTTGGCAAAACTTCAGAAGATTCAAACGTGGTTGCTCCGGTCAAAAATCCTCAACTATCCCATGATCTAGTGACTCCTTCTCATATAATTACCCCACCTTCTGTTCCCTTTGTGTCAGAATACCTTATGCACCTGGTATTGCAATCAGATCTGAGACCGTTGGATGCCCCCTTTCTGATTAGTGAACTCAATGCGCTCCATCAAAGGATTCCGCGCCTGGTATTGATGGCCATCCATACTCTTTTTTCAAGAATTGGGAGTTAGCGGTCGCCAATACCTGTTGGACGTTATGAATACTTGTTTCAACCAATCATACATCCCTGATAGCTGAAAACACAGTTGTGTCTCCCATCCTGAAACCTGGGAAACCCCCGGATAGTATAGACAACTTCCGCCCTATTGCTCTTTCCCTGTCATAGGTAAATTCAAGCACCTAATCAAACGACTGGAGTGGTTTGTGGAGAGCCGAGGGCTTTATCAGTCAGATTCGGTTTCCGAAGCCATACCATGGCAGTATTAGCATTCTAACAACTGATACTGATAGCTTTCAGTAGAAATAATCAGTTCTGGCGGTCTTCCTAGACATATCAGCGGCTTACGATAGTGTCCTCCTTTCAGTACTTAGAAGTAAATTGCAACAGCTTAATATTCCGGAAAGGATGCTACGCTACTGTAATCTGCTGTCTGGTCGTAGGATCAAGATTCATATTCCCGAGAGAACTCTGACACTAAACTGTCTGGCGCGGCTCCCTCAGGTTCGGTACTTAGCCCTTTACTTATAGTATTTATACCTCGGATCTCCATGCCTCACTCAACATGGATTGCCAGATCCTTCAGTATGCGGACGATCTGTGTTTATACATTCCTTCACATCAATTGAAAGTGCTAGAGAATCCATGCAAATATCACTCAATTCCCTAAACCAGTGCTAATTGCACACGGTCTTAAATTATCTGCCCCAAAAAGTTCTACTGTTGTATTTACACGTAAACGTATTATTCCAAATGTCAGCCTTGACATAGAAGGAGTTCCCATTGAAGTTGTGGATAATGTAAAATTTCTTGGTGTCATCTTGGATTCCAAATTATCAGGTGTGTTCCATCTCAACTACATTAGCCTTAAGTGTGAGAAGAGGATTAATATGCTTCGTGCCTTAGCGGGTGTTTGGTGGGGTGCCCACCCCTTCACCTAAAACTGTTTTATAATGCGACAATAAGAGAGTTTGCTCGATTACGGCTCTTTTTTGTTGGAACCGTGCAATAAAGTGGCAATAGTTAAACTTGAAGCTATACAAGCAAAATCTCTCCGTATAGTTCTAGGGTGTATGAGGTCAACCCCTAAAAATAACCTACAAGTAGAGAGTGGTGACCCCCTCTACTCATCCGTAGACAGTATTTAGCCGACAAATTCCTCTACAAGACATATTTCCTCACTGAGCACCCGCTTTTACCTAGGCTGTCAACTCTTGAGGGCTTATGCAAGCAGAGTGATTACTGGAACATAAAGCCCCCCTCTTTTAGTTAACTCTTTCAGAAATTTGGCAATTCAGGAAAATTCCTTAGTTGTTCAACAAGATAAATTTCCTTTATATTCTTGCCCCATTGACACATGTAATTTTGTGCCAAATGTCACCTATATCAATATAAGGAAGGGCACCTAAAATGCTAACGACCATTTTCTATGCACTGTTAATGACAAGTGGCCTGACCATTATAAGTTCTACACTGATGCCTCAAAATTATCCACTGATGGTAAGACCGTGTAGCTGTATACAATTCTAACTTTCAGATATTTCTCCAATTCAATGCCCTCCGGAGTCTTCGGTATTCACTGGAGAGTGTATTGGGATCCTCGAAGCATGTGTATTTATTTCCTCTCACACTGCTGTTAATAAGGCAGTGATTTTCACAGACTCCAGAAGTGCCCTGGAGGCCATAGTTAAAAATTCATTCCAAGATAACCTCCGTAGTCCATTATTGTTGAAATTAAATCAGTGTTGCTTTTATGCTCTCAAAAGAACATTGACGTTGTATTGGCATGGATCCTAGTCACGTCGGTATTACAGGCAACGAAATAGTAGATATAGCAGCCAAGGTGCGATCAGCAGCAGTTCAGCTGATAAAAAAGCACTACTCAGTTCAGATTTATGACCTGGTCCACAAGGCTAAAACAGACTATTTGAAACCTGGAAAACAGACTGGGCTGAGTCCAGCAAGTTAAAAGGAGGTTGTTGGCTTCGATACAACCATCCATTCCACCAAAGCCTTGGTTTTATAAATAAAAAAAGTGCCTAAAACGATTGTATCAGTAATTTGTAGAGTACGTATTGGCCACTGCTGCACCCCAGTTTTCTTAAACAAAATTAGAGTTCGTGACAGCTCACTGTGTGAATGTGGCTAGATGAAGGCACGCTGGACCACATATTCCTAAATTGCCCCATAAATAATGCTTCCTCTTTTGATCGTGTCATCTCTAAATTGAAAATTCAGACCCCAGTAAATGTTCGTCACCTTCTTTCATTCTTCCCTAATCCTCTAATTGTAAATGCTTTTATTAAATTTATTGCCTCTAATAACATTAAACTGTAGCACTCTTCTATTGTGTTCTATTTATGTTATATACTTGCATATCTGTATTATATTGTAAACTATTAGAACATTATTTGGTATCGTTTCAGGCTTGAAAGAGCTCCCACAAGGAAAACGGAAATTAGTTTTTATTCACATTGGTTTGTTTTAGTTATACCATGTGTTTTCACGTCACTCGAGTCTGGCAGAAATTGCCGTAAATTGCGGCAAGATGCCAAAAACAAAAAAAAAAAAAAAAAAAAAAAAAGACACAATAATTATCCCTAAGGCTGAAAATGACCTTACTACTCAAACGTCAAAATTATCATCTAATGATATATATAAGCATTGTAGTAACATCCTACCAAATAAGATAGCTCTTTGACAGCGTATGACACTCGTTTGACAACGAGGGCATTTGGCGGCTTGAATTGGCATGTTGATAAAAACATTGCCATCTGTTTTATCGAATACGAGTTCCTTTTGCGGGACTGGATGGCATTATCAAGTTTTTGATTCTTACAAATACTCTTTCCTATTACTTCATTAATCTGAGTGTTTGTCATGTTGTCAATTGGCGGAGCGAATTAATTGCCACTATTGAAAATAAAGTAATTATCAGGGAATACCGAGAAAATTAAAAACAAAAATACTAAACTGACTTATTAAACATATTTTCATTACTTCTTAGTTTTTTAATTACTTGTTTCCTATGAAGAATAACTATACTCACATTAATTACAGATTTGCCTACACAGCTTTGTATTTCTAATCGCTAAGTAATTGTAAGTATAGCATAGGACCATACTGGTTTAAACCAGCTATAAAAAATATTCCTCTTGCTCACTGAATGAAGAAATATCTACTAAAGTGCTTACTCTCACGGGCGGCCTGCGCCAAAAATGTAATTGAAACAAATTAAACTGAACTATTTGGTAGTCGACCAATTTATATTTTTGAGTTTTTTGTTGATGACTAAAACATCCGCCGAGTGATATTTCAGAGATTTGAAGATACATAAGTAGGAATATCATTCTCACTATAACCTGTTCTTAGGATCCGGGCCTAAAGGCTAAAACGCGACCCTATTATTAGACATTCGCAGTCCATCTGTCCGTCCTCCTGTCACCAGGCTGTATTATATCATCAACCTAGTAGTAACAGATATGTCGCAGTAAGATAGATTAAAGCCATAAATATGTTATATCCCTAGGGATATAATTATATACCGTAACATAGTTATACGAAAGCGATTCATTGCTATCTCACTAGGAATATATTATAAAACGGTCAAGTCTAGTGGAATACTTATATTACTAGATTAAGTTGAGTTTATAATTATATTACTGGATTAAGCTTATGAAATAAGAAATTTACCATTACAGTTAAAAAGAACATATATATTTGGTTAAATCTTTATTTAAAAAAACAACTTTATGTATCCGGCAGTTATTACAATACTTTTAACATTAACACGTCATCATCATCTGCCTAGCCCTTTCCCAATTACGTGGGTCGGCTTCCAGTCCAACCACATGCAGCTGAAATCAGTGTTTTGCATGGAGCGACTGCCTGTCTGACCTCCACAACCCAGTTACCCGGTTTACAGTTTCTTTGGCAGTTTTTTTGGCTATGTTAGTTTAGCTGTGGAATTTGAAATTTAAAGTATAATGTAGATTGCCCGATTTACCATTTGCAGTAATAGTAGTACTACATGATAAATCAGTAGGTAACTCTAGGTAGCTAATAGCTAATCTGGGTACCTATTACCTTTTTTGTGCGTAGAAATCTAAGTACTTACCTATATAATATGTCCCTACTATTTTTTGCTCAAATAACTTAAGGAACTAGAAACTTAAACCCTAACTATTAACTTGTATCAAACCTGTCGACGTGTTGATACGTGCAAACGTCAATGTTTTGACATGATCATTAGACAATCTCTCTTACTATCCCCACTTTTAACATCACCAGGATGGGTGTAGTGAAGGGGGTCCCAACCGATTGGTCTGAACTGGAGACTATTGATAATCTCAAGTCCCCCCTAGGAAAAATTTTAAAGGTCAGACGCCTTAACAGAAAAATTACCAGTGAGGGTAAACCCGAATGGATTCCCACTTCAAGCGTTGTGGTGACTTTTGATGGTCAGAGCTTGCCAGAACGTGTCTTTTGCTTCTACAACTCCCTTCCGGTGGAAACCTACAATTACCCCACCATTCAGTGCTTTGGGTGCTGCAAGTATGGACACACCAGAACCAACTGCAGGTCAAAACCACGGTGCTACCGCTGTGGTGGAGACCACTTTGGTGATGGTTGTTCAGTTGAAGAACCCAAGTGCTTTTACTGTACCGGCTCCCATACAGCAATCAGCAAACACTGTCCCGAATATATTCGCCAGAGGAATATTAAAGCCTCCATGGCCAAAGATAACATTTCATATTCTGAGGCTACTAAAATTCATGCCCCCTCCTTCAGATCATTTGCTGATGTTACGGCATCATCCTTTCCCTCCCAGTCCATCCATCAGTCCCTGTCCCAAGAACCTCGTCCTCCACGTCCTCCTCCCCCTAATTACATTTCACACTCTCAACCCTCCACTTCCTCGTCACATAAAAAAATTATTGTATCCCGTCCGAAATCCCAACCCTCTCTGCATCCTGGCTATGACCGTAGGGCTCACCAGGATATTATTAATAGCTTTGCATTTCCCCCATCTCCTAATGGATGTGCACTAAACGACAACCCTCCTACTGAAAATGACAACGCACAAACCATCCAATCTATTATCCTCTTACTATCCTCTGTCCTTTCTAATTATCCATTACCTGACCACGTTGCCAACAATTTAATCAAAACCATAAAATCCCACCACATTCCATCTCCTACAATGGAATACCAGAAGTGTCCTCCCAAAAAAACATGAAATTGCTCACTTAATTAACCTGTACAAACCTGCATTATTCGCAATCTCCGAGACGTGGCTAAAACCACATCTCAACTTTAATTTTGCTGGGTATGGCACGCTGCGCGATGACCGTCCTGACGGTTATGGCGGAGCTGCTATACTGATAAATAATGACCTCCCTTTTTCCCCATTATCCCTTCCTCCACATGGAGATGAGATTAATGCTGTAGGAGTAAACATCTTTGGCATTAATGTTATTTCTATCTATATTCCCTCCCCTGTTTCCTCCTGCTTTCAGTATATACGCACCATATGTTCTTCATTTTCCCCTGTAATATTTCAGGGCGATTTCAACTGCCACCATATCCTGTGGGGATCCGAACATTGTGATAGTGCGGGTTATGAATTGGTGAACCTATTGGACGAATTGGGGTTATGTGTTATCAATGATGGATCTTTCACTCGCCTTCCAAGACCTGGTCAAAGTAGAAGCTGTTTGGATCTCACTTTGTGTTCAGCCAGGTTAGCCGCCGATATGGTGTGGAAACGACTTAATCTTACATATGGTAGTGACCATTATCCAATCTGCACTACTTTGACCACTAGGTGCCTTCCACGTAAGGAAAAGCCTCCTCTCCTAAAATACAGACTCTCTGGGGCGAGGTGGGACTTGTACTCTCAAACCATTGAGGATACAATCCCCACTTTACCCCAAGTTTCCTTCCCCATCCTTGACTCCTGTATTTCGCAATTTTCCGGTGTTATTTCATCAGCTGCCGATGATAACATCCCACTTAAAAATTCAGCTTCTGGAAAATTATCATCTCCTCCTTGGTGGGACCATGAATGCACTAGCATGATTAGACGCCGAAACGAAGCTGAACAAAATTACTCCCTTATCATGTCCACCGAAAACCTGGTGGAATATAATCGGACTGTTGCGAAATCCAGACGTCTTTTTAGAAAAAAGAAATGTGAAGGTTGGAAAAAATTCTGTTCATCGCTTTCCCCTTCCACTCCTTCTTCCCTCATTTGGCAAAACTTCAGAAGATTCAAACGTGGTTGCTCCGGTCAAAATTCCTCAACTATCCCCATTGATCTAGTGGACTCCTTCCTTCATAAATTAGCCCCACCTTCTGTTCCCTTTGTGTCAGAATACCCTTATGCACCTGGTATTGCAATCAGATCTGATGACCCGTTGGATGCCCCCTTTCTGATTAGTGAACTCAATGCGGTGCTCCATCATGTAAAGGATTCCGCGCCTGGTATTGATGGCCATCCATACTCTTTTTTCAAGAAATTGGGAGTTAGCGGTCGCCAATACCTGTTGGACGTTATGAATACTTGTTTCAACCAATCATACATCCCTGATAGCTGGAAAACACAGTTGGTCGTCCCCATCCTGAAACCTGGGAAACCCCCGGATAGTATAGACAACTTCCGGAAATAGTAGATATAGCAGCCAAGGTGCGATCAGCAGCAGTTCAGCTGATAAAAAGCACTACTCAGTTCAGATTTAGACCTGGTCCACAAGGCTAAAACAGACTTATTTGAAACCTGGAAAACAGACTGGGCTGAGTCCAGCAAGTTAAAAGGAGGTCTGTTGGCTTCGATACAACCATCCATTCCACCAAAGCCTTGGTTTTATAAATATAAAAAGTGCCTAAAACGATTTAGTATTTTGTAGAGTACGTATTGGCCACTGCTGCACCCCAGTTTTCTTAAACAAAAAATTAGAGTTCGTGACAGCTCACTGTGTGAATGTGGGCTAGATGAAGGCACGCTGGACCACATATTCCTAAATTGCCCCATAAATAATGCTTCTCTTTTGATCGTGTCATCTCTAAATTGAAAATTCAGACCCCAGTAAATGTTCGTCACCTTCTTTCATTCTTCCCTAATCCTCTAATTGTAAATGCTTTATATTAAATTTATTGCCTCTAATAACATTAAACTGTAGACTTCTTCTATTTGTGTTCTATTTATGTTATATCTACTTGCATATCTGTATTATATTTGTAAACTATTAGAACATTATTGTGTATCTTGTTTCAGGCTTGAAAGAGCTCCCACAAGAAAACGGAAATTAGTTTTTATTCACATTGGTTGTTTTAGTTATACCATGTGTTGTCACTAGTCACTCGAGTCTGGCAGAATTGCCGTAAATTGCGGCAGATTGCCAAAAACTAAAAA
>NWSH02000601.1:5625293-5646081 GCA_002382865.2 Heliothis virescens | reverse complement strand
CCCTATTGCTCTTTCCCCTGTCATAGGTAAAATTCTAGAGCACCTAATCAAAAACCGACTGGAGTGGTTTGTGGAGAGCCGAGGGCTTTTATCCAAGTCACAGTTCGGTTTCCGAAAGGGAGCCAGTACCATGGACAGTATTAGCATTCTAACAACTGATACTCGGATAGCTTTCAGTAGAAATGAATCAGTTCTGGCGGTCTTCCTAGACATATCAGCGGCTTACGATAGTGTCCTCCTTTCAGTACTTAGAAGTAAATTGCAACAGCTTAATATTCCGGAAAGGATGCTACGCTGTATCTGTAATCTGCTGTCTGGTCGTAGGATCAAGATTCATATTCCCGGAGAGAACTCTGACACTAGAACTGTCTGGCGCGGGCTCCCTCAGGGTTCGGTACTTAGCCCTTTACTTTATAGTATTTATACCTCGGATCTCCATGCCTCACTCAACATGGATTGCCAGATCCTTCAGTATGCGGACGATCTGTGTTTATACATTCCTTCGACATCAATTGAAAGTGCTAGATGCCATGCAAATATCACTCAATTCCCTAAACCAGTGGCTAATTGCACACGGTCTTAAATTATCTGCCCAAAAAGTTCTACTGTTGTATTTACACGTAAACGTATTATTCCAAATGTCAGCCTTGACATAGAAGGAGTTCCCATTGAAGTTGTGGATAATGTAAAATTTCTTGGTGTCATCTTGGATTCCAAATTATCAGGTTGTTCCATCTCAACTACATTAGCCTTAAGTGTGAGAAGAGGATTAATATGCTTCGTGCCTTAGCGGGTGTTTGGTGGGTGCCCACCCCTTCACCCTAAAACTGTTTTATAATGCGACAATAAGGAGTTTGCTCGATTACGGCTCTTTTTTGTTGGAACCGTGCAATAAAGTGGCAATAGTTAAACTTGAAGCTATACAAGCAAAATCTCTCCGTATAGTTCTAGGTGTATGAGTCAACCAAAAAAAAAAAAAAAAAAAAAAAAAAAAAAAAAAACTTTAGATTTGACGCACGCACGTGTGATTTAAATAGGTATGAACTGTTTTAGCACTATTTTTTATTTATTTAAGCTCCTGATTGGAAGATTAATCTCAGTAAGTAATTTTAAACGTAGTGTTTTGCCTTACTTTTTATGCATTATGTCTTTTATGCCTTTTTGTGTGGGAAATCAACACATGACACCTTCTGCTGCGGGTGGGTGGGAGCGTCAGACTTTTACTGACTGAAATCCACTTTTAAGCCGTTTGTACACGGACGTATATAAGGGGGGTGTTTTGGGTGTCCGGACACCCCCCATTCATATCTGTCTTACTTGTCCAACAGAAACAAATATTGCAATATATACATCTATACTTATAATAAATCTGTAGAGAGGTCAATTCTGTACATTAAATTTATTTCCAAAATAACTATCAGGGGGTGATTAGGGATCGATACTGATGCCAAAAATGCAATCAGTAGAATTTTTGTCAGACAGACAAAATTTCTACTGATTGCATTTTTGCCTGTCTGTATAACCGTTATAGAAACAAAAACTACTCGACGGATCTTAACGAAACTTGGTACAATTATTATTCATACTCCTGAGCAGGTTATAGTATACTTTTCATCACGCTACTATTAATAGGAGCCGAGCAGTGAAGGGAAATATTGGGAAAACTGGAGAAGATACTCCATTTTTTAAGCTTCCGTCGCATGTACAACCTTTATGGTTAAAGCTACACAGAAATCATGTATGACGGAAATGTTTTCCTTATAATTATATAAAAAATATCCTACGACACCATATACCTATCTTTTATGGTCGACTCACAATAATACGTGTAACTCCCGATAGCTTACCAGTTCGAAGTGTTCTGATTATAATCAGAACTATAATTAAAAGAAGAAATATATGTAATTATCCTATATGAGCCTACTTTTACGTTTACTTTTACTCTCAGTCATCCCTAATTACAAAACAGGCCAAGTGCGAGTTGACTTACAAATATTAAAGATCTGAAACCTCTCGAATCATTTCGCGCATCCCGTTGTTTCCCCGAGGTATTAGAATTTGACATCAGACGTTTCAGATATTTGATTATGACGACCCGTTGTCGCTGATATAAGCGACATGATCAGCGAACGAAGTCGCTGGCAGAAGCTAGTTACATATAACTTTCTTTAAAGGCACCTACTTAGAGCAGAGGCGGCGCTAGGCGTCGGCGACGTCGGCGACTGCCGACGGCCTCGCGCTTGAGGGGGCCTCGCAGAAAAACTAGTTGCCTATCTATTTTCGTTTCGCCAATCACGTTTAATCCTCGAACAGATAAAAAATTTTCGCGCTCGCTTCGCTCGCGCATTTATATGACATAATCTGTATTTTTGTTTGCATTATGCCCCCACAAATTAACTAAAACAAATGGCGGCAATTTCAGCTTTACAAAATTAATAGGATACATTTTTGTGATTTAATCTAAAACAACAAAACTAAATCGCACTCGCGCCCCTTTTTTTCTCGATGTTTACACGTCGAGCTGGAAAATTTCGCGCTCGCTTCGCTCGCGCAATCATATTTATTTCTTTCTACTTTCTTGCTTCATAAATTATACATTAGGTACCAAAATTGTGTGACAACCCAATCACCCTCCCCCCTCCGGCCACGGCAATAAGGGCCTCGCGAACTCTACACATTCGGTCTAGCGCCGCCACTGACTTAGAGTAACTTAAGTTATACATAATATTATAGATTACCTGCGACTACACTTGCGCGTTATAGTTGCAGGCAATGTTTAATTTGTAAATGATAGATTAAATTGGCGTTAAAGCTCTGTTTTTTATTTTGGGGACACCCCCCTTGTCAAAGCTATAGCTACGTCCGTGCGTTTGTATAACTCTTTTGAACAATTCCGCAGCCTAGACGTCTTTTTTATAGCTATTTTTTTGTAATATAGATGATCAAATTGATAGATACGAATTGTATTTCATCATCTCATTGTAGTAATAAGTGTGTTTAGCGTCAATACGCTATGATGTTTCGTACTTGTCATTTGCAACGTGATTCGAGTCAGCTCAAGTGTGCTATTCGTGTCTGTCTCTAAGGAGCGTTACACTACCCAATACAGTGGACGACGTAACATTGAGATGAAGGAGATATCTGGATTGACATACGAGCTTCTCTATTAAGAGCAATCAGAACCAACCGTAATGCATGCCACATTAAACCTTCCATAAAAAAAATGTTTAGGCAGGTCCACATAAACCATGGACACCTGGTTGATAGGTAATGAAATATACTAAATAGATTGTAGGTCAGATGTTAGACAGTATAACACTTTTACCACTTCTCTTCTATTGGCGTGATCCCAAGAAGTTGTCAAAGAACTGCTGACTGTCAATGCCATTAGTAATTGGGTCTTTATTTAATAACTCGAATCCTTATATTATTTAATATTAATCTGCTATCAGCAGGAGATACTCTTGCCTTACCTGCCTAAGGCTTGGATGACCTATTGAAAATATTGTTTTAAAGTAATATCAGTCTTGTTTTACAGGATAGGTAAAATACTGGTACGTCGTAGATTTATTCAGCAAATGTCTTACGTTAATCTGGCACGGAAGCAGGTGAGATTCTACGGCAGCAAGGGTGTAGATGTAATAAACCCAAAAAAAAGCCAATAACGACACTATCATAAAACAGACAAGTCCACAGACCAGGGACCAATTTAAATATGAACTATTGATTGCATCGTGTCCATTCGATGATTATTGATCTTCTATTGAACATTGTCCTGAAAACCCCGAAACATAAAAGCTAAGGTATGCCGCAGTAATATTTGTAAGTTTAAATTATTCTGGACCTTTATAATAGACGAGTGCAAAGCTGTAAGACCTAATAGAAACGTTTCTAGCAATTGGAATGGAATTTTGCTTGAGTGTTGTGAACAACAATCTGTTCATTACCGCGATGATGAGAGTGGCTGTCCGTGTCACTCGGTAATGTAATGCAGTGCAAATGAGTCAATCTCCACGGGGCCGGGTGGTCACACAGCGCCATTAGGTAATCGATTCGTTCTTAACCCCATCGGCATCTAGGCTTCCACATCATCAAGCTGGGTACTAGTGTACGCTTTCAATTAATCACTATTATCATTTGTATGTTCATTTTAGTTATCCTTATACCTTAAGAGTACGTATAGAAGACTTGTCTATCTATGTAAGAGTCGCCTGCTATATATTCTGTCTGTACCCAACAATCACGTCATGACACCTGCGATCTAATAATGACGTGAGAGGAAAGTCGACCATCGGCGCACTTAGTTTTCCAATCTAAACAATAGAAATTCAACGGGTGCACGACCCGCGGGACGCTGATCTATCTCTATGTAAATTATGCGGCAAATAACACCGCCTTGTGTTCATCAGGTCGCGCACGTGGCGAGGCGACGACTCGGCGCGACACATTTTTTTATATCACAGCCAATCAAACTTCCTACTTTGGCCGAGAGCGTTTTAAGGGATTCTAGTTTTAGCTCGCGTATAACCGGTATTCGAATACATGCAACTAGTCAACGTCCTATTAATCTTGAAGGCTGTTTCAACAAACTTCAAATCCGACTAATCTCAATAAATGTGACAATTTTTACGGCCCTATACTTATAAAAAGAAACAAACTAGTTATATTTATTGGTATCGCTAACTTGATTTACTTACCTATTCATGTTGGCAGTTAATATATAAAATTCGCAGCGGCAATAAGCGCACAGCGGGGTATATATTTTATTCTTCATGGTGGTTTTGTCATCTACTCCCGATTTCTTCATGATTGCTGTAGATAAATTGGATCACCCTGGAAACTCATTTCGCTTAGCAGAACATGGTGTAACTGTAATTTGGTAATTGTTGAATAGTGTCCATTTCTATTTATTTCGTTCTGATAATGTAGAGTTTTTTACTGAATAGGTAATTCAGAAAATCTTCTAAGTATACCTACTATATAATTTTCATAAGATACGATATATTAAATTGGTATTTTTTATCCTTGCAATGTAGTGCATATACAGTGCCTAGTTAGACACAGTGGATAACACGTAGGAAATTCTACCAATCAAGATAATTTAGAGATGTACTTCGACTCGATTGTTGTACAAGCAGCAGGCCGATGATTGACCGACTAATTGATACATATTAGACTGACTAGACAATAGATTAAAACGATTTTTTTTTGTTTCAAAATTCTAGAATGATCATTTGGTTTTATCACTTTAAAAAAATTAGTAAATTCTTATTTTATAGACGTATGCATTGAAAACCAATTTACTACAGAACTTGTCTTGAAATCTCGTGTTGCTGAAATTGACGACAAAAAGAGTATGCAACAAATGTATCGTATGGAGAAGAGAAGAGAAATTGAGAAATTATTTTAGTCAAGTTAAGAAAAAGGATCACTTTTTGGGGTATGTTTTTTTTTGGTATTTGAAGTAGTCAAATACAGGGTATCCCTGTAGGTATGGTCGTATGGAAAAGGGTATGGACAAGATCAGTTATCAACTTTCTGACTTCAGAATTTTAGCAATTTTCAACAATTTTGCATCGTGGTCGAGGAAACATTTACTATTGAAAAATAATACTGTCGAGGCTATTGGTGTAAGGGTTGACTTTGTGAATATTTCCAAAATTCGTACAGTATTGGATATAAGCTGTATTTTACCGAGGAATCGAGGATAGCTTTAATATAGGAAGTAGTTCTTATTAAAATCAATAGAAGATATCAGGCTCCATACTGTCTTTAAGTTGAGACGAATGAAGAGTTTTTATTGAATTTTTGTCGACTAAAAATGGGCATTTATTCTGACTTTGTTATTCTACACAATTTTTGAGTTTTGTGCTTAATTTTAGTCTAGTCAGTCCTATTTAAGTACTCGTTATTATTTTCATGTTACGTAGATCTAAATATTATCCTATAGGCTCTAAGTTATTGATAGGTAACTATATCCTCCAAAATGTGATGTCAGCTTGATTTTAAATGTAGTTAATTATGTGTGCATGTGTGTGTGATTGAGGGACATTCGCTTCGCAGTTCACTGATACGCAAGCAGGATCCTGTAAAAATAAAAACAAGTTATTATTACGAATTACATAATTAAGCTAAATAATGAATGGATCTTATAATATCTACTTGTACAAAGAAGTATAAGTAGATTTATTTACCATTTTCAGGTTTTTTATGGAGCGTTCTATAATTTTTCGTTTACTTCTGAATATAACAAGATTTCATTTTTGAAAAATTGAAACGTTGGGCGACTGACGGTGTTGTATCATGTCGTGAATAAATAATTAAGATATAGAGCAACAGAACGGCATTGCTCGGTTTTATTCAAGCTTTTTCGTTCACCAGTCGAGCCTCTACATTTTGACGACATGTTTTGGTAGAACTTTACAATTTTTTCCACAACCATTTGTATAATGTGTACAAACCAAAAGCTTTAGAAACCAAAAGCTTATCCCTTGTTTTGTCTAACATGATTTTTCAATAGAATGTTATCAAATTGCCCAATCATTTAAAAAAGTACTTATTTAGTATTTTTATTAACCTTCACAAAAATATACTAAGTTACTTTACGCGTGTAGTGGTTACGAAAGTAGTCGTAACCGCAATATCTAGAGGAAACCAAGTAAATAAAGAATTCTTTCCGATAAAATTGTGTCGCAACAGAAAATGGTGTTACCATGGAGCCAACAGACCGAGGTCTTAGGAGAAAGTGCTATTTTGTTACTATATACTTCACTCCAAGTCCGTACCGTCCGCGTAATTTTTTTTTGATAAATAATTTTTTGGTAGATACGTTTTTGGACTTTGCATTTCAATAATTACCTATACAACTTTATGCAAGTGGTGACTAAATTAGTCTTACATACTTTGTACTAGGTACAGACGACAGCACATCAAGTTACCACAATCTGTCAAATTTCTGCAGTGGATTTTCAACCTTATCACAACAGTGGGTACTTAGGTTAATGTTTGATTGGTAAATTTTGACAGATTCGTATACGTTGACCTGCTGTCGTCTGTACTTTAGTTTGCAGAACACCTTGGTAAGATAACTCTAGCAAAAAATACAATGACAGAAAAATAAAAGTATCTTTTAATAGATTAAAATTTGAATTTCAGTACATTTTACACAGATTCCATTTGTAATATTACAGTATCGAAACTTCTATCGGGAGAAACATCTACGTGTACAAATTGTCGAATTGGATCTGAGTGAAACATTTAGCTGAGTGGACATTGTCCAAATATCCTGCGGCCTCAGTGAGATTATTCAAAACAGATGCAGTAACACGAATTAGCAATGGGAATACATTGCTCGGGTGACCATCTCTTAGTCGAGATCCAAATGTAAGCAGGCTGGAAATCTTTCTCGAACAATATTTCGCAGAGTTTATCACTTCTTGAGGCGGTAAGCAAGTTTTTGTGAAAACCTTCTGCTTGTCTGTTGTGGGGTTGAGAAGTGGTCAGTGCTCGATGACCCTATTATATATTTTTGCATTGAATTTTTGGCTTCTGATGGAAATCGTAACTAAGTATTTTTCGTTTGAGATGTTGTTTAGAATTTCCATTTACGAAACAGAAGAAAGCTCAAAGTATTATATTATGGTATCTGTAAGGTACTTTAGACATAACTTTTTTTATGATGTGCAAGTCTTTCCGCCAATATTATTATCACCACCAGCTACGTTTAAAACTCGGACTTGGTCAGATACCTAACACAACATTGTGCATACCAATTGTGAGTAGCAACGTAATATTGAAACAACAAAGTTATATTGTAAGTATACTATGATTGTGCTCGTTAGACCGTGGAAAATCTTGTAAAGCTTTACAGACCGATGGTCACAGGTATGGGATAAACGATGGGCTCCAGTTAAAACCCACCCCTTTATAAGTAAATTGTGTAGGTACTGACGCATAATTTACGCTTAACTTAATCGCCCCACTTAGTAAGCAAAAATAATTTATATTCTTCCACAGTTTTCGCTTACCTCTGAATCGGAAAACGACTGTCAATTTTTTCTCCGAGAGTGTGAGACTTTTTTAATGGATTGTATCAAGCAACAAAAATAACAATGAGTTTATTGTTAAAAAAGATTTTGGTTATGTAAATAACCTTCAACAATTTTATTTTTCTAACATGATTAGTATTTTTTAGATTCTAACTATTTTATTAATACAATCGCATTCCTAAGTAATAGTTATCAAGCGTTCAAACTCACCTTTGGTAGTTAAATTCATCCGTCCCTCTTCAGCGTTCGCAACCAATCAGCACCGATTTACGTTGGCTCCGGGCTTATTAATTTTGGTATGCCGGCTAATTACCCTGCGAATTTGCGAAGTACTCATTCAAGTGTCATGAATTAAGCAGTGTGTATGTGTGGGTTGTGTTCAACGTAACCGATATGAGTGGCACTTGGCGCAATTGTGCCACCTCTTCGTTACAGCGGCTACCAGGCGAGCATGATGCTTAGAGAGCTCTCGTTTAACTCACNTCCGATAAAATTGTGTCGCAACAGAAAATGGTGTTACCATGGAGCCAACAGACCGAGGTCTTAGGAGAAAGTGCTATTTTGTTACTATATACTTCACTCCAAGTCCGTACCGTCCGCGTAATTTTTTTTTGATAAATAATTTTTTGGTAGATACGTTTTTGGACTTTGCATTTCAATAATTACCTATACAACTTTATGCAAGTGGTGACTAAATTAGTCTTACATACTTTGTACAACGTACAGACGACAGCACATCAAGTTACCACAATCTGTCAAATTTCTGCAGTGGATTTTCAACCTTATCACAACAGTGGGTACTTAGGTTAATGTTTGATTGGTAAATTTTGACAGATTCGTATACGTTGACCTGCTGTCGTCTGTACTTTAGTTTGCAGAACACCTTGGTAAGATAACTCTAGCAAAAAATACAATGACAGAAAAATAAAAGTATCTTTTAATAGATTAAAATTTGAATTTCAGTA
Source organism: Heliothis virescens (assembly GCA_002382865.2). Lineage (NCBI taxonomy): Eukaryota > Metazoa > Arthropoda > Insecta > Lepidoptera > Noctuidae > Heliothis > Heliothis virescens. The sequence goes on along the minus strand of NWSH02000601.1, from coordinate 5,637,068 downwards.
CATTTTACACAGATTCCATTTGTAATATTACAGTATCGAAACTTCTATCGGGAGAAACATCTACGTGTACAAATTGTCGAATTGGATCTGAGTGAAACATTTAGCTGAGTGGACATTGTCCAAATATCCTGCGGCCTCAGTGAGATTATTCAAAACAGATGCAGTAACACGAATTAGCAATGGGAATACATTGCTCGGGTGACCATCTCTTAGTCGAGATCCAAATGTAAGCAGGCTGGAAATCTTTCTCGAACAATATTTCGCAGAGTTTATCACTTCTTGAGGCGGTAAGCAAGTTTTTGTGAAAACCTTCTGCTTGTCTGTTGTGGGGTTGAGAAGTGGTCAGTGCTCGATGACCCTATTATATATTTTTGCATTGAATTTTTGGCTTCTGATGGAAATCGTAACTAAGTATTTTTCGTTTGAGATGTTGTTTAGAATTTCCATTTACGAAACAGAAGAAAGCTCAAAGTATTATATTATGGTATCTGTAAGGTACTTTAGACATAACTTTTTTTATGATGTGCAAGTCTTTCCGCCAATATTATTATCACCACCAGCTACGTTTAAAACTCGGACTTGGTCAGATACCTAACACAACATTGTGCATACCAATTGTGAGTAGCAACGTAATATTGAAACAACAAAGTTATATTGTAAGTATACTATGATTGTGCTCGTTAGACCGTGGAAAATCTTGTAAAGCTTTACAGACCGATGGTCACAGGTATGGGATAAACGATGGGCTCCAGTTAAAACCCACCCCTTTATAAGTAAATTGTGTAGGTACTGACGCATAATTTACGCTTAACTTAATCGCCCCACTTAGTAAGCAAAAATAATTTATATTCTTCCACAGTTTTCGCTTACCTCTGAATCGGAAAACGACTGTCAATTTTTTCTCCGAGAGTGTGAGACTTTTTTAATGGATTGTATCAAGCAACAAAAATAACAATGAGTTTATTGTTAAAAAAGATTTTGGTTATGTAAATAACCTTCAACAATTTTATTTTTCTAACATGATTAGTATTTTTTAGATTCTAACTATTTTATTAATACAATCGCATTCCTAAGTAATAGTTATCAAGCGTTCAAACTCACCTTTGGTAGTTAAATTCATCCGTCCCTCTTCAGCGTTCGCAACCAATCAGCACCGATTTACGTTGGCTCCGGGCTTATTAATTTTGGTATGCCGGCTAATTACCCTGCGAATTTGCGAAGTACTCATTCAAGTGTCATGAATTAAGCAGTGTGTATGTGTGGGTTGTGTTCAACGTAACCGATATGAGTGGCACTTGGCGCAATTGTGCCACCTCTTCGTTACAGCGGCTACCAGGCGAGCATGATGCTTAGAGAGCTCTCGTTTAACTCACACCAGGATAAAATGAAATCAGTGTGTGAATAAGTATTTTCGTGCGGTCAGCTCTGTGTGTGTAAGTGTGATGTTGATGTAAGACAGTGTGGCTTCTGCTGTATGTATAGGCTTACGTGTCGGAGTTTCCCTCCAGTGACGTAACGTCCGTGTTTAAAGTTGAAGTCGGCGTTTGTTTGCCATGTTTCCGCATAGTTTGAATGAAAAGTAGTTGTGTGTGCTTCAGTATGGTTTTGTTAAGCTAACGAAATCTAGTTGATAGTGTTTCACGAGTGTGTTTGAATGTGAGCTGTATAGGTATTATTCATTCCGTACGTTAGCGGCGAAGTTTCCCACGTTGTTTATCTGAAACCAAAACAAAGTTTTCTTGAAGCTACATAAGTACGCAGAAGTACCAACTCTATTCATTCAAATAAAAAAAATAGATTTAAAGGAAACGCCAATGGGATTGATTACCGTATTTTCTATTAAAAAAAATAATAATATTTACTTCTCAGATTTTATTGGAAGAATTATATATATAGGTTAGTTAGAAATTGGCAGTCATCTGCCGTAAAGTATCAATCGGTAGACTTTCAATTTATATTTATTCTGCAAGAAAAGTTAGATACAAGACTTAGAAATCGATTCGTAAGTAATTTTACATTGGTCCTATGAAATATACGCAGGCCAGGAAATCATCCCAGAATACTTTAATTGTATTAAATTAGCAAAAATAACGATGTTGACGCTTGAGTAGTCCAAAAGTATTCCACATTTTAACGGTTATGTGTAAGCAACAGTTTAATTAGAGCATAATTCAAAACAATAGGCTACTTTTGTTTCAAGACTTCTTTAGAATCTATTGATAGGTTGCAATGCGTATACAGTGATGTGATGGAGTGACACATCACACAATGGACCTAAGTAGTGCGTAGGAGGAATTCCTTTAGAGACCTAGATATCTGCTTAGTTTTAACTACAAAGAAGTGTCAGACAAGTGGCAGCCTTTTACATAGCAATAACAAGTCATCTTTACAGTCAACCTACAGAACAAAAGAGAATGTTTTTGTTCAGAAAATCTTGTTTTTCGACCATAAGAAATGTACATGTATGAAAATAAAAGCCTTAAAGAGCTTCCAAATAAACGTAAGGAACCTTTAGACTCGCGTGGTGTACCTACCTATTCATAAGAATTGGAGGCAATTCAAGTACCAAAGTCTTAAAGAGATAAGAAAGGACTTGTGAAAACTTCATTTACATGAGACCACAAGTTTTTTTATCGAAGTCACGGAACAGAAACAAAAGTTTAAAAATTGAAAATTTTACATGCATGGATCCATTCGAATTAATATTTTATTAAATTCCGAAAAATAAAATCGAGTTACGAGAAAATATATGAACGGATTAACGCAAACTGGTGTAAATCCGAATTTCAATTTCGATTTCAAAATATTCATCGGCCAATTCACCTTGTATTACAGAAAGCTGGTGAATATATGTTTATTTTAAACGTAATATGAATATTTCGAATCCGAACGTAGCTTTTTCTCAGATTGTATGAGTAATGAAGATCACTTTGCACAACTTTGCAGAATACTTCTTCCCATTCATATTTTGGAAAAAATATGTTTTGTTGGATTCATTCTTGTACATATTCAATGGTTACTAATTGCTACAATAATATCATAAAATAATTAAGTTTTTTTTAATTCACTGAAGTCCCTGATCAGCACCGAAGAATGAACTGAAGGTTGTCAGGATTTAAATCAAATTAAATTAGACGAAGAGTTTAATTTCCAATTTAAACCGTGCGCTACCACCATACCTACTGATTAGAAAATAGACCGAGGACCTATCATGAGACGTGCTAAACAAAAGCTGTATAGCTAATAAGATAATGCGTGTAACGAAGTGTCGACCTCAGTTCGTTTGTCGCAATCGCAGCCGCGGTACAAAGGAGTCCGAAATAGAATTAACAAAGCTGCGATGACCAGTTGTGTATGTAGGATGATCACCATTCACCCCACGTACCCTAGCTTGTTACATCAATTTAACAGTATCGAGTCGCCTGCACACTTCCGACTATCCGATTTAATACTATCACCAAGATTTGCATGTCACAGGACGCATGCTACCCGGGGCAAATGCCGTTGTATTACGTAACACAGATTGTATTGTGCTCCAATATACCTGGATAAATTAATTTTCATCGTATTAACATAGCCTTGTGTCTGTGCTATCTGAATTAGGTAATTGATTGTCAGAATTAATCGATATCAATACCCTTTATTACCGATAATGACGGTAATAAACTATAGAATACGTAATTAAAATATAAGTAGTAAATGAAAATTGCAGTTTTTCATAACCTACCAACGAAATGGTTGACATGACGTAACTTAGCGGGGCTCTCTTTCTGCGTCCTCTTAATTAAATGGAGATATATCTTCGTGACATGCAAACTTAAGTTCGTTTAAGTATTACGAAAAGTCGAGACATGTTTGAAAATTACAGACAAATTTCTATTTAAGACAAGATAAATGATCCGTTTTCTTAATTATATAGTATGCGGTGCAAGAGATTTTTGGAACTAAATAGAATATGTTAGATAAACTTTTTATTTTCACGAGTAAGTAGAAACAGTATTATACCTAGTTTAATGAAAGTTTATTATTATACCAATGCTTCATAAGATACCTCTTGAAACTCGGGTTGAATAAATCAAACAATAAACTGAACCTAGAATCGTACCCATACGATCCTTTGTGTTTGGATGCCTGTGGTCGGTTTATTCACATAATTGACCATTTAGCTCGTAGCGGGTTACAGGTATCGCAGCCATAGCCTTCAGCGGTACGACGGACGAGCCATCAGCCGAAGGGACACATACATGCATTTGCATAACAAAGAAACATCTGTCTGCACTGTAGGCAGTGTTTGTGTAACATTGAATTTGTTTCCGTAGACAATAATGGGTATAACAAATCCTGTGTTCTGAATTAGAGAGTGTCTCAGATTTAAGATTTTTTATAAGATGACTTTTGAATATTGTATGAAATTATTATGAGGTTTTGGTGAAGTAGTAAACACAACTATTTTTGATAACATACATGAAAAAAATAATCTATTTACATTTTTAATGTTATAAATGTACCGTGGGGCCACCCTTCGTTACAAAAGCGCAATAAAGTATATCGTTAAAAAAGCTCACTTCACAATTAACACATAAAAATTGGCGGCAAATTCGTTTAATAGTACTGAATAAAACACTTTTATTTGCAATTGCGCTGATGAATGCCGATGTAGCTATGTTGTCAATTAAAACCGCCGACTGCCTCGGTAATGTAAAATTGTTATTTTCATCACGTGTGCTTAATATACAGAGTTGGGCAAGTAACGAGTAACGATTCATTACACTTTACACCCTCTTGTTCAGCCATATTTATATCTACGGAAATTTCAGGAAACATTTTGCAAGTATAAAATAATTTCTAAAGCCCTAGTAATAGATGGAGATTGAAACTTAATATAATGAAAAGTGACGGTTAAATAAGAAAGACCGCTTTTCGTAGGTTTTGTGATAGTTATATATTACTTTTTTAAATGGATCAATGTTTACAGCCGACCGTTTGATCAACATTCTTCTCAATGCTGTCATGTTTTTTATATAATCAAATAGCTCCCATAATGATCCCTTGGGATATTTCAAAATAAATATTGTTTTTTTTTGTTAACCATGTTAGATATAAATTTCAAATTTGCATTCACCGTGCCTTTACGGTGTGTATATTTGTAACAATGGAACAAATTGACCGGCGCACGAACCGAAGAGACAATGGACACCAATCATGAATCCAGTTTGTTTACAACACAACTGACCGCTAACAATTATATTAACTTTATATCACACAAAGTTTAGGAATTCTGTTAGTGCAATCAGATTTTAATAGGGCTATGATATTTGAAGTTTATTATTGTTACCAGGCATTATCTTTATGAAAGTCAATAGATTAATTAAATGAAATTTATCCACCTACGAAAAAATAATAATAAAAAATGTCTTACTAAAGTTAAGCAAAGATAAAATAATAGCAAAACTAAAACCTTTTAAACTACTATTTACAACTTTTCCTTAACCTTTGAAGGACTTACGAACTTTGAGAACGGTCAGTCGGTCACCCATTTAAAAAACTGAAAACGGCTGTAGATATATCTCTTGCCACTTACTATTGTGGCTTTCCGATATTCTTACATAAAGTAACACAAAACTACACCCGTGCAATCCATCTATGATTGTCTTTTGTAGCTGTTAAATTAAAAAAAAAACCTGAGAATTGACACTCCAAAAATTGCCTATTTATGAATATGAACATACGAGTAAAATAATGTTTATGAAAAAGAAGATAAGAAAAGATCGACGACACTAATTACGATCCTAGTGAGTGATCTAGAGCCTCAACAAACATTGTGAGAAACATAATTTTTCATAACGATATCCTCTAATTCACAACGATAACTCTAAATCATTATTTTCATCATTTATGTATTAGAGACCAAACAAATCACAAACTATCAAACCACTTACATAACACACAGACATGTAACCTTTGCAGTAGAAATTGTTACATTGCGGACGGTGGTGGCGTAATAGGTACTTTATTTACCTCACGTATTGTAAATGTAGGTAAAGTCACACAACTCACCACTTTGGCGTCGATTCAAGAAATCAACGGTTTGAACTTCAAGAAAACTTCTTCTAATATGGTAACATTAAGGAATGTGTATTCGAGTTATATATTTTTTTTATTTATAGTGTATTAAAATAATAAACAGGATTTTTTTATTGTACCCTAAAGGCTCTGAAACTAAAGAACCGATAAAAACAATTTTTTATAGTTGGAAAGCTACACTATTCCAATTTTTATCCAGGTACCTACGGGAAAAAGTTCACCGGTATGCGAGTGAAACTGCGGAAAAAGAGCTAGTTATAAATAAAGGAGGTTAACAAGGACTGCGCATAACGGACGGTAAATCAATTCATAATAGATCCATCATTATGTCAAAGGTACTTGATAAAAACGTGTTTTTTATTTACCTGTATCATTTCTAGAATATGGCTATGTCTACAGCAAGGGCTATTACGTGAAAAGGCAAATTAGATGATATGGGTTGTTAATTTTTAATGTGATGAATGGAACAATGATTTAGTTATTGCAATATGAACGTGTTTCTAATCGTGAAACGAACTTTTTGATTACTTAACAATGTTCCGCAAACAATCAAAATCAGTACCAATAACGTGTTACAAGGTCCAATACATAATTTGAAAAAGAAAACGTATCTAATTAGTTTTCAATTTCAAAATTAACATATCTTTAAATAAACATATGTTTGTACATTTGAACTAGTCTACGCCACAGAATATGATGGATAACCCCAAAATAAAAATAATATGACCAAGTTCAATTTCTTTCGTACGACGAAATACGCGTGTCGTCACATCACATTATTCGCGGAAAAAATGTGGAATAACGGGGCTGAAATAATATACCCATAATACCGTATCAAAGATTCAATCAAAATGCCAATCAGGCTTGTCAATGCCTGTAACTCGCCACTTCTACAGTTTAATCAAATTATGACCGTAAGTCAATAGTAAAAGAGTGCATTTTCCATCCAACCAATGCGTTGTACATAAATATAGGCTCTACGAAACTGCTACGAACGCCAGTCGTAGCGAGGCGTAGCGGTCCCGCTAATTTGGCTTGCTTTATCGTAGCTCGGTGTAACCGCGGTTCACGGTCATCAGTGAAGAGGCTTGATTGCAGCTCTCACTAACTTACACACGCGGATTACGTGCAACACATGTGCTGCTTAATTTAGCAACGAGCTTGTTCATTACGTGATAAATCATTAGCTCACTATCCACCAAGGTAAAATTACCTTTCCATAACATTGATTATTTAAAATTCAGTACTATTTTTGTTTTTCTGATTCCGTAATGTATTATATTTGGTTTTGTAAGTAATGCGGTCAACAGATAATATGCTTTACCTAATAGACTCTTAGAAATGTAATAGAAAGTTATTTTAATTGTTAGAAGTCTTGCAACATGTCTAAAACTTCATAACTACAAATAATAAGATACATTACAAACTTACTACTTGCTAAACTTCGAAGTAACCACATAGTTTGTGACATTTAACTATGCAATAAACTAACTAGCGGCTGCATTATTGAAGTCTGATTTTAGTGGTTGATAATGAGACCTTGAATTGCTGATTGGACCGAATAGACAATAAGTTCACCTCAATCTATTTCCAGGAAAATTTATGTGCTGTGTACACACTTCACTTGACTGTCAGATAAATTTTCCGCCTCAAAGTTCTCGCAAACTAGATCGTTTACAGCGCAGGGAGCGAGCTACTAGGGGCGCAGAATCGCGAGCAGCCTCCGTTACACGTGCCGCACTCACACATACGCGGCCTCAATGCATACACAGCATCTATTCATGTAGGCAGACAATTTACAAACGTGGCAGACTGGAAAACATATTTAGCCGAAAAAAGATGCAACAGATCGATACTTTTGTTTGTTTGATGTAACTTTTTTTAAAGTCATAAACAAACTAAAAACTTTATTAGTCAAAGAAGTTTGAGCTTATTATGGAGATAGAGAAATGTTTCTCCGTACAAGCACTAAGGGAACCTTTACAGCATACGAGAACGCAAACGTAATCACAAAAGCACACCCCGGACTTGAACTGAAATGAAAACCTGTGAGTGGAGGTCTTGACTTTCTTTTTAAAGTCAAAGCGCAGTTAACGACTTTCTAGCTCCGTTTCTGGATTTATTAAGTAATGTAAGCCGAAGGAGTGGGACGTGACACTCAATTAATAAATTGATTTGAAGTTTTCTGTACAGAATTTATATTTGCTTTGCTTCGTCTAATTCAGAACCTAAGTTTTAAGATTGGAATGGAAGTTAATTTAGTAGCGATTTGTCCTAAATAGTGGCTGTCTGGCATTTCTGGAAATAGCGTGTTATGTCTCTTTAATTATGTAAACTTAAATAGAATTTCCATTAGAATTAAAAATACTTAAGTTGTTTTAATAGATTATCTGTTAGACATATTTTACATAGTGTCATTTTGAAATGTAAATAGATTTGAAGAGTTTCAGTAAAATAATAATAGTAGGTATTCTTTTTTTCTTATATTTATAAAGTATTGAACAACTATAATTTGTGATTACTGGTACCTCGCTGATGTAATATTGTTTTTCATTCCAACCGGACGCGAGTCTTCACGGCGCAATCTGTTTAATTGCACTCCTGCCCTAGAACTTTCAATTTTACCCGCCACCCCTCTCCCGTACCACTCACCCCTTGTAATAGGATCGCCACCCCTAGCTTTGATAAGTTTTGACTATTCGATTCCGAAGATATAACGTGGTTTCGATTCAAAACAAAGTTGTTCATTTGTTTATGGATAAAGTTTCAGAGGGTTACAATTTTCAATTTTTACGTTCGATACGAAATTTTTTAGTTCCTACAAAAAGAGGCACTAGGCATTTTTACATTGCTAAAAAGTCTTTATTTATTTCTAGTGTATTTGTTGTAATGATTAAACGATTGTTTCAAAGTAGTCGCATAAAAATTCGCAAGTCGAATAAAAATATATTACAAACCAGGTTTATTTAGGTTGACCTAATTTTGAAGTATTGCTGTAAGCAGCCCTATACTACGTTCAATTAAACTGTTGTACAAGTTCACTACTGGTTACTATCAGAACACATTTTAATGAATCTACATTATTTCTATTTACCTATAAAGATGATATTCATAAAATTACTTTCTCATGTCAAATAAATCAACATTAGTTTCAATTAAAAATAAGTAGTATCTTGAGTTTTGATCCCATAATTGTAACGGCGCATTTTTATGCGTCTAAAAACGTATTTACGTTTTTATATCTCTAACAGCACTTTGTTGTTAACATAATATATAGATTAAACGTTTTAGTATAAATAAATATAAGATTCTTCGAATATTGTCATTTAGCATCATCTGTATGCATGAGCTTACCAGTAATATTGAATATTTTTAACAGAACAGCGTAGTGACCACTTACGATGTAAGCAAACAATACAAGCAGCCAAATGGTATTCCACATTCGTTCCTAAAAATACGTCCCTACTGTCTTATCTGCTAACGATTCTGCAAAAGTCGGCAATACTCGTGATCTTATTGCTTTGTATTAGTCGAATAACCGAAATATCATAAAGTTTGAAATCATATCAGTTTTGGGTCAGAATGAACAGATTTCTGATCTGTATCTTGGTAACAAATCGGCCATTCTCCGGTTGCAAGTTTTTATTTGTCCGGGCTTACTCCTTGGGTCATATTATAAAATACAATGATGGTTTTTTTTTATATGTTAGTTAACGACCGTATCTAGCTGTAAACAAAATATTGGGTTCTGTTTTTAATTAGTTAAGTCTAAATTAATTAAACAGCTGTTCAAAAACCTCTGTTCTCTAATTACCGTGGCCTGTCCGCACACCAACTTGATGTCAAAATTTACTTGTAATTTCTAAAACCTAAAAATTTACTTTGATCCATTCAACGTTTTAAAAGCTATCTAGCAACGTGTATCGCATAACAAAATATCGACTCAGTAGAAGCAGTCTGTAAATAAATATAATTAAATAACCGCATGTCCGAACCAAAATTATAATTGCCGTGACATTTTCTGTTGTCGGATGCACATGCCTAAATATCGGTATTTGGTACATCAGTATCGCACGCGACGCATCTCCTGAGTGTATACTGCAGCCCATCAGCAGTTCGAGGTCTCAAACGTTGCTGTACCGCCAACAAAGCACCTGAGAATATAATTACCGTAGCCTTGGTTAAAAACTTTTCTAATTGCCGTTTTACTATTTAAATACTTGATTTTTTGAGTTAGACCCTAGTTACTTATGTAAATGGTGCAGTACTTTGGCCTCCGTACATTGTGATAAGCCAATATTTGCAAACTGTGTTGGTTTTCGAAATTTTGAAGAAAATCTATCGTTTTCTAATTACCATACACCAATTACCATGTGTTAATAATTACCGTTGTATGAAAAATTTATACTTGTTTATTAACTGTAGCCGCTCTGTCGTCGCATCGTACTCATATTAAACGAGAGTTTTTGTAGTACATTATTATAATTTTCCGTAAATACGTTTATACTAAATGCTGACCATTAATTATTTAATTTTTAGGATAGGAAAACCCAAAAAGACCAAAGAGGGAGTTAAAGAAAAAAGAAAGCTAGCCACGCGGCAATGTCGAGAATGTGTAATCAATCTTTTGATTGTATATTTAAACAATCGAAAGAGAAAGAAAGGTATCATAAAAGAAAAAAAGATATAAAAATACTTTCTATGTAAGAAATATCACCTAAAACCCTGAAGAGAACTCAAAAAAGGAATAGGGAAAATTTCAAAGCAAAAGAGCCTGAATTTACCCCGCTTACCAGATTCATTTTGTCTGCACCTTACAAAAACAAATATATTTAGTTACTAAGCAAGGTCGGTTGGTGCTAAGAAATGTTCAGAAAATCCTGAAATTTTATCAAATCTATACGTGTGGGGTGTCTAGGTGCCCCCCTACCTGTAATTTTTAAACTACCAAAGTAAAAACTCTGAAAGAAATGTATGTTATAGATCTCATTAAAACTACTAACCAAAGTTGTTTTATATGAGGTAAATCTTCTTCTTTGCGAGTCGATGGATCAGTCTCAAATTTTGAGGCCCAGTAGTTCGCCACGCGCACGGCATATCAGTGGCGGCATATAGATCTTTTACTGTGCACGAGTATGCCCTATATTGGGCAGCACAGAAGGTGCCGCATGGTTTGTGGTGCGGCACCGCAACCGCATCTATTGTCGTCAGTGTAGCCCCACCTAGATAGGTTGTCCTTGCATCTGCCGACCTGTGTACGTATTTTATTGAGAGACTTCCATACAGGCCACGCTAAATCATGACCCATGGGAGTCGTTCGACAGGTGGAAGAAAGTCAGGCAGAGCAGTTCTTCCCATCTTTTGACTCGGGACTTTGGGGCATCATCCACGGGGGCTACACGAGCGAGAAACACTGTTCCTGCTTTTAGGCGGCTTCGCGCGGTCTCGCGCCATACAACGGGTGTCTGTGGTCCGTTTCTTGGCGAGTTTTTCCAGAGAGGCAGCACGCTCCTACGTACCGCTGGGGTGCAATTCCAGCAAGTGGATATAGCATTTGTTACCATTGAGCATTGAGATAATGAAATACGGTCAACAGTTTTTGGGATATAGTACTTTTTCAAAAACCGCAAATTATAACTTTGTTATTCATATATTTGTGTGAAAAGCAAAGTTATATTTTGTTGGCGTAAA
>NWSH02000601.1:5605899-5623501 GCA_002382865.2 Heliothis virescens | reverse complement strand
AAGAAATATCACCTAAAACCCTGAAGAGAACTCAAAAAAGGAATAGGGAAAATTTCAAAGCAAAAGAGCCTGAATTTACCCCGCTTACCAGATTCATTTTGTCTGCACCTTACAAAAACAAATATATTTAGTTACTAAGCAAGGTCGGTTGGTGCTAAGAAATGTTCAGAAAATCCTGAAATTTTATCAAATCTATACGTGTGGGGTGTCTAGGTGCCCCCCTACCTGTAATTTTTAAACTACCAAAGTAAAAACTCTGAAAGAAATGTATGTTATAGATCTCAATTAAAACTACTAACCAAAGTTGTTTTAATTGAGGTAAATCTTCTTCTTTGCGAGTCGATGGCAATCAGTCTCAAATTTTTGAGGCCCAGTAGTTCGCCACGCGCACGGCATTATCAGTGGCGGCATATAGATCTTTTACTGTGCACGAGTTAGGGCATATTGGGCAGCACAGAAGGTGCCGCATGGTTTGTGGTGCGGCACCGCAACCGCATCTATTGTCGTCAGTGTAGCCCCACCTAGATAGGTTGTCCTTGCATCTGCCGACCTGTGTACGTAGTTTATTGAGAGACTTCCATACAGGCCACGCTAAATCATGACCCGATGGGAGTCGTTCGACAGGTGGAAGAAAGTCAGGCAGAGCAAGTTCTTCCCATCTTTTGACTCGGGACTTTGGGGCATCATCCACGGGGGCTACACGAGCGAGAAAACTGTTCCTGCTTTTTAGGCGGCTTCGCGGCGGTCTCGCGCCATACAACGGGTGTCTGTGGTCCGTTTCTTGGCGAGTTTTTTCCAGAGAGGCAGCCACGCTCCTACGTACCGCTGGGGGTGCAATTCCAGCAAGTGGATATAGCATTTGTACCATTGAGCATTGAGATAAATGAAATACGGTCAACAGTTTTTGGGATATAGTACTTTTTCAAAAACCGCAAATTATAACTTTGTTATTCATATATTTGTGTGAAAAGCAAAGTTATATTTTGTTGGCGTAAAGTGTTTTTGTTTTGGCTAATTATAGGTAATGGGTACGTTTATTTTTCATAGATAAGGATACGGAGCCCTTTGTCTGCGAGTTTAACTGGCACTCGGCGGGTTTTCTAATATTTTACATGGACTTGATGATATTTTCTAATTACCGTTGCATCAAATATTCAACATATCTAATTACCGTACACATTTTTTTTTTGAATCTCATTATCTAGAAAACTACCAATAATAGTTAGGTGCCAAATAAATTATTCGATTCGTACCTTTGATGTGTTTCATATTCTAATGTATTTAATGTCAAATCAGAAAAAAATAAAAAGGGTACGGTAATTAGGCGAAGAACGCTTATTTGGAGAATGGCCGAAATATTGATCAAGTCAAGATCAGTCAAGTTACAATAGGATCATATCATTGGAAATTGCTATAGCCTGAACTTACGTGGTCATATTTCCTTTGATGTCCCACAAGAGTCCAGAGCACAATTATAGTTTGAGGAAATATCACTATGGAACATCGCATGAATGATCCGGAATATTTCTAGATTTCTTTTTTTTCTAATACTATACACATGTAACGTCACAAGCCTGGCACGCAGTGCGTAAATCTAAAATCATTGTAACTGGGCAGCAGCCAAGTACCCATACATCTTTTCTTAGAAGAAAAAAAATATGAATTTTGTTTTGGGAATAGTCCAAATGCTGCTTGCGCACTTTAAATTTTAAAATTAATAAGTTTAACATGTAATTGAAATAAATATACCGAGGAACCAAACTAGTCTGGCTCACTCCAGAGATTTCTTGGATTTTAACTAACTTACAAACTCTTTAAGCAATTGTGTTTAAAATTCCAGCAAATCGTTAAGAACCTTTCGTTCATTGGAGTTTATCGTTTGAGTTAAACGATCCTTTTCACTCTCACAGCTGAAAGTTGCATATTAATTGACGTGGACTAGGTAACAAAGGTGCAGCTAGTTACTAAAAGCTAAAACTGTTTCCTGTGCTAGTTGCGACTTTATTTCTAATAATTAATTTCCTAACGAAGCTTCATTCGTATGTTGTACCGATGGCAATTTACTTTTGTTTCGTAGCATCCTTTACGTCGCGGTCGGCCACTGAATTGTCATTTGTTGTTCACGTAGACGGCAAAAGTAGCAATTGTGACAAACGTTAACAGCGTACGGCAACAAAATTAACAAGTTAAGTTACAGTTAGCAAGCCCGCTGTTTGTGTAAACTCGACTAACTAGCTCGTTTTTACGTCAGCAGAGCACCGCACCTATTACACCGAACCGCGTATAATTCGATCAAAAGTTGTTTCATTTTTGTTTGCCGTACGGGAAAAACTTTTTGGAATCGAATATAGAACTTTTATTCACTAGCAATGCAATGGTTAGGTAGGTTGGTACTAGTTTGAATAAATGTCTGTATTGGGTTTTATTAATATTTTGTATGTCTTTTCCAGACCACGGGACTATAGAGTCCCGGATTTTTGGAGGGCGAACGTGGGGCCGGAGCCAACACGCTGAAGCCCTTTTCAGACAACTTTAATGAGATGGTGGCACAAAACCGACGATTATCCCTGTATACACTATATAAATGCACCCAAGGACAATCCACGGTTCTGTGCTAAACTATTGCTAAATATGGAATACACTACTTGGGCTATTGCGATGGGATGTTGATGGGCTAGGATATGGGAGACTATGGGAACTATGGCACCTGCCGATAACAATGTAGTATACATGTAAAAATGGCAGGTGGAGACTCGCCAACTCACTTACTGGGCCCCCGGGAACTAGTCGCGAGAATTGCAACAAGAGGGCAACAGGGACGTGAGCGGCTGAAGGGTGAAGATGCCTCGCTGGACTTTAAACTCAGATCACGCGCTTGTCCAGCATCTCTGGCCCACTCGCCACTTACCNTTAACTAACTTATTAATATTATTATTGAAATGAATATCTACGTTTTATTATTATCTGCATTTCCCGCCCCGCATTAAAAGCATTCAGCATTCTAGCTAATGTATAATTTATATTTTTAACTATTGATTATAAAAAACACGTACAAAAATAGTTCCTACTGGCAACGGGAACATGGTTCAAGTTACTGGCGGGCAAGGCTCCAAAAAGAGAAAGCTCCTGACGATGCGAACCGTTTACAGAATTACAGGTCAGCCCAGCAAGAGCCTCTTTATGTGTAAATCAAGGCTCTTGGCCTTTAAGCTATTGGATGACGGCTATCGACATACGGCCGTTCCCAATAACCTATCTAACTCTGGATTTGCTTACCAGAGATAAGAATTTGACATTAGTTGTATGGGGCTAATGTCATAATTCTATTACTAGTAAGCAAATCCAGAGATAGACAGAATATTGATTTCCGCAGTTAATGACTGAGGAATTAACATACAAAATATCAACTATCTCGTCACCTAAATCAAGATACTTCTTACTCCTTTTACAGCTTTCACAAGTTATCTATTACTGTTAACTTTCATCAAAATCCGATCGCAATTTTTTGTGTGAAACAGTAACAAACATTAACACTTCCGTTCAAATTTTCACAGTTATTTTAATGTAAGTGCGTTAAGAATATAAATTATTGATCTCAATCTTTCATTAGTAGTAATTATACGCGAATAATTTATTTAAAAAGAATTTTAGACCAATGATTTTGTGTAGGATGACATAAATAATTGGGAAAATAGAAACCTAAACGTAGGTGACTAAATAAAAAGTACTTGCAAATTTTATTTATTTGTTTGTCTAGTTTATTACAAGCTTACACCCAATTGGCACAGTCTTCGCCCGATCCCCGATTAAGGATAAGCTTAAGTTTATTTGCTGATAGCTCCCTTGACGTATTAGTTAGGTAGCTTAGGTTTAACTTGGCTTTTACTTTTGTTTACTTAGTTACCGGCAATTTCTTGAGTTTAGCTTTTCACAAGCGAAAATAGTGCTGTAAAGTCTTGGATTCTCAGAACGTCGCAACTATGTAAGGTTACAGTTTCAAGTCGTTTTATAAAATACTTGTTTTATTTCTACGAATTTGAAGAACTTGATAAGACTCTACTAGAGATTGAAAGTTAATACCCAATAATATTATCTGTGTCTTAGATGTATTTTATAAAAAGAAGTTAACAAAATGTTTCCAGTGGTTTGTAGTGGTACCGATGAAAGGTGGTACATTGTGGTACGTGATGCTGGGAGCGCGCGCGCCGACAATTAGGTGCCAAGCTAACAAGAACGTGCGCGTTTGCAGACGCTTGTCTGAGCGCCATAAGAATCCTATTAGGTCGAACGGCTTGTATTGATCTATAAATCTATTGATAAACAGCGCAATAATTATATTAGACAAAAAATATCCTTCTCTGGGTTTATTCCCGGCTCTTAGGATGTTTAGTAGGTATATTACCTTCCTATTTAAAATTTGATTTCGTTGTTTTCTTTGTAACTGCTTAAATTTTTGAAAAAGCATTAACCTCACAAAAAATATTTTGTGTAGATGTAGTATACCAACACGAAAACAGGATGTACTAATTATTATAGCCTTATCTGCATAATTAATTTCAGAATGATATCCTGAAAGGTTTCGCAAGTATAATAAGAGCTGGTTCTAATTACTAATGTAAGTTGATTATTTTATGCATATTTTTAAAATTAAAATACTTATTACTCATGTTGCAGGTGTTAAAGCGGATTTTATTAATCCCTATAACGAGAGTTCCGTATTTACCCACATTCTAAAGCTTATTGAAAATAGGTGAATAACATATATTTAAGATCTACATTAGCTTGTGTAGAAGCTCTTCGTCTAATGAATCTGTATTCATTTATTTTTGGTAGGTAACTGCTTTCGCAGTTAATACCGTTCTTTTAATGAAATCGTGAAACCCCAGTTTAGGCCACAAACTCAATTATAATGATTCACTAGATAGGAAATTTTTCCTTGTTTATGAATATGTAAATTAACTTTTTGTTAATTGACACAAAACAGTAATTTGATAGGATTTTAAATAAACCCATTTGTCATGTGCTTATACATTATGTATGTGATCGCGAACTAAAACGTAATTTTCATAGCCGTATAATAATAATTGTCATTTTGTATTCGTATTTGGCTCATAACATTCATATGTCAATCCTATTTCACAGTTGGATCAACCTAGGTGTTAATTAGCTTGGAGCGACTTCACGTAGCTACCTAATGAAACTTACATTAATCAAGACATTTTACAGGAATAGAACTGAATACACGTAGAAGAGCTCGTGGCTAAGTCAAAGCCGCGCGGATCGATCGATCATAAGGTTAAGCAACGCTTGGCGCGGTCGGTCCGTAGATGGGTGACCATCTTTTCATAACGAGTTCTTCCGTGTTTCGGAAGGCACGATAAACAGTGGGTCCCGGCTGTCATTTGATCATCTTTGGCAGTCGTTACGTCAGAAGCCTAAAAGTCTGACAAACAGTCTTACCAAGGAGTGCCAGGTTGCCCAGGTAACTGGGTTTTGGAGGTCAGATAGGCAGTCGCTCCATGTAAAACACTGGTTCTCAGCTGCATCCGGTTAGACTGGAAGCCGACCCCAACGTAGTTGGGAAAAGGCTAGGCAGATGATGATGAGAACTGAATACACGCGGATTTGCTTCGTTTGTCAAACATAACTCAGAACTGAGTAAATATAAAGCTTCATGCATAAAAATAAACTATGTGAAACTGGCTTTTGGATTTAAAATAAAATTACAAAGAAGTAGATATTGAAGTACTTTAAATTTAAATCTCTAACGCGTAATACGAAATAAATATCGTGCACATAACATTCTCGTAAAAGATGCAAAGCAATGTACTGACCGAGAAGATAATACTCCTTATCGGAACATTGTAACAAACGATACAAACTGAAGCGGCCGGGATTTACCTCACGAACAGAATACTAGAACTTTAATGTTTAACGTTTAGCGATACTTTCCTAAATTCACTTTAGCTGGAAACGAAGAACACAAATAAAAGGACTTCCTCTTAAGTGTCGGGAGTCAGGCTTAAATAAAGTTGTAAAATAAAACTAAGTTAGGATTTCGGTGTCGCCTTCCGAATGAAGCTATTTAATCAAAGCTTGTTATAGTAACCGATGTATCACGATATTGTCAGTTCAATGCGTGTTACACGTTGCTAATTAGACTGTAGTAATTGAGCAATGAACAGACTGATATGTCAATGTAGTTACTATGTTTTGAGGTTACCGATAGGCAGATGTAATTCTGGTATCAGGTATCAGATATTGTTGACGAATTATACGAGTTAGTGAGTATGTAAATATTTAAATGAAAAATACCCTAATTTTGTTTTTTAAGATGATATGAAAATTATAAATTATTATACTCGGTACCACCCAAATAGGAATCCCACCAAAAACATTTCATGTAAAATGTAGCCAAGAAGACCACATCAAGTTTGCTCTGTGAAAAAGATATCAGATTTCATGTAAAGCCAAGCTTCTGAATCTACACGGCCTCACTCTGCCGACCCTAACTTCACAAATTCTACATATCAGTAAAAATGTATGGCTTCGCCGTTTCGATTCCATCATGGAAGTGGTGCGAATATTTAGTTTCTGAAGTAAGTAACGAAACAGCCAAGCCATACATTTTTGATGATGATGATATGATATGATTGTTGCAATTCAGAAACGCGAAGGCGCGCAGAGGCGACGCGGCCCGTCATCTGTGAAGATAAGCTCGCGTGGGACCGCTGGAGCTCCGCAGTGCCGGACCCGTCACAACCTACTGCTTATTGTCTTTCTGATATATATTTATAATAATTGTGTCTTTTAGTGAATTATATAATTATTTTTCCACATCATTACTTATAGAACTGCCGCTTTCCAAAAGCACCACTTACTACCTGAACAATACCTACTGCTGCACTGCTTAAATTAGTGCCTACTAAATTATGTCTTAACATAATTATGCCTTAATATCATTATGTTACACATAGAATATTGTGCTTGAATAAGATTATTCCAAAAGAAATTAAGTCGTAAAAAAGTAAGCAAAACAAAATATGCCATGTTATAATTAGCCAGAAATATTTATGCGATAAGATAGAAGCATAAATAAGGGATAAACAGTAATTTGTAGATGTTTTTTCATCTGAGGTCATTCAAAATAGAATCATGGAAAAAGAAAGTATGCTTGCTGTGCTCATTAGGACATGGTGAGAATATTTTCAGGAGCAAACAGGATAATGTTTTCCTTAAAAGAGTGGAAATGTAAAAACTTTCTTATCTGTTTTAAATTATTTTAAGAAAGGCAAAATCCAACTGTGAGAAGGAGTAATTCTAACTAAGGACTAAAGGCTTTGACTTAGCCATGGGCTCTTTCTCGTATAGGCCTGTAGCAATTTAGTTTTATCACGAATTCCAAAAACTACCTGATTACCATTAAAAAAATGTTAAGATTTTGTGTTAAAATAAAACTGGATTCTAATAGGCCCGACTTTTTCTAAAAAAAAAAACTAATTAATTATTTAGGCGTACATTTTTATGATAATGGCAATAAAAAAATCTGAATAGGCTATAATTTACAGTTAAAACTGAATTAACAAGTTCTGACATGATAATAAGAGCAAGGCCTATAGCACGCGCCGTCTAGGTCGTGAAAAACATGTTCCTACTTGTTTTGCTAATACCGTTCTTTGATACATAAATATTAGATATTAAGTCTTTAATAAAGTCTGATACTTATAGCCGTTTTTGCAACTAATAATGCTTAATGACGTTGAGGCAGAGGTCAAAAGATTTTAAACTGCGGTTCCATATATAAATTAGTTACCTAGACTAGGTATATTAACCAAATAGTTTATCAGTGGATATTCGAAGTTACCTCGTCTCACCAGAAACTTTTTAACGAGACCTTACACCAGTAGTAGCCTATAAAAGTCTCCACGGTCCTTGGGTACTCCATGCCAAATCATGTAGGTATATCGGTTGAGCCATTAATTAAGTCAGGATAAATTAAATTGGGCTCCTTTTTTCGTTTTTTTCTAAACAGAATCAGTCTTTCTAGACGACTGCTTGTTCTTTTGTCAATGTTTTCTTGCTGTTTGTTAATGTATATCAATACTCAGGTTACTGGACCGAGGGTGCGTGTAAGAGAGCTTCATCTGGATTTACATTTATTGAATTAATGGAACCCATTCAGTTTGATCCGGTTACTCGTAAAAATGACACTGTGCAGGTACATTTTGCAACGTGTAATTTATTGGAAATATTAACAAGTTTTTTTAACAGAAAAACTACATAATGCCTGTAATGGCGACCAAGGGTTCAGAAAAGGAACCTTTTCTTGCCTCGATGCTCACGTTCAATGACGAACATAATTATTTTAATCCTTAGTCATACCAATTTATATTCCTATCTACTAATATTATAAACGTGAAAGTTGTGAGGGTGTATGTACGTATGTTACTCTTTCACACAAAAATTACACGGCAGACTAGACTCCTTGGCTTTAATAAGTACCTATTGGCAATATAGCTTACATATTACAATAACATACTGGCAACTTTTTATCCGGGTACGAAAAATGTGTTTCAACGGTTTCACCGTAGGCGGAAGCCAGTTAAAACATATTTTGACATCCACTCTATTTTATTATTTATTTATTTATTTATTTATTTAATTCTTTTTGCACATTTCGTACAATGGCGGACTTAACGCCTTAGGCGTTTTCTACCAGTCTACCTTACCAATCTAGTAGTTGAAAATATTATGCGGGAAGTTTGTTTGTATTACCTAAACAATAAGTTTACGTGCAAGAATCTGTGGTAACGTGGTCCTTGCTATGGGGATGTTTCTAGAAGTTTCCTCACTTGGCGGGAAGTATGCGGCGGGAAAATCGAAACAATTGACGGTCGACGGTCGACAGTGACGGTCGCTTCTCTTACCGGCCATAACGAAACTTCAGAATTTATGGAATAACTTACACAATATACAGAGATACATATAGATTTGTAGATATTTCAAATAAGCAGGTATGTTCTTTAGATATTGTCCAAACTATGTAGGTAATAATGCTGAACGGTCATTATAACTACAAGATTTTGAGGTAAGAATAAACTACAAGAAAATTAATCATGTTTAGTTGGCCATTGGCGTGAATTCTTTACAGACAGTTGATTTGTCCGTAAGAGCTAATGATTTGAGTACAGTTCACAATATTCGGTTTTAATAAATAAACGAGTATTGCTAATTAATCTTTCTAAAAAAACATTAATTGACTTATTTATTAAATAAGTAGATCGTGGTAACTATAAACAGTTGCAGTTTTATTGATTCGCTGATTAATTTTTAATGTATAAATAATACTCTAAAGACTGGTTCGATTAAATTAGATTAATCAATGATAGCTATTAATTAGAGTTATTTTTAGACTTAATTAAGAGCAAGTTTACTGGAAAAGAATTTATATAAAGAATATAATAAATTAACAAATATTTTTGCAAATCCTAGGAATTTCGAGTGGATAAGTTGTAGTAATTACCATATTTAAATCCTCCAAGCTAATCTTTATTCAAGGATGGTTTCTGATTGGTCCTAGCCATATTTTCTCTATCTTATAAATACATAAAATAAATGGATCCAGTATGCAGTAGGTAGATTTTATTATGTGGCCAGATCACGTTTGTTGTCGTTGTGATAGTCATGATTTAGTATCGAAAGCTAAAAGTAATAGGTAGGTACAGACGACATCAGGTCAACGTATACCAATCTGTCAAATATTACCAATCGAACATTAACCTTCCACTATTGTGATAAGGTTGAAAATCTATTGGAGAAATTTGACATATTGTGGTAACTTGATGTGCTGTCGTCTGTACCTACTCCAATTTTTTCTATAGTCCTTAGTCCTACCAGTCCTATTAATAATATTAATGCGAAATTTGTGAGAATGTATGTATGCTTTTTACTCTTCCACGCAAAAACTAATAGAGGGATTTAGATGAAACTCGGCAATAATATAGCTTAAGTATATATATATCACAACAACATACAGGCATTTTATCCGGTTGCCGAAAGTTCTTCCCTCGGAAAACGAGAGAACCGCTAGCAAATGCTAGTAATGTTACAAAAACAAAATTGTTATAAATAAGTAAGGTTATAAAAGAAACATAAGTGATTTAGTTTGTTACGCTTTCACTCTAAAACTAAAATTTGCGGAATTAGGCTATACCTACATAGCTCTTATCCGAGTACGAGATGTAATTCATGTTCCGGGTGGACAAGGTCAGATCTACTCCTATACATAGAAAATTAGTATAATGTGTACTACCTATAGGGAGTGATAGTCAAGTACAGTTTTAATAGGCACAATTAGTCATTTTGACAATACTAATAAATTAATAGCATTGTCAGCAAGGTTGGACTAATGAAAGCTCTGCGGTTACAATTAATAGTGTCGATAAAATCTTTATCAACTGAACAATGTATAGCTACAAACGTACTTAATTGAGTTAACTTGATTGGTACTTAAATCAACCGACAAAGTGCGTGTCATATAGCGCAGAGTTCCGTAGAAAGTTATCTAGTACTCAATTCTTTATTGGCATTGCATTTATGTTATACAGGTGGTACATTTTATAAAATAGAAACAATATTTTTTTTTGAGTGTTTATAATCTATACTAATGTTATAAAGCTGAAGAGTTTGTTTGTTTGAACGCGCTATTTTCATGAATCACTGGTCCGATTTTAAAAAATCTTTCAGTGTTAGATAGCCCATTTATCGAGGAAGGCTATAAGATTACTTTTCTTCCGGGTTCCGAGTAGTTCCCACGGGACGCGGGTGAAACCGCTGGCGGAAGCTAGTTGTTGATAAACGAAGCAAAGCACCGGACTCATGAAGTAAAAAGTAAGACCTCATTTAGACGGATGCGGTGACATGTTTACAGATAAATCTAGCAGCTCCCGTCCCGAACTAAGTAGGTAAGAGTATGTAGATTTAAATACAATAACATACTTATGGCCAATTTCACAGATTCTAGATAAAAGTCTAAATAGGTATAGCTGCTATACTTAGAAAAGTAGTGAAAATTAAAAGATTATTGTGGCAGATAACTACCTAGGGGGCTGCGCTTTGTTCGAAACAGTTACCGCGGTCCTGGCACACAAAGGGCTCCCGAAGGAACACGGTGGGTTTTAGTCAGTAAAAATCTGACACTCCCTCCCGCTGTCACCCGCAGCGGGAGGGAGTGTCATACTGATGATTTCCCATCGATATAAGAAAAAACAAAAGATAACTACCTAGAACTTTATCTGGGACCTGTGAAACTGGCATTTATATTTACGGCAGCTACTGGTGAGACATTTGACTATCGACTCCTAAAAATAGCTTCGATACCATTCATACTGCCATCACCCATAAATAAACGAGAACTAATGAGGAAAGTTGACCTGTCTGACACCCGTTCAAGTAATAAATAATAAATTAGTTAGTAGCATGTTATTTAAATCAGCATTCGGTTATACGCTAAAAGATTTTATTTTTAAATACTTTCAATCGGCAGATGTTAGGTTTTAATTGCCGTTAGATGTTCATAACTGGGTTGAGGAGGTCAGATAGATAGGCAGTAGCTACATGTAAAACAATATAGACAAACGCTAGGCGAATATGATGTTCAGATAAAAAGTTACTAATGTGTTTATTTATCGGAACATCAGATGATTTCTGACTGATTACTGATTGTACTTGTACGGCAGCGAGCTGGCTCCTATGTTTAGTATACATACGGCCAGTTTCAATGGTTCCAGATAAAGTTCTAAATAGCTATCTGACAGATTGCCGTAGAAAAGTAATCATAACTAAAAACCAGATCATAATATCAGTCAGTTTAATATTGAATGGGGAAACAATTTCTGCCTAAATAGTTAAGGTTCAGTTTTAAGGATGGTGAGGTCTATTTTGGGTTAGTAACACATTGATACCAAATTCAACAAGAATTTTAAATATTCCCAGAGTACTTTCATTTACCTCGAACACGCTGACCAAACTGTCACTCGGTGATTATTAGAGGTATACATATAAAAGTCTTTTACCATGCACCCTAACTTTCTCAGGTTCGGTCTATACAAATGTTATATTTCAATGTACCTTTTGTCAATTTATAGCTTAAAGTTCCGAGAACGGTTCGAACTTTGCCCAGAACCCATCTTATTACCACAACAACCTTCAAATCAGTGCCTTGCATTTACGATCTATTATTCTAATAATGTTCGTATTATCTTCGGTGTCCGACATAAACAAGCTTATGGCTTTATTATTTTATTGTCGTATGAAGATAACACGTGAGACCGATTAGTTTTTCCCGCTACGGTGGTTATTCGATGTAAGTGAATTGTTAATGATCGCTTTATTGCAAACGAAGGTAGTGGCATTGTGCTATCAGTAGCTCGTGTAATAATTTTCTTACATAATTATGTATCTTTTGATATCAGACTGTTCTTCTTTAAATTGTTTAATTAAATAAGCTTGCATTTAAGATATAGGTATTCAGCGTAAGGTTTTAAGAGGGTGAGATCAAATGTTTTTAAGACAGGTAAAATGACTTACGCTCTAGCTCAACATGCCTATCCAAAACCTTACTAAAGCTATACATTAAAAAACATACGTCACAATATCAAACGACCAATTACACAAAATTTACATTAAACCAAGTTTGGAAACGGTATCCTTTCCGTGTGCCATCTACACTTAGGTAACGCCTACGATACAAAGTTTGCTCTGTAACTTTATCAACTCCAAAGTAAGTTTTCTCTCCTCGCTTCATAAAACGTTTATATCAATTTGCGTCGGAAATATTGGATAAATGTTTCCCTCCAACCCTACAATAGATATAAATTGAAACTGGGAAGGCTTGTGTACGTTACACGTGCATAAGTGCGGCCTTCGAGAATTTTTTAGACGTATTGATTGGTAGTTTACAGCATGCGCTTTATATGCGGGGAAAAAACTGATATTATGTCTTTGAAAGGCCGATATATAGGTACGTGCTTCAATATGACGGAGGATTATTGGAGGTTTGATTTAAAATAAAATGGCATAGATGGTATGTGCAAGTGAATGGGTACCTATATCGAGTCGTAATAAGATTCGTTAAAAACATCTTCAATAGACTTTTACAAAATCATAAATCAATTTACTATTCTTTTTTGCAGTCCCGAATCAAGAGATTAATGTCTAAATTATTTACTGAACTACTGCGTAGCTTTGTAAGAAAGAAAAAAAGTCGGCGGATAAAACAAAAATTCATTACATGAGTTCGAAACTGCGACTATAAACGCTCCGAGTTTCAATACAAGTAACCTACAAACAGCGGAAAGCCTCAAAAGCTTGACGTCTGACCGCTACGTGAGCGGGCCTTTAGATGCGCCACGCGCTGTAAACGAGCGCAACCTTCACCGGTGCAATGTAACTATGCAACTGTGTGCAGATATGTATGCCGGCGGCGCGTGTAAGACAGGGTTGCCCCGACCCTCAGCGCCTCCCGCCCGCCCTGCTCGCCTAGTACCCGACACAGCCATTGTAAACGTTGTAAACGATTCGCACCACGTTTGAAAACAAAACTTTCTCTATACAACCCCAGTATTCAGCTCAAACTATTTATTTTACTATTAGTTAATGTCTCATAAAAACAAAGTGAACTTGAAAGCTCAAAAAGTGAATTACCCCGCACAATCTCCTTTTATTATATTACAAACATTTTACGACAGTTTTAACTTAGAGTATCTATAAAATTAGGTTTTAGCATAAATTAAGTAAAAGCTAAGCGATATTTCTTTTGATAGAATAACTTTATAACAGGTCAAATATAATATTTAAGCTGATAAGGACGACATAAAGGACGTCTTGAACAGGTGCGTCCTTAGCTGCGGTAGTAGATACTTGTGGGGCAAGTAAAGCCGATTACAAACATACTGCGAGTACCAACATCTCTTCCAGGGAATTTGTCTATTGTCGCCGTAACAGGTTTTAGAGAAATATTGGAAAGACTTTTAAATACTTTTATAATAAAAATGTTTAGATAACTTCAATAATATACTCACATATTACTCAATAATCTTTGTCATTTGTTTTAGGTTGCTTGTTATTTAAATATAAAAGTGTCTTAGCATAAAGTTAGCTTTCGTCCACGTGTTGACACCCTGCTACATTGTGAAAACGAATAAGTTTTTTTATAGAAATACATTGTCTTGCATAAAAGACAGAGAAATGAAATGAGAATGAATACTAAAATGAATACCGTGTGAAACCACTAAAGATAGCTCGTTTACTTGTATGCCGCTGTTACATCAGACATTTATTTATAGACAAATCAATCTGTAGGTGGAGGAAAAGGTTAAAGGGCAAATATTATCCAAGGAGTAAGAGATCTTACACTTAAGATGGAAGATACTGTTAGCTTGTCCTTCAGCGATCGATTTAATTGAGGCAAAGTTTTAGCGTTGCCTGTAAAAGTTTGATTCGCGATCACAACGCGCCGCCGCCTCGCCGCCTGCGATGGGCGACTGTCCGTCGGCTACCGACTATTCCGTTTACAAAATTCACCGAACAATCTAATATGCAGATCTGGTAAGCCATGTAATGGATTCATGTATTGATTCTCTGTTATACTGTTTGTTAAGAACCGACCGAATATTTAGGTATATTTTTGAACAAAAATGTGACATGTATGAACTTCATAGATTTAACGTGGTAGTTAACTATGGACGATTTATATTTATGGGAATAACTATAAATAGGTAAGAGACAGCGTATATAAAAGCTCAGATATCATTCCTAATTACAACAATACGTAGGCAATATTTTGGCTAACTCATGGCGTTTATTTTCGAGTTGTTATTGAACCTTAGTCGAAGACTAATTAGGACCAAATAATAAGAAATATTGTAAAAAGAAATATATAGGATTTTGTATACCGAAGATGTTTTCACCTACAGTCTACCTAAAGTCAGACACCTAAATCAATGGACCTTATTTCATTTCTGTTACTATACGGGATTGGATAGAACAAATTACAAATATTCATCATATTAGAAACTGGTTCCAAAGATTTTCAAAAAGTATTTACAACATAAAAAATCTTACCTGGCAGTTTACCTTTCCTATACGATTTTTTATTTTATGATCCGAATGTATTGTATAAATATAGAAAATATTTGAGGTGAAGAGTGACAATTTAGTTCAGTTAATGTGAATGTTATGAATAATGGGGCACCCATTATTCATAACATTCACATTAACTTATTTAAATCAAAATTAGAAAAAAATAGGAATTTATTTTTAGGCAAATTTTAAGAAGAATATCCTATAGCTGATTATGAAACAAGCAGTACCTATTAACTTTGTTAAATATGACCGTACTACAGCAGATTACATGTTTAATTCACTGTGAAAGAAAATACGGAAGTGTTCGTTGTAAACCCACACCAATTGAAAATTCCCCACACAAGCAATCATACACTTATATGGGGAGAAGTCCTGTTGTAAAAGCATTGACCTATACTCCCCCATAACTTCAATACATGACTGTAATTAATCAAGGGTAGAGTGTCGTCAAAACTTTAAAAGAAAAATAGTAAATTAATAATTAGGCTAATTATTAACAAGTATTGGCAAAAAATACGGCTATTTGTCAGCCGAGCGCAGTACCTAAAATGAAATAAATCATAAGTGCAGACCAGTCAAAAAGTCAGGAGAATTTTTTTTTTGTTGGTAAATGAAGGGATATTTGAAATAGAAAATAGCCGGTTTTCCACTTGCATTACCTTGCTCATAGAAATTTCTAGTAACATTGATTCCAGTCTAATAGATAACGGTGAATAGGGAATGCCACCTGACCTTTAAAACCCAGTATTGGCTGTAACTGTATCCCAGAAAAATGGTCAATATGATAGTTATAAATATTGTATTGTTCTTGGTAAACAAGTCAACATGTTACTGGGCATTTCTATCAAACCAGCAATCCCACACCCTATCGAATTCATTTTTCCTTAATAAATGCGAAACTCTGTCTATTTGTCGCGCTTTCACAGTAAATAAACTAAATCAATTTAAATTTTGTATAAAAAGGAAGGAAAAGAAAGGACAGTCTACATTTTTCTCGGTGCGGGAAGTAGTTACATCGGAAAGCGGGGAAGATAGATCTAGAACGACTGATCTTGTACCAGCTCTAGTGCTATGTTTTTTGATCTAAACGCACCCTTTCATTATTTACCTATTCATATACCGTGGGAGTGCTGATGAGTTCATGATTGAGTTCGGTTAAAAATATTTTGCATTTTTTCTTGTAGAATGTAGAAGCTCCTCTTCACAAATACTACAAATATCAATTGTGGAATTGAAATCTCTCAGTTTGTTGGTAGAAAAAAATACCTAGGGTTTTTTTTCGTAAGTTTTCCATTTTCCACATATTGTGAATATCTAGGATCGAAATAACGTAAAAATAAATAATATATATGATGTCTATTGATATTATCAAAAAATAATTACGAACGGGAAAAACTGAAAAATACTTTTAATTTCGAAGTAACAATAGTCTTACAAATAGATTTGGAAAAGTAGTGTAACTTCAGATAATGGTTACGATACTTTAGGAAACATTAAATGACTATAATTGAATTAAAACATTCAATGATCTTTCTCTTTGTTTTGCTTATTTTAAAAAACATTTAGTAGCAACGGCAACTATTCGGAATGAACCTTTCTTAAATTGCTTCTGTTAGGCTCTAAAATCAATAGATAGTTTATCATAAAAAGTTTGCGTTAGCAAAGTATGTGGAATATAATTTTTACCTACAGTTGATTATTTCAGGATTATTTTTTTAATCAATGAAATACGTACATATGTTATGCAGAGGTAGTCAAAGAAATTGGGAAAATTGTATATTCTAATAGTGGCCTTTATTCACGCTGATTACCCCTGGATTTAAAGCAATGTTTTCTTTAGGATTTCCTTTGTGCAGTTTACCCAAAATTTCAGTGAAATGGTAAAAATTCCGACTGGTTTGAGTTCGGGCCAAATAGTCCGACGCATCACGAGGACGCCCAAGCTTAATGTTTCTTTTCATAAGTGAACTCTGAAGTAAGGATTATTGTTATGTTCTAACTGTTTAACCACTTTGAAATAATTAAAACATAACTTTGAAACATTATTCTGTAAAATACATGATACGCATTGAAAGTCATACACCAATACCTATACGAGTAAGTACTTTATTAAATCCATTAAACCGAAACTGTCTTTCGTACTTCCAAATAGCATCGGATATTAATTTCATTAAGAGCCCAATCATTATCACAACAATCGCATCAGGGATATAATAAATTGAATTGCAAAGTAATAACATTATGCGTTGTACAAATTAAGTGTTAACCGCAGCCAGAATGACGTTTAATTTTAAACTATCGACGGGTGCGAGAAAAAAAAAACAAAACCGACTTCACAAAAAAACACTGAAAGGGATAAAAAAATAAAACTTTTCACATGGCTCTAGAAGTCGGTGTCTGCAGGTCTGTTGAATGTGTTTATTTTGCCACCGACTTCTAGAGCCATGTGAAAAGTTTT
>NWSH02000601.1:5576534-5605874 GCA_002382865.2 Heliothis virescens | reverse complement strand
AAAAAAAAAAAAAAAAAAAAAAAAAAAAAAAGATACGGTCGAATTGAGAACCTCCTCCTTTTTGGGAAGTCGGTTAAAAACTGATTTTCATTGTGGACAGCGTTGGGCCTGTTTTCGCGGTCAGGGGAGCGGGTGCGTGGTGCGTGGGCCGCGCTCCCACCGCCCTTACTCGAGAATTTAATAGAACCTTCCACACCTTTCTGTCCGCCTGGTACTATTTGGCATTGACTTAGGGGAGCCGTCCGACGATTTGTTGCTCAATTCTCACGAGGAAACTCCTCAATGAAAATGTTTGTTGATGTTGTTACCTTTCGTTAACAGAAATAAGACCGCAACAGTTTACACGCGGATTATTTACTTACGATTTACTTTTGGGCTTATCGCTATTCGTTTTGTAGGATTATATTTTGACAATTTTAAATCGAATGTTACTGTTACGATATTAAAGAAGTTCCGAAAGCTTTTCTCGAAAGCAGAGATTATGAATAATAAAATTTTAGTAGAAATTACGTTTGAATATGTATTTTAATATAAGAATTTTATTCATAAGTTTTTCACTACCTTGTTTGATTGAATTTTTGATGAGAATTCTTTTCAAATAGTTACTAATAAAGACTAAACTTGTTGAGAAAATATATCTATAAAGGGGGTGTATTTTTAAGGATTTTTATAGTACCTGTTATTATAAAAATGCTTTTGTAGGTCTAGTATTTTTCTCTTTATGGTTTCTGGATTATAGCTTGATATTTCCAATACACGGTAACATTGTATCGTATGTGTAATTGGAGTACTTTGCAACAGTTGTTTGTAATTGGTTTAGACTGATTGTTGATATGTCGTTATCCGCGAGTCAATAATAAAAAAATACAATAGTTGAAAATATACCACAAAAAATAGAATTATAAAAAACACAATATAAAAAGTGTCTAAAATCGTGACATCAAACGCGTGCGTATCTTGAAAAAAAATATGATTAAAACTGGTTAACAAAAGGAAAAGCGAATGGTAATTTTTTTACATCACTCTCACAGAGAGTTTTTCCCGCTACGCTACAAATAGAACTTAAAAAGTGCGGGAAATTAGTTCCACGACTTTTCAGTGTATTTCCTGAAAGCTTTATGAAAAATATTTGGTTAAGAGTGTTTTTACCCTTATCTAGTATAATATCTGCTAAAAACTTAAATAAACTTTGATCAACTTGTAAAACTTTGAATATTAAAGTGAATCTCATTAATAAAAGTTACAATTGCGATTTTATACGCGGAACATTTTTTTATAACCGTTGATAAGGAGCGCGTGCTCGTTGTTTACATTGTTATCAGTCCGCAATAATCACGGCACGCTTACAAGTTGAAAGAGAGAGTTGGGACACCGAAACCCGCTTTCCCACATTCCACTGATAAAAGGGAAAACCGTTGAAACTTTCAGCAGAAAAGGGACAAGGATACGGCCCCAGTAAGGGTGCGAGCAGGCAGTAAAACGAATGTAAGGGCTTACCTCCTCGGTAGTCCTGGTAGCCTGGTAACTCGTTACAGGTCGCGTAACGTCGCGGCGAGTGTGGCCGGGCGCAGCGGGCGAGCAGTTGCGACGGCTCGGCGGCGCTGACTGCAAACGCAACGCATTCCGTCGGGGGTGGTGCATTTTGTGCAAGCGAGACTACAACGCCCGCCCATTTGCCTCGTGCCTCACTTTCCCGCCCTACTGTTCCTGTTAACTTAGAAAACTTACAACACTTAACTGTGAAATGCAATTACACCCCTGATTGAATTGTTCAACTGTTTAAAGTTCCCAATTATTCAACGGAAATGGTGATACGAAAAGGGGTGATTCTGAACTTATAATGTAAAATATTCGACAAAAAAGTTTATTGTTATTACAGCGGGAGATTAATGAGTGCCAGACGTCTTGTAATGAACTGAGACGTTACTATAAGTAAAAAGGTTGTAGGGTGTGCGTTCTTACAGAATGTTCTGTGAAGAGGTCTGGGCGGGCCCGCCTACGCGCCGGTCGCCTATGGTGACCGCCCGTCGCCGCCGCTCCCCACGTGTCCCGCTCTACAGTTTATAGTAATTTCGCGAAAATAAGGAATATTTATACTGGATACTAAAAATTATCTCTACTTACAAAAATCTATGCATAATATGTAGTCAACAACAATCAACATTACTTATGTATTCTTCGTAATCTGGGGGGTCAAAAATACATTTCTAATATTTGTAAAAATAAATAATCCATGGCTGAAGCATCCTTTCATTACTGACAGATGATGAGTAGAATAATGTTTTTTTTATCCCAACTATCCAGATTTACTAATTTTAACAAATAATCAAGGCATAAATGATGAAACTTTAACAAGTTCCTTCAAGGTATTAAGTAGTAAAAAGCCTATTGATTTGAAGTCCTCATTCCTTCATACTAGACTGCATGAATAACGCAAATGATTTATCAAGAAGGTACCATTCTCTCATATTAACGTGCCAATCACGCACAGCTGATTATGGGCCACAGTGCACTCCTGTCGTAATCCACACGTGTAACGCGATTATGCTATAACTTTTCCCACACAGTGATATTATTATATCAAACCTTTAATCTAGTAATTGATGTCTGCCTTTGAAGATAACCTTGCATTGAATATCATCGATGAACGCTGATTATACTTTTGTTTGTTTGTGGAATTTTACCTATTGGATCTAAACGTATTTACTTAGTTATGTTTTATACATACAATTTAGAAATGTGACCTACCTCAATCGTTCTGTTGAAAATTTGAAAAGAAGCTTGAATACCTAACTGAATTTTTATATGGTATTCTGATAATAATATTTTAGCATTGCTTTTGTATTTTTTTATTATTTGCTAAAGTACAGCGATTGAGTTTACCTTTGTATCAACATTTAACTAAATCAATATTAGCATACATTTCTACCATATGACTAAAGGACACACGTGCCAGGAGTACAGTTGGCAACGGTATTGACGGATAGAATCGAGAGTCGTCAAGTGAATGGGGAAACGTAAACTTTTCTCGCAGTTATCGAAGGCTCGCGGTGGATTTTTCTTCAGAAATCTAGTATATTCCAGCGTGTTGTTTGCTGCCAGTCCTATATTTTTTTCTGGTATGCATTTGTTTATTTTCATTATTCACAAAGCACTCGCAATTTTAATATTATGTTAAGGATTTATTTCAACAATTAAATTTTCATTCTTTATCTGTAATGAAAAATAAATCTTACTAAAATTGAATTCTGTAGGTACCTTATTGGACCAAGGCCAAGCCACCATTAACTAAGAGGATAGATTTATATACCAATGACAAAGTTGCAAAACACACAGCGGTATGTGTATGAGTAATATTAAAGTTAAATGTAAGAAAAGTATCGTAGTGTTAGGTATACGTACTTATTTGGTTGTGAGTGCAGAAACCAATAACTTGTAAGTTAACTCACAAAGTTCCCGCCGTGGCCTCTGATAAGTAAAAAATACTTGACACTCGCGAGGATACCTGCCTACATTGTTTGTTATTTTATTGAAAAGTATAAACTTCTTAGATTGTGTTCCAAAGTATATTTGTAAGATAAAATGTTAGAAGGAAGGAACTTCGAATTGTTAAATAGTAAAAACTATGACGATGTCAAGAGGGATAAATTTGGTTTGATTATATTAGACCTTTTTTTCAGAACTTCTTTAACTGCAAAAATTCATTATTCTCACTATTATAAACGTAGCTTAATAACAGTAACGTTAAAATCATCGATGGTATTATACTCTCCATTCAATATTCGCAATCTTCCATTAATCTCATCTGAAAATATTTATAAACTACCTTGAAACTATAAATTAATAACCCATTCATTCGCTTATTTGCTCCCGTAACGCGAGATAATTTAGCATCAGATAGGAATGAACCCACCCTACCTGTTATGAAAGGTTGGCAACACTTACGTCGTAAGCGATTCATTACCATAAAGAAAACTGACGGGCCGTGAACCGCAGCCGTCTACGCAGCGCTGCCAGATAATTATGTTAATAAACCAGCGTGAAGAAACTTTGCTTCTTAGTAACATTAAATAATTTACTTAAGGTTTTAGTTACAATGTGATTTTATTGATTGTAAAGTATTTTTTACGGACAATTAAAATTCTCTACGAGTCAAAATTAAATTATTTCGTTAATTATCACGACATTAGAAAATATTAAGTTGGTAAAAAGATGACGACACATCCCAGTGCTATTATACTTAGCTTTTGTTGAGATTCAGCCACAAAAGGGCTGCGTAGGCGAATAGCTTGCGCGCCGTAGCAAACTTCTCGGCGTAGCGTTCGTAGCCTAAGGATTCGTAGCAAGCTTTTTTGCTTACAATTTTGTAATAATGTGCCGTTCTACAGAGTTATTTTCATATTACCATAACCTTTTTATCTCTCCATTTCTACACTTCAAGTAAATAAAATATTGCGATAAATAGTACCCAAATATAATATACGAATACCTAGTTATTTCCATCATATTGGCATGAGCCTTTAAGGTACTTACCATATATCGAGCTTGTGAGACATGTTCACAGTAACTTGAAGTTCTGTCGAACGTTCGAACTCAATCTTCACGGCTGACTACATTTGTTACATTGAAAGTGACACTGTAACTTTGTAAGGTTAGATATTATTTTATAAGTGCTTAACAGAAACTATGATCACGAATCATAGTCAAATGATTAAAAGGCCGAATCGTCATCTATCATCATCAGCGTTTCATATTATCTGTTAAAAGCTTACCTACTTACAAAGGATTTATAGGTGCATAATTATTTAACATCTACTACTTCCCTCGTGATGATTTTCTCCCTATGTTTAACGTTCACCCTAAAAAAAGTTGGATTTACGATCGATACGTATATTTTTTTAAATAATGTTACCACGTAAATTAAAAGTACCTACGTGAAAATATCTGAAAAATATTAACACAAATTAGAGAACATAAAAGGCTAAACTGATAAAGAATACCTTTTTAATTCTAGTGGAACTATACAGCCACTTACCATGGTTCATGTAATGAAGTTACGTCCACTTAAGTAGCCCGAGCCTCTATAGATATGCTGCAGGCGCCAGAGGTCAGCACTGGCCACTTGGCACCCTTGTATTAATTGACTTACACCCATATATTTACGTACAGCTATTGAACGGTGTAATAGCCAAGGGGCAATGAAGATGTGTCTTACAAGCACTAGAACATTATTTTGTACAGGTAATATTCATAATAAAAATTAGTAAATTTTGCTATGTTCTATACATCGTCTCATCCTATATTTGTTATCCATTCTATCCCTCACCTTTCTTCCTTTTATTCGGCTACAGATGCCATCACACTTTAAACCTTACCTAACTAATCTAAATACACCCACCCCATTTAATAAACCCTGGTGTCATCTGTGCATAACGTCATAGCCGTGACATCACCAAAAGTAAATTGATTTTCGAAACATGGACCTAAAACAATGACGTTGGTTCCGTACGAAAATGCCACAAAGGTAGAACCAGGCGTATAGTCTTAGCACGCACCCATTGTGAGCGACCTCTAAAACTACAAATTGAAGTCTAACTAGCAATTTCTCGTCAACGTCGATGTGACGTCATTGATTTCAGTTTCACACTACAATAACAAACATCCTTCTATTGAAAAGCCTAGGGGTGTCTAAACATTCAAAGATATCTATAATTTCTTAAACAAAGATAATGTTTCAAATTGTTATGGTAAATAAGTATGTATTTTTCTATATCCTTCGAGAACTTTCCCGATCAATGCATTATCTAGAGAGTTCTACGGATCTTCTTAGACTAGAATATTGTTCTATCATTGTGTATTGTTTGCAAAACTTTTAAATGTTATGTTAGTAGTTTAGTTCAGAAGCATCTCTGCAGGACTGAGTGTTAGGAATAAACTTAATCACAAACATAATTGTGCAAGCTTCAATTGACCTTGCAATTACGGATTTAACAAACTTCGAAAAAAATATTTTTGTTCCTGAAAAAGTTTGCTCATTTTTCCTTTATCTTTTCTCCAAGTACGGAATGTGTTCAATACGCGTTGCATCCCTCGTAGTGATGGTTGACGCTACGCACGGTTCCCACAAAGATTCTGGATGTGATGTCCGAACCGAGACCGGTTATTACCGGCTGAAATTAGGCGGCCGATCGACGCCCGCGGCGCCTCCGCTCTGGGGCGAGTACACACTCATCGAATTTCATTTTTGAATAATATAAAAAGGCTTGTTATCAAAACCAATTGGCAATGAGAAATGTCCTGAAAAGCTGTAATGTGTACTAATTAATGTCAACAATATGTATCAAAGCAATCCTTCAATTTTCTGACATCGATAACACCACGTTAAAACTTATCAAAACAAAATCCTTTCATACAATATAATTTTGTGTATTCGGAATATAATTTAAAAATATATATAAAATAAATATAATTTAATACTTCGACGCCTAACATCACTAATGTCCTTTTATATACGTTTTTTAGTTTGTATTATTTTAGTATCTAAGAGTAGATTTAAAAATGTTTCTCACTCACGAACCTAACTATAAATATATTTTTAAATCAACTATACTAATTAAGATACAAATTGCTTTTAACATTTATATTTAAACTGAAACTCGATCAAACGATAGCTTTGGAAAAGGCTAGGCGGATTATTTATATTTTTAATGTTGTTAATTTTTCAGCAGTTTCGTGTAGTGTGGCCCGATCTTTACTCGTACATCGGACAGGTCAGTGTTATGTGCGAATTGTGATCGTGCGCTCATAGTTCCATTATTCTATAGGGTTATGACAAAGCAGCTTAAAGATAACTCGTTAGTGAAATGCTAGTTTTGCGGAGCGCATTAGCGAAATATATTTCATTTCCATTCGTGTTGTGAGATTGATTTCGATATAGATTGAGAGGTGCGGTTTTGTACCTAATTATGTTATTGATTACAGAAAAGTTGCAAAATGTTAATATATCAACATTTATGTAGTTTAATACTTTTTGTTTATCAACTTACACAACTTAATTAATTATTAGATTTCAAAAATATTCCATATAGGAAAATTTTAGGTAAACGTTCAGTGGCAAAAAACAATATCATACCGAGAAAACTGTTTTAAAATACCAAGTTTACTAAATGTGTTCTGTATTTCTTCTTTACTTCAATATTTTTCAATAAGACTACTTATTTCCATCTGAAAAGTGTTAAGCTACTTACACAACTTACAAGAATTCATTCTTCAAACCCCAGCTTTCCCTTTATCGCTCGTAACTTGAAGGGCCTCGTCATCGAAGCGTGCGCGCGACTGCTAATTGGAAAGCGACAATCCTATTTCGATGATTACTCGTCTCTGAATTACGGACTACGGTTACGAACTCGTCCCAACACTAGTATTACAGGAATGTCCATGACAAACGCAATTCGTTCGACGAGATCAATTGTTTTTGCGTACACACGTAAATATATGCGGTGTAATCGCTGCAAATGATATTACTGCCTGATTTGGGTTAGGAATAGCTTTTAATATGCAGATTTGACGGATAATGCGATTGTTGTGCATATCAATGTTCTATTGGTTGTTTGTGATATTTTTTGCTTGAATGTGTTTTACATTTTACGTGTTATAATATTAATAGATATGTTTTTTTTTATCGTAGAATAGTTTCGGATGTGACATTGTTGTCTATAATAAAGAATGTTAACCCAAACTTTTGACCGACAAGCCTTGTTATTTTTCAATGTTTTTTCTTCTATTACTGAATTTATCTAGACGTTATTACAAGCTTCTATAATGGCTTTAATATTCAATATTCAATTTTCCAATAACCTCTTAAACAATATCCTTAATTTATGTTTAATGTATTACTTACAATCTATTCGTTAGTCATCCATTACGACTTTCAATAAAAATCGAGATCGATTCATAGTTATACAAATATTATGATTACTTAATAGTTATAACTGGAATACCTACGATTACTTAATAATTTTCATTTATTCCAATATTTTCTTTAACGTAATGTTAGTTTCGATAAGAAGTTCTTAGTATTTTTTAAAAGCATTATTGCGAAAGCTCTTTGTAAATATTTAATCGTTCCAGAGGTCATGGGGTACCTAGAATCATTTCTTAATATTTACCAGCAGTAAATAAATTTGTTTCAATACCTTTATTGATTAATTCGATAAATATTGAGTCTTTATTTTTATTTATTAAGGCTAACGTAAATGATTTGTAAAATATTTTCGCTTAACATTATCTGTATATTAACAAAGTATAGTATAGTTTGGTACACATCTTTATTATTTTTATGATAACATTAAAAATTATATTTTGCGGATTGAAACACACATGAAAAAGTATGGAAAACTTTTATTTTCGTTGACATGCAACAATTAAGTTATTCAATTTCTGAGCAATGCATTATTAACTGCTGAAACCTAGTTATCGTATACATAGTAATTGAGGAATCAATCGGAGTGATAGCACAGGAACACTACGTTAATAGCGATTAGCAATTATCTGCATACATGGTCAACGCGATTAGTTGTACACATAATGAGTAATATTCCTTAAATTACGCAGTAATATTGTTCAAGGAGTTCATTTATATTGTTTTATTGACTGTAACATGCTTAGAAATTTCTGTTTTTTTCCTTTGATATGACACCTAAACTTAATATGCATTACCAAATGAGGATATGAATTTTCGGTCAATCTAAAATATAATAGTCGATCTTAGGGTCCCGTATCTAAAGGTAAAAACGGAACCCTATTACTAAGCCNATTTAAAAATGTTTCTCACTCACGAACCTAACTATAAATATATTTTTAAATCAACTATACTAATTAAGATACAAATTGCTTTTAACATTTATATTTAAACTGAAACTCGATCAAACGATAGCTTTGGAAAAGGCTAGGCGGATTATTTATATTTTTAATGTTGTTAATTTTTCAGCAGTTTCGTGTAGTGTGGCCCGATCTTTACTCGTACATCGGACAGGTCAGTGTTATGTGCGAATTGTGATCGTGCGCTCATAGTTCCATTATTCTATAGGGTTATGACAAAGCAGCTTAAAGATAACTCGTTAGTGAAATGCTAGTTTTGCGGAGCGCATTAGCGAAATATATTTCATTTCCATTCGTGTTGTGAGATTGATTTCGATATAGATTGAGAGGTGCGGTTTTGTACCTAATTATGTTATTGATTACAGAAAAGTTGCAAAATGTTAATATATCAACATTTATGTAGTTTAATACTTTTTGTTTATCAACTTACACAACTTAATTAATTATTAGATTTCAAAAATATTCCATATAGGAAAATTTTAGGTAAACGTTCAGTGGCAAAAAACAATATCATACCGAGAAAACTGTTTTAAAATACCAAGTTTACTAAATGTGTTCTGTATTTCTTCTTTACTTCAATATTTTTCAATAAGACTACTTATTTCCATCTGAAAAGTGTTAAGCTACTTACACAACTTACAAGAATTCATTCTTCAAACCCCAGCTTTCCCTTTATCGCTCGTAACTTGAAGGGCCTCGTCATCGAAGCGTGCGCGCGACTGCTAATTGGAAAGCGACAATCCTATTTCGATGATTACTCGTCTCTGAATTACGGACTACGGTTACGAACTCGTCCCAACACTAGTATTACAGGAATGTCCATGACAAACGCAATTCGTTCGACGAGATCAATTGTTTTTGCGTACACACGTAAATATATGCGGTGTAATCGCTGCAAATGATATTACTGCCTGATTTGGGTTAGGAATAGCTTTTAATATGCAGATTTGACGGATAATGCGATTGTTGTGCATATCAATGTTCTATTGGTTGTTTGTGATATTTTTTGCTTGAATGTGTTTTACATTTTACGTGTTATAATATTAATAGATATGTTTTTTTTTATCGTAGAATAGTTTCGGATGTGACATTGTTGTCTATAATAAAGAATGTTAACCCAAACTTTTGACCGACAAGCCTTGTTATTTTTCAATGTTTTTTCTTCTATTACTGAATTTATCTAGACGTTATTACAAGCTTCTATAATGGCTTTAATATTCAATATTCAATTTTCCAATAACCTCTTAAACAATATCCTTAATTTATGTTTAATGTATTACTTACAATCTATTCGTTAGTCATCCATTACGACTTTCAATAAAAATCGAGATCGATTCATAGTTATACAAATATTATGATTACTTAATAGTTATAACTGGAATACCTACGATTACTTAATAATTTTCATTTATTCCAATATTTTCTTTAACGTAATGTTAGTTTCGATAAGAAGTTCTTAGTATTTTTTAAAAGCATTATTGCGAAAGCTCTTTGTAAATATTTAATCGTTCCAGAGGTCATGGGGTACCTAGAATCATTTCTTAATATTTACCAGCAGTAAATAAATTTGTTTCAATACCTTTATTGATTAATTCGATAAATATTGAGTCTTTATTTTTATTTATTAAGGCTAACGTAAATGATTTGTAAAATATTTTCGCTTAACATTATCTGTATATTAACAAAGTATAGTATAGTTTGGTACACATCTTTATTATTTTTATGATAACATTAAAAATTATATTTTGCGGATTGAAACACACATGAAAAAGTATGGAAAACTTTTATTTTCGTTGACATGCAACAATTAAGTTATTCAATTTCTGAGCAATGCATTATTAA
Source organism: Heliothis virescens (assembly GCA_002382865.2). NCBI lineage: Eukaryota > Metazoa > Arthropoda > Insecta > Lepidoptera > Noctuidae > Heliothis > Heliothis virescens. Next base: position 5,595,152 of record NWSH02000601.1, on the reverse strand, counting down.
CTGCTGAAACCTAGTTATCGTATACATAGTAATTGAGGAATCAATCGGAGTGATAGCACAGGAACACTACGTTAATAGCGATTAGCAATTATCTGCATACATGGTCAACGCGATTAGTTGTACACATAATGAGTAATATTCCTTAAATTACGCAGTAATATTGTTCAAGGAGTTCATTTATATTGTTTTATTGACTGTAACATGCTTAGAAATTTCTGTTTTTTTCCTTTGATATGACACCTAAACTTAATATGCATTACCAAATGAGGATATGAATTTTCGGTCAATCTAAAATATAATAGTCGATCTTAGGGTCCCGTATCTAAAGGTAAAAACGGAACCCTATTACTAAGCCTCCGCTGTCCGCCTGTCCGTCCGTGTACACAAGGCTGTTCCTCAAGATCCGTGAAAGCTAGAGAGTTGAAATCATAGATGATGCATTTTTGTTGCCGCTATAACAAAAGATATAAAAAAAACAAAAAAGGAATACACTAAATATTTATAAAATTTTAAATAGATAGTGGTACGTGAGCGTGTCCGACTCGCACTTGGCTGTTTTTATATTTCGTAAAACATTTATAGGCATGTGTCTACTTGTAGGTGATTTTATGTGATATCTTCCAATAGTATATACTTTGTTTAAAACGAAATGGAAATAGTAGTAGGAAAACTAGAAAATGTTTTATTATCTGTCAATAGTATTTACGTAGGAAAACCGTAGTACAGTAAAAGCTCCTTATTCGCGCTTCCTTCATTCGCGTTTTCAGTATTCGCGGACTGAAAAAATGCGATCTAATTCTTTATTCGCGGCCTAAGATTTCTTTATTCGCGGATCGAATCAGTATAACGGTACATACATACCTCAATACAAAGCATTCTGTATAATATATCATCGCGACAACAAGTGAACTAATAAAAAAATAGACCTTATTATTACTACGCCTAGATTGTTTTTTCAAAAGCTATCGGCATTTTTTGTTTGGTTCAGCGGTTCCTTTGAGGTAACATAATGTTTAGGTAAAATAAACTTATTTGTTATGACATAAAGTATATTATTATTAAATGCTGTCACAAATGGACGTCCCGTCCTTTGATAAGTGCCGCATTGCGTGTTGTATTGTTTTAATTTTCCATTCGTTACAAAAATTGTGATCGAGTAACACGTATCTTCCGCTATCATCCGTCACCTAGGAACGTATCCCCTATAACCCCATATAAATTACCATTCCATATTCACGGTTTCTGTATTCGCGGCATATTTACGGAACCTAAACCCCGCGAATGAAGAGCTTTTACTGTACCTAATTACATAATATAGCTGACTGCTGAGAGTCCCAATGGACATATGGCTCGTTACTTATTGCTTGTTTATGATATCTACACTTTTATATTTCTTATCTTCATTACACGGGATATTTGCTCAAGGCAATGAAAAGATTTACTGTATACTTTTTTTCATGACTTATTATTATTTTATTATTAGCATGAATTAGTCTTTTTGTCAAAAATATTAATTTATTATAAACATGGATATTCGTTAACACTTCCCATTTTTATCTGAAGATTGCTGCAAAGAATAATTATTCATTGTATAGCTAAAAATCGAGGCGATATTTTTCATATAATATTCAAGTCTAGACAATTCTTCAAGGTTTTAATAAATTAATTAAGATCTATGGAAGCGAAATCGTATAGCCAATCAGTTAAGGTACTCATACGGAGCCGTCAATCGTAATAATATAATAATTAGCTCAAAACTTTCGTCCGATCCAGATAAATTATACATGTGCCAGTCTAATTCTGAAGCACAGTGTCTGGATGGAAGTCGTGGGGAGGTGGTCTGAGTTATAGCGGGATGGATCATGGAACAAAAAACGTTAGCGGAAGACGTTGTTGAAATAAAATAAGTCATGAACAAATAATTCTGGAATTAATTTAGGATAAATATGAAATAACTATGAAAAAATATGTTGTTTAGCGTTTTCAGAGTCACCTCCAACATACTACTAATATGATTTTTTTTTTTGTATCATAACATGGGTAGATAATTAGCAAAAATGAAGAACATACACATTCATATAAAGTGCAAAAAAATTGTTAAGTTGCCAGCGACAACTTAGACCAAACCCTTCCCTGGGACTACATTGGATTCTAATTTGACTTTATTAGATTTTAGCAGAATTTAAAATGCTAGTTCAAATTAGATGAGAAAATTGCATTATTTACCAGTAGTGTGAAGTGTTGCTAATGACTTCCCCGCCGGAATCTCTGTTCAACTCCGAATTAAAACTTGATTAGACATACTTACATGTCAAATATACGTATCCGCGTTTCAAGTCAAACTTTCTCAACAATTTATCAACTGCGAACGAGGAAAAATGGGAGTTGAATTGGCGAATTACGTTCATACACGTTGTATTGGGAGAATTTTATTGTGTTACCTTTTACGTAAAATATTTTTCTCATATCAGGAGTTATGACAGTTCTCTGAGATAATACAATAACGGCTACGGCAAACTGCTGTAGCTTCGTAGAGGTCTACGTGCGCGTAGCCCGTAGCGCGAGCCACAGCCGCGTGAGACGCGCAATTAAAAGTTTACAGCAGATGCAGGCATCGGGCGAGCGGACCTGTAAACGACACGTTTATGTAAACACGCTTCTAATTGGATCAAACACGTTTTTATTCAAGTTCATTCTACGAAGAACACGGATAGCCTGCTAATTGCTACCTTCACGAGCACTCTTTAATTAAATGCATGTAATTTATCTGTACTCTACAAATGACTACTAAAGATTGCAAACACAACACATCTTTATATTTTATACAAATAATAGGTTGAACATGAAACTCACATTTCAAAATACAAACTTCATCGTTTTCAAAATGAATTCGACTGTTTGGGCTTCCATTGTGTTTCCATATCAAACTTTTTAATCAGCTTATTTTAACTAGAAACAACGTCGATTTCTGGCATTCGCATACCTAACACAAACATGAAAGTTAGTATGGTTTCAGATGTATGAACTTATTCGTAGAAGGCTGTTTTGATGTTGGGCTACATGTTTCCCAAACCACTAGACAGATTTTTCTTACATAAAATAACGAAAATAATTTAAGAAACATGAGGTGTACCTATTTAAACGAGAACCATTAAGTTTGAAATGGTCCCCTTAAACTGGCAAGTGCAAAGAATGCATAAGGTTTAAACGGCGGGTCAAATTTTGCCTCGTCAGATATAATTAAAAGTCTTTACGATGGGCGAAAACGACGCTGTAAAGCGGCAAGGAAAATTATATGGAAAGCGCACGAGCACGTCAGCGGGCCTCGTAAAGTATGAGACGTATCAGTGCGAGGGACGAGACGCGAGATCTCGAGTGTACACGTGTAGCCTGGAGTGGGATGCGCTTTTATTGGCACCTGCATAAAACCACAAGTTTTGGAGAGTTCGCGGCTTCATTTGTCATGTCTGGTTTTGGATTTTTTCTTTGGAATCTTTGGAGTTGATGATGATATTAAAATTAAGGACTTCGAGTGATTGTGACGTGCAGGTTTGCTCACAACAATTGTTATAATAAATATAATAAGAAATTGATAACCTCCAAAAATAAATTTAATCAAAATTTATTTTATTTGTATCAAAAATCAATTAAAAAAGCACACATTATCTCACTAAAACAACTAACAAGTGTACAAAAGACAGTAAACGATTAAAGACTTAAACACAATCTGCGCACACAATATTTTCACCACGAGCTGTATTTCCCAGAAAAAACGAAAAGCGCATTTTAATATCTCTATTATGAATCCGAGAGTCCTTTCACTAAGCGGTGCCATCGCAGGCTGTACTGTCGATGAAATAACCCGCCATTAACCTTGTTGAAAAGGCTCTTTTGCAAAAACCAACGCCGAAATTGATGTCAACTCATGCTCACAAACGTAAATTGCCCCTCTATGCATATTTACGCAACTATTAAAAATTGATCGACTGGAATTTGCATGGGACCACACTTATGGTATTTTTAAATAACGATTCGCCCCTGGCCTTTGGCGGATTTAATCGATATCACTTAAGTTCTTTATGATTTAAAAGTTTTACGTTAACCCGGAACATTTATCCGTATTTTAAATACCGCTACGGGTGGTGAGTATCTGCTAGCACGATACATAAAATGTTTGTATATTCTTTTAATGTGTACATATAGGTTTACAGCCGGCTGAAGCACAATCGTTTGAGTTTTGAGACGCCCTCAATAACCTGAGTTTAGTGCTGAGTTCGTATTCACACAGTTACCACGAGCGTCGTCGGATTCTTTACACGATAGTAGAGAGGCGATCGTAAAAACTTTTAATTATTTCGGTAGTAGAAAATAGTCCGGGAGACCGCAAACATAAACCGGTATGCATTCTTTTTCTTTGGTGTCGGTTTGCGCGTAGCGTCTACAAGACGTTAGTGCCTTGTTTTAAAGTGTTGTAAAACAAGCGTAACTTGCGCTCACCTACGGTACCTAAGTGTATGCCCTCTTGAAAAAATAAAACTCCCGGAACACGTTTTCACGTTTTATGCTCATAGCAGCGGGAAATTACCAGATTTATGCATAATGGTTGATACTTTTGAAATATTTGTCCGTAGACTTATCAAATGAAAGACAGATCTGGGTACTTGAACGGAACCAGTATTTTTTATTTTTTTAAACTTAATTAACGGTATTCCTAATAAGAATTAAATTATAATGTTTTGTACAATATTCGTCATCGCATAAATGCAAGCTTCACTGGTTATTAACAAAGCGACTTCACCGGGTGTCATCATTATGATTACACACGAAACACAATCACTGTGGCGCGGTAAGTGTCACCCTGTAAATAAGGGTTACGACGTAATTGGTCACTCGACAACCCACCGACCCTTGCTGTCACATGTCAATTCACAGGTCAATGATACACTCGGCACTATCCAGGGAAATAATGATTTTATTATTTATTGGATTATACCTATGCAATTTTCAAAGCTGTTTTCATCCAATATTGGATAATGAAATTAAGCTTAAAGTATTCTGTTTCATTTGGTAAAAATAAAAAAAAACATTGAAATGTTCTTAAAATACCTTATTTCGCCTCTATCTCTGTGAAAATAATCAACATCCATTGCAATAACGGACAACTTCCACGAGCAATAATATGACAACGCAAAAAAATGAGGATCTGAGGATCGTCCCGTGAAATTATAAACTTGTTTGAAAATACGTACAAAAGTGTTGAAAACTTCGCAATAGCTTTTCAGATAAGTAACTAGCTCGCGTTAATGTTTTGCTCTTTGTGATTCCGCTCGGCGAAGCCGTGTGTGCCGTATGACGGTATGTCGAACTACTTTTCTAAGTTAATTCATGTCTCATGCACAATCCATAAAGTTTCGAGTGCTACCTCGCGAACGACGCCTCTTGTGACTGAAAAATTTTGCATGTATTCTGTTGTGTCTTGTACTCACATAATTAACATTGACTTGTCCGAACTTTTTTTAGGTATTCTATTTTTTGCTCATTTATTCAAAACAAAAAATATTGCTAGTGAGTTATTGTCATGTTTGTCAAATGTAATCTTGTTGCTAGAAAAACCTGGTAAAAGCAGACATATTTATTATTAAAAAAAAAAATACTATACTCACTGAAGTTCTAAGAATAAGCAGACCTGCAGTTTTTTTGTAAAAATATGTTCTGGTGTTACTGTAAGTTGTGCACGTGGATGGTTACGTTTGTTCCTGTGGACACTTAAGAGAAGATATTATGCCGCTAGCACTATGTTCTGATGAGGTTACATTGTTTGCCTCCGTTTCAATTATTGAAACGGCACACACTGTTGAAGAGAGCTCCTAGACTACACCACGAAATGTATCTTTACGTTCATGATCTTAAAAAAATACTGTAATAATTAAAATTATGTTGTGCGAGGTTTTACGAGAAAAATAAACGTCGGTATTACCAGAATTCGGTAAATTTAATCCTTTATTATCTATTCTTGTTTGTGCTATTAATTAGCTAAAGTAATATCTAATTTAGGTTTGAATCAATAACTCCCACTCGGCTTGGAATAGACTACAACACGACAGCTGTTTGACTTTTCCTAATTAACAGGTCATGGTAGCTTTTCAAGAATAAACATATTTTGATACAAGGTATTACATAAGTATGTTATATAAGTGTTTATTACTGGAATATTTTTTTTGATCATTTCTTTAATTATAAACTTTACCTAGTCTGTTAAAAACAACGAGGTGCAAAGGATAAAGAGGGTATGTTAAACAAGTACGTACCTACTGCATTATACGGGATATGCTTTTTGTTTGAACGGATGCGATAGTGGGTAATGAAATGATGCCTTCCCGATTCAGTTCGCTTATCCGGATTAAGTTGAGCGCCTCTGTAACCTGCTCTGTCGTTTGAATTCTTATTAAACCCGCCTGTACCGAACTCTATTTTAGCATTTCTTATGGAAAAGATAAGCAAGAACAATTTGTTTTATCTTGAACTCTCTGTCTACATTTTCTTAAACATATCGTAAAGTTGTGAACTCGATTTTAATTAATGAAGGGTTGCATATCTGTAAGGATTTTATATCAATATTACGTTAACATAAAGGTCCAACTTAAAGTCGTATTAAATTGCAAATTAAAAGTTTTGCGAGTTGAGTTAAACAAGTTTTAAAGTATCATATAAAAGTAAAGTTTAGTATTTGAGGCATCAAATTTTGATAGAGTTTTGCATAAACAGATAAGCTCGATCAAAGGATTGCTCTCAAAGTGGTTTACCTTGCGAGCATATTTAAGTTTTCATGAAGTGAGGAAATGGAAAATAAATTGGATTTGTATAAGTTTCTTAAAAGCCACATACACGAGGAAATATTTACTTTGTTCTAGCCGGGATTATTGCACTTCATTATAAGACTAACTCGCCGGTCTAATAGAAAACCTGGTGGCGTGTTTGTGACTGCGCCATATTTTTCATGTTGAATCAAAAACAGTTTAGACAACATAAACAGCTAAGTTGAACTAGTCGCTTTATGAACTAGCTCAGTATTTTGTTTGTGGACCGACGAGCTGGTCTAACATACTGAAAAAATAATAATTCAATATTTTCAATTAGTTTACCAAATAAGTAGGTTTATGACTTCAAGATGATTACTGAAATAAATGAACTTTACCGACCATCAGGTGAGAATACATTGAGCAATAAAGTTTAATTATACACTGAAGCTTCTGCTTCTAAACACTATCGCAAATCGTTCGCAAACAAATAAAATTGCACGGTTCCTATTTCAAAGGTTCATAATGTTTAACAAGCAGACATTTCTGATACAAAGGGGAAACACATTAACATACAACTTCACCCGACGCGCCGGTGAGGAGTTTGAAACATTTTCACCGAAACTTTTCTATATGCGAAACGCTATTGAAAGCCTCACGGAGATTAACACGCGCCGTGAAAATACGCGTTCAAGGATTACCCCCTCCCCTTGCCGAGTGTGAAGTTGTCTTGTTATAATGTGCCGCTAACAGCCAACGGTGAAAAATTAATGCACTTCCCCGTTTACCCCGCGGGAACGCTACACGTGCAGGATATACCTACTCATCAAATGAACCTGCGTTACGCTTGATTAAACATTTTTGACATGTGAAAATAGATGTGAAGCAAACTAGAACAGCAAAAAAGATCTGTTTTATTACCCTACAAGACATGTAGTTTAGAAAATATATCGATTATGAGATTTATTTCTGAATCAATACTTGAAAGTCTAATAATGTAATTAGTTACTAAGGGGAAAATGAGTTTCAAACTACGTATTACAGTATTGCATTGTATTTTCTATCACGTCCAGGAAACAGTTAAAATAAGATTAACAAAAAACTGGTTGCTCCGTTACAAATATTTAAAAAAAACCTAATAATATTTAAAATATGTAAATACTTACTGTTCATAATCATCGCCGTTGTTAGGTACCTATGACTAGCGAAAAGATATTGGCGCTCTCTAATTCGCTTATAAAATCCTTAAGACTTACGAGTAGCTACAATTAATTAGACCGCAGCAAGAAGTACAGCACACAATATAGAATAGATTTACACCTCCTTCGGCAGCAGTGTTGTGAGCTCATTGGCAGATGAACTGTTCTTAACCACGTCAGCAAATAGCAAACATGGCAATGAATAGTGGAGTCATCCCCGCAGCTAACTAGATCTTTGAGCGCAGTTTGGACTTCGGTTTGATCGTGTTTGCTCCCTGCTCACTAGTTAGACTGCGAATTGCGGATAGCTTCTTTGTGTTCCCGAGTCGAAACTTCGCTAACTAGCTGCCGGTGACTGATTATGAACAACACAAATGTAGGTACACAAATTATAATTACAAACACGGCAACTAATAAACTTATTTTTATTTCCTATAGATATAATCATAACACACAGACCTGTAATCAATGTTTGACATTATTTTATTAATTAGGCTAGCTATAAGACGAGTGCGTTTGATGGCACCCGGTCTACAAAGACGCAAAAGTGTCCTTAATACGCGGTTGTGGATTTTCCATTTATTTGTTACAGGTTGAAGATCTAAGTATGTTTTTTTAACGTGACGATTTCCAACATGCCTGTGTAAAGTCTCAACGGAACCATGTAGACGTGATAGTCTTTCGATAGCTATTGGTGGACTTCGTTCCTGATGGACCGAGTAAGAAGGTGAAAGAATGACATTGTTACTGATTTGTCTCCTTTCAGGTAGTCTTTGCAAAATCTTTTCGAGTAGCATATTTTGTTTTAGAAATTTGTTTTCTGACGTTTGTTTCAAAAGAGAATCATGCAACATTTTCTTCTGTATTTCGTCTATTAAGCTTTTCACTTCGAGAGTTGAATATTTTTTTGGTAGAATTTCTTCTGGCGATTTATTTTCTCGAGTTTTTATATCTTCTTCTGGTATAGTAAAACGAGTTCTAAGGGGGATTGTATTATGTTCCTTACTATCTATTTCTCTAATAACTTCTTTCTTTGTGTTTGGAGCTACATCTGAAGATTTTATTTTATTTTTGATTTTCTTATCATTTTCTCCATTAACATCATCGTAAGTGACATGGTCAATAATAATCTCTGGATATTTTTGAAACAAGTGCAATTGATCTGGTTGTTGTCCAGGTTTCGGAAAAAATGAATGTATATTTTGCTTCCCTGTGTACAAATTTGAGTTTATTTCTTTCGATGTCTCATCTTCTAATTCCTGATCATTTTCATCTATAGCCATTCCTGACTTGAGCTGAGTTGTATATGAGGTATTGTGTGGTTTTGGGTCGTAAACTCCCATAAATGATTTTCTGTTGTCATAACCAGCACTTACATCTGGTTTTTCATCTGAAGTGGATTGAAAATCTTCCTGACTTTGGTGCGATTTATTTGAATATTCAGAGTTATTGAAAATTTCACTGCTAGATTTAAAATCAATCTGAGGAGCCATCATAGTCTTAAAAACATAAATATTTGAATCATTTCCATGATGTTTTTCGGTCACCGGAGAATAACTTGCCGTTATATCTGCAATTTGCGTAGTTTGATTTTGTTCCGTCTGTTTTATGAGTTTATCCAATATTTGATTAATATTTTCTGTACTCATATTGTGTTCTTCTGTCATTGTACGGCGAATGATAATTAGGACCAGCATACAAACTGAAAATAAGTAGCCAAATTACATCAACGCAAAATTACTATCATATGACTCTAAATTGAAAAGGATGGAAATAAGTAAATACTATTAATATATCTCACATTAACACATTAAACTTATTATTGATATTTGTTGAAAACCGCTAGTTGTATGGTCATTGGTAGTCCTTTTTTAGTTTTAAGTAAGTACCAGTCCTTTAGTAGAGCATTGTACAAAAAGTGCAATGTGTCACGAGTCAATAGAAGATTAGAACCTTACACAGCGTGAGTCCCATGTTAATCGCCATTCTGCCAGATAACCACTGAACAGAATACTGAATTATTATTGGCTCAATTATGCTTGACCGTTTATTAATTAACCGTTATCGCATTAATAGCTCTTGAGAGTTAATTAAGGGGTTATTGATAGGCGTGAAGATTTTCATCTAAATGTTTGGTACTTAACACCGATCTACTTTGCATTTGAATAGTTTATGCTGTTAGTAGAAGACATGTGATTTGAGAAAGCTAACATCGTAATTTTGTTTCTGTACAAAATGCGAACAAACATAAACTTATTGAGAACAGCTGATTGAGGCACCTATTACGGGAAAATAATATGTAATATACTTGGATACTACGCATGTTGTATTAATACAACCCTTTATTAGAAAATTAAAATCATCAACGTTTAACCAAATACTAGTACAGGAAAATAGCTGCTTATTTCGAAATATTTTTCTTTAACCTGAACCAGTGGTATTGCCATGAGAATGGCAAAGTTAATGGAAGTTTTAATTTGCACTATAACAATTTACAAGCGATTGAAAACTGAAAAAAAGCAATCTTAGTTATCGTTGCCTTGGACGACAGCGAGTCGGTGCCGGCATGGAGTAAACAGCCCGGTTCGTCCTGCATTTCAATCGAGTCTATTTGTATTTTATTGCAGGAGACTCGAACTGAGGCCAAACGCCACGGACCAAAGCTTTACGTTTTATTGAGTTCTTTATTAGGCTTTACTAATAATATACGGCGTTATTATAATTTAAGTGTTCTTACGTGGGCTGTAGAAAAATATGTGGATCAGCCCACGCAGTCTACACCAGGATACCAAGAGGCGACTCGTTTGCGAATGCCTGTTTAGCATAAAACGTATAGTCACGTCGATGCTATGCAGACTTACCAATCTACTCTATAGATTAGAGATTACTGTTGCAACAGCTTAGAAAAACCTAAATTTAAAATGATATCATTAAATTTTTATGCTTCTAATAAATAATCTCTAAAATAGAGAGTCATGACGTAAATAAAAATTTAAATAAACTATTAGTTTAAACAAAAACTTAGTTTGTTTTCAAAAATCCGAGTAGGTATAGACAAAAATGTGTAAATAAAAACATCGAAAAAGCAGCCATTCTTAGCTCTGTGGGATGACGGAGGTATAAAAAAATCTATTAGAAATCCATTAACTTTTTCAATTTCAACAGCCGTCTAATTTAATTGCGACCGTTTCGCGCTGTAAACTTACAATGGCCACCTAATAAGGGTTGGTACTCTTTTATACAACCCTATACTAATATGCTGCGATCGCGTGAGTGAATTCTTCTGTTTTAGTAACAACTCTAAGTGACCGTCGTCATTATAGAATGATAGCTTTTATACAAATGTTAGTTAATAAAGTTGTTTAATTAGAGATCGGATGAAAAACATGATCGAGTAAATCTAAAAGACAAACTCATAATAAAAATTGTGTTGCCATCCCAAACGAAAATATTGAAAATGCAATTTTACAGGGTGATTAACAATTGTATCAAAACCTTGTTCACATTGTGCACGCTACCCGTGGCCACGTGGTCCTATGAATATTTGTCCACAAGCGACTGTTGGAATAATTGAGGTGTACATTTTCACTTTGTTCCGTTTCCATTCGATTAAAATCGTTGTACCACACTTGTACACGACCTATTCGGTGTTTACTAAACGATTTGAACGGTTGGACGGGCCGCCCAACTGGCTGTGATTTTCTATTTTTTTTAGGAATTTGCTAAATATATTATAACGAAGTGAAATAAAATTAACCCCTTTTTATTCAATTTCAAAAATGTTGGTTTGAAAACATAGTGAGTACTTCAAGGATGGCGGTTTAATCGATGTGGATAATAGAAACTAGGAAACGTTATATGGTTGTTCGAAGCACACATATTTAAAGTCTTAAGTTTTATAAAGGTTGGTTACAGGGTAGTTTCAAATATATTGGCTACTGGGTCTCGCGAGTCGTCAGAGTACATTTTATGAGCATCTAATAAAATTTTTATCGTGTAACAGTAAAGAAGCAATCAGTCTGTTGGATATTGGCCTGCGGGGTCGGTAAACACGTGCATTTTTATGTTCGTTCGCAGTTACCGCCATTCATAGATTCGCATATAGAACCACTTTTGTCGATTACCTACTTAGATAGAATTTGTCTAAGTTGAAATCCCACATAGCCGTAGAGGCGCTTCCTAAGGAACTGTAAAGTCTTACTCGTTACTAAAAGTTTTACATTAAATATTCAGTGGGACAAGTTTATTTGGTTGTTTTTTACTTTGATATGTTCATTCTTTGAACCGTGAAACTAGAGTCGTATCTCATGAAGGCCTAATTTGAATATGAAATTTATTGACTTTATTTAAAACAAAATGTTGGTTTCAAAAACTAGTCAGGTTACCATCTCCAGCAATTTTTTATTAGGTACTTAATTCGTAGGTAGTTCAGTAACAGTTAGTCTGGTAAACTAAACACGTCCGAACTTGTCTGTGGAAAAATAAACTATTTCAAGTATAGTTATCTATAATTAACATAAAAAGTAAAAAACATTTTTTTACATCACAGTAACAGTAAAAACAAAGTTCAACCACCCGATTTACAGCAGCACTTAACTTGAAGCGCAGAAAAAGCATCATAGGTAGGTATAACAAAATATTTTTCAGTTTTATTTTACTTAAAAATGTTCAGCAACACTTTTTTATTCACAGGTAGGTAATAAAACGAAAACGATGCTAATAAAACGAATTAAAAAAAAATATTGTAAAGCTAAAAACAGCTGTTCAAATACAAATAAATAAAATTATGGAAGTTTTTATAGGGTCCATGGTTATGCAACGGGTGACGCTGCGTAGTGGACACTGGAGATCCCGAGGACGGCCGCACAATCACGCACGCCCCTGGGACAGTTTGACTAGGCATTACCCACGTATACTAATATGTTTGTGAGACCGTCCGCCTCTGTACACAGCTACTGCGAGGCCATGCCGGCAGTTTTAATTTTACAAATCAATCGCTCCTTTAGGTCATAAGAAGTCTAAAATTAGAAAATTAAATATCATTTTGTGGCACGAGCCCGCAAAAGAATTTCAAGCTTATGATCCAATATTCAAGAAAAAAATACTTAATCAACCATCAAAATTCATATTTTAAAACGATAATATCAGCGACCTAACGATTATTAAATACAACTCATAAATATGAGATTCTACCGCGAACACTAACAACTGTACTGGCTAACGGTACCGTAAATGTATGCAAGTTAATATAACTTCAAACGAGTTCTAAAAACAGTAAAACAATGGCCCAACTTATAATAGTGTGTTCGATGCAATTGGCAGCTAATTTCTTGTTCCACGACCAACCACCACGCTCATTGCGTCAAAATTTTAATCGGTTCTCTTTGTCAGGAAATTCTTTTGTGAATGCAAAAAATTAAAAAATTACGCAATCGGAACAACAACTTTGTAGCATAAGGTATCGCGTTCGTACCGGTTTGGAGCTCCGTTCTCTATAATAAAAACAGCAGAAACTTTTGAAGTAACCAGAATAATTTAAAACACATGCGTATCTGCAGATTCAAATCCATATCCTTTAACGGTTATCTGTCTTATAAATCACGGTATTTGCATTAGATTATTATACACCGGATACCTAGATAAATGACTAATCACCAAATGCGATTTTATTTCTAAACAACATCCTACATAACTTTATCAGCGTAGCGGTACCTGCTACTACAAAACACACTTTCATAATATATAACTGCACAAAGGAGGCTGAAAACTTCAACTTTTCTTTAATCTAACATATATTATCTACTTTTTTATTTTTTTATAACTTTTTAAAAGTAATTAAGTATTTCAAACCGCACAGGTTCAGATATGCAACATACTGTGTATCTTGAAAGACTTCCAAAAATTATAAGTTCTGAGCTCGCAGACAAGCCGACAATAAAATATTCTTTCGTACCTATATCATTTCCACCAGTTAAAAGCAGAATTAACGGCACCCAGTTGCACGGGAGTGTCATAAAGGTGGTTATATTAAAGTACATGCTTAGGCGCATAATATCGCAGACGCGGGAGTGCGGCCGCCCGAATCCTTGGCCACGTCTCGCGTCTGTCCGTGTGGCAATAAAACCCCTCCAGTTATGTCATAATATGCATATGTGATGAACTCGCCAGAGATATGACTACACTAAACTCAGTGAATCAGTCGTACGGAACCTAACTATAATTTTAATACCTCGACACGCGTAAAATGTGAATTTAACGTATTTTTATTAACATTTGGACTTGGAAAGAGTCTGGCGCACCTATGCAATACACTTTTATATCTTACCAATTTTTCTTATTTTGTGAACTACAAAAAGGTTGTATGTTTAGAACGATACAATATGTACTATTGTGGTGTCGTGTTTACAAAAATATGTCCATTGCAATGTAAGGCAACTGACAGTTTGTTTGGTAAATTGATTAATTATCCAAATAGCACAGCAACGAGGCGATCGCGTGTGCTCGTATGTCCAGGGTCATGGGTTCGACAGTTTTGAAATATCTTAGCGTCTAGCTGTCAGTCTGTATAAAAATGGATATACATAATGCCTATATCTACCAGTCATTTAAAGTTCACATAACTTTGACCGGCATGGCAACTTCCCATCTTTTTTTAAAGCCTACCTTTATTGATGAGTTGTTTGGATCTATTAAGCACACGTGCTGCATAAATTAGGACCGGTTCTTATCTAATATCATTAAAATATTAGTTCTTAAATTATATCGTTTATTTAAAAAACATTCTAACTAATAAAAATATATTTTATGTCGCAAAAAATGTGAATTTCCAATACGCAATTAAAACTAGAGTTGTTTTACGAAACAGGTAACTTCATCCCTCGCACGTATGGCATTATACCGGTTTAGAATAAATTATTACTTCGTTGGCTCGTCGCTAATCACTGGCCCAATAATCGAATAAAAGACGCATGATGTGTGCGCACCGCGATCCCCACAAACGTAGCTACCTACACATGTTGTTTTTGCCAATCGTATTAATTTCATAAATAATTAATAGGGCATATTTGGATCGTTGAGTGGACACAGATGGAAATGCACTCGGCAAATTGACTGATAACCGCAGTCGGGGAAAGGCTAAATACCTGCTAATGATAGTCCGATTGATGCTTTCAACTCGTTTTGTACGGCCAAAAATCTCAATTACCAAAATTGAAACAACAATTATTACTCGGTCGCAGCAGGAATGTATATTTTGACAGCGGAGCTTTCTCTGTTTAAAAATTGTACAGACCATGATTTTTTTATTGCCTGGTGAGGTAAAATAGCTCGTGAAATTTCAAATGTCACTTATCACTTCGCTACAAGTGCTATTTGGGAAACTGTCTCGTTTCAATATGTTATTAATGAGCTGAGCGCTGTTTAATTATATCTGTGACTCGTCTGCGCCTGTCTGCGATAACAGCTGGATAGTTAGCGTCGGTGTGTACCTGAATATAATATAAGTACCTACATACGTCAAATTTGTAACAGCGCGTTGTCAGACTACATAATTTGCACGTAGTCAATGCTAATCAACTCTCATTAAGCATATTGATGTTTCAGTTTCAGTGTTACAATTATTCATGTTTGCAACGTGCAATCATATTTGGGCGGCACAGTCTTCACACAGGCACAACAGATCTGCAGTGGCGAGCGGCGTGCGATGGACTAATGCAAGGCTATTAAGTCCGCTTAAATAAATGATCGTGGCGGCTTTGTGTTGCGTGTTAACTTTACATGCTCGCGTTAACAACACGTCCGTTAGTTAGATTGAATATAGAGCTAAATTTTAATCGAATCGTTTGCGGCTGCGGTAAAATTTGTACAAACAAATTAACACGAGGTGCGATTGGAAAATCTGAACAAACATTCAATATAAACTGAATTTGAATTTTGGCGTTGGTGTCATTTGTATGTGGAATAGAATTGATGTAGTCTGGGCTTAGTGTTTCTACAGTTTACAGTAGGCATTGTTGAAATGTTTTGTGTTGTTTTACTTACAATATTATGCTTACTAAGTTTTTATATAACGGCTAAACCGTCTGAGGTGAATGTAAAGAAACTCTACTTCTCGATGGAATTCAAATGACTCCTCAAATAGTAATAAGGAGCAATATATTTAACTCCACGTGACATTCATTCGTACAGTAAGCGAGTTTGAGCTGCAACTTATTCTTTGAAGGTACAAAATTTTAAATCACAATAGACGCACGTCCGTACGGGACGCATTATGTAGATGCAACGAGCTCAATATTGAATACGAGACAACCGAAAGAGTGTTTGAAAATGAGAGGTGCCTGAAAACAAACGGGTCACAAAAGAAGAAAAAACTGGTCCAAACTTTACCTTTCTGCGACGAAACGAGAGAGTTGGGGAACAAAAACTATTAATGTAGAGGCTCTCACGGCCCGCTGAGTTGTCGGTGCGTTTCGTTTGATAATTTCCGTGTACAGCGAGCTTTAATCGAATGTACCGCCTCCCCTCCCCCCCCCCCCCCCCCCCCCCCCCCCCCCCCCCCCCCCCCCACCCCCCCCCCCTTCCTCTTTTCCTTCCTCTTCCTCCCCCCCCCTATCTTCTCCTCTCCCTCTTCCCCCCTTCTCTCTTTTCTTTACTCCCTTGCTCCTCTTTTTTTCCCTCTCCTCTCTCTCTCTTCTCTTTCTCTCTTCCTTCTCCCTCTCTTTCTTCTCCCTCTCTCCTCTCTCCTCTCTTCCTCTTCCTCTCCCCTCTCCTCTCTTGCCTTCCTCCCGATTTGGTGAATTCCGCTCCCCCCTCTTCCTCCTCCTCCTCTCTTCGACTCCCTCCCTCCCGCTCTCTCCTCCTCTGCCCACCCGCTCGCCTTTTCTCCTCCTCCCCCCTCTTCTCTTTCTCGCCCTTCCTTCTGCCTCCTCATTCCCTCCTTCCCCCCCCCCTCTTTCTCTTTTCCCTTCCTCCCACCGACGTCCCCCCTCTCCTCCCCTCCCTTCCCCTCGCTCTCTCACCTCATTCTTCTTCTGCCTGCTCCCTACTGTCTCGTCTTCTCTCCTCCTGTCTCTTCTCTCTCTCTCTCTATCTATTCTCCGCTCCTTCTCTCTCTTCTCTCTCTCTCTCTTCCTCTTCTCTTCTTCTCTCTTCCCTCTCTTTCTCTTCCCGCCCCCCCCCGCCCCCCCCCTCTTTCTACCCTTCCCTTCCCTCCTTCCTTTCCCTCCCCCCCTCCCCCCCCCCCTTCTCTCCTCCTCCTTCCGCTCTCTCCCTCTTCTGCTCGCTCCCCCCCCCCCACCCCCCCCCCCCCCCCCCCCCACCCCCCCCCCCCCCCCCGCACCCCGCCCACACCCCCCCCCCCCCCCCCCCCCCGCCCCCCCCCCCCCCCCCGCCCCCCCGGACGCGCCCGCGCACCCCCACCCCCGCCACAGCCCCTCCCCCCCCCCCCACGGCCGCCCGCCCCCCCTTGACGACACCCGCCCCGCACGGCGCCGCGCGCCCCACCACGACCCCCCCCCACCCCCCCTCCCCGCCCACACCCCCGCCCGGCGCGATGCACGCCACCCCTACCGCCCTCGCCCCCCCCCCCGCCCCCCACCAACCCCACCCCCACCCCCCGCCCCTCCCCCCCCCCGCCCCCCCCCCGCCCCCCCCCCCCCCCCCCCTCCCCCCCCCAGCTCCCCCCGTCCACTCGTCCCACCCCAACCCCCCCCCGCCCCCCCACCCCTACCGCCCCGACTCACATACACCGAACCAAAAATAAATCCGTCTTTCAAACGTTAGATAGGGTACCATGATTCACAGTTTACGAGACTCCCATTACAAGTCTTTACGAGTCACCCTAAATAAATCGACTCCATTGTAGTATAAATAAAGCATAACGTTCTTATAGATTTCATTACACATCGGGCACATTAACAACTGCGCCAATATTAGTTACAAGAGATAATTGAGTCGTGGCATTCGATGTGAAATTCTAAACTTTAATGCATTTATTGTTTAACAGATCCGAGAGAAATAAATTTCAAGTACGGTTATTACTTTAGTATGCAATGCCAGTAAAATGCGTTGACGGGATATTAAGTATTTATGTAATGTTCTTCTTGTGTTCTTATTCAGAGAGGAATAAAATTAAGTGCTTTTTTTACAGACGATAAGCACAACATTCAACATTCGCTCCTTACATAGAATATGGTAACGTAATACTGTTTGAATGATGTGTCAGTAAATTGACGGGCTCGCTTTAAGTCCAGTCGTCGGCTTACAGTCGCTCTCACATTACATCTGGACGACACGTATCTGTAAGCAGTGACGCACGACAAACATTCAATGCAGTACAGCATTTTTAAATGGCTCAGAACTGTGTGTTTGACAACCGTGGGTAAGTTTGAAGATACGGGTTTTTTGGCTTGTATGAAAAATAAATATTTTTTTTTTGTGTGATTGCCGTGTGAAATGTTTTAAATGTATTAAGAGTTTTTTTATGAGCCTATTGGTCCAGGGCGAAAACTGTTTTATTTACTGGATTTAATTTAAAATCCTGTCTAGGATGTAGTAACTAACTTAATCTAAGCATGTTTTTTCCCTTGCTTAACCCGAAAGACAATTGAGAAACATCTCTCCTC
>NWSH02000601.1:5551348-5576345 GCA_002382865.2 Heliothis virescens | reverse complement strand
CCCCCCCCCCGCCCTCTGCCCGCGAGCGCAATAAAATTGTTCATCTCGATTATCGCGGCCGGTGGGAAGATTGTGCGATTGGGGAACAAAACTGCCCTGTAAACAATAAGCAAAGCAAATTTTAGCTCTTTTAACAACTTAACTATGTGACCAATTGATTCGTTTGCAGAATTTTAATGATGATGAATATCTGACACTTACCTGTGTAAGTCCCTTTCCAACAATGACTTTCATCTCATGGCGGCTATGGTTTTTAATAATCGTCCAATGGAGCGACAATAACTGTTATCTCACCTGGCCTTTTCCAGACTAGGTGTGTTAAGGTTCTAGTCGAACCCGATGCAGTTAAGCTCCAGTCCCTTTCTTACCTCTTCTACACCCAATCAAACCGATACCCTTAAGCAGTCTTATTGTTTGTCAAACTTCTTGGAGTCTGAATACCTACCCACCAACTGTCCCGTAAAGACTGTCAAAGATGTACAAATGTTAGCCGCAACCCACAATAAAAAACACCTTTCGAAATGCAGACGAACTCGTCATAAAATATTATTTGGTCATTCCCGGACCTACCGTGCCAAACTTTGCTTGGCCCTATGATCGATTGTCCAGTGCGGCTATTACGTAGCTAGGATCTTTTCCAAACCGTTAACAGTTATAAAATTTACGGCTTTCACGTTTTACCTTACGAGGCATTTCCAGACGTGGCACATATTCTCAATAGCAGCTACGATTCCAGGTTCTTGATTGTTTTTATGGCAATAGTCTCGCCATTTATCTAGGTACGATAGATAGGCTATGATGGGTCATCATCATTCTTCTTCTGCCTTATCCCAATTTTATTTTCTTTTCCATTGTCTCACAAGTAGGCGATATTGTTCCCATTTCCATGAAAGAAATGGGGAGGTTCCATTCTGGTCCGTGACCGTCACAGATCTTATACTTACATAAATTGCAGTTGACCTTATAGACGGGATATCATCAAATGACCCCTCCCGCTATGGGTGACAGCGTGAGGGAGTGACAGACTTTTACAAACCCATCGTGTCCCTTTGTGTGCTCCGATAACTCTTTCGAACAACAACCCGCAGCCCCGGCAGCATTTACCTTACCTACCAATCTAAGACTCTAAAAACGAACTCTTACCAAAATATAACTCCGATTTCATCAAAACTAAACCTGATTTTGATATCCGCTGTCATACAATAAAACAATTAAGGCCAGTCAGGTCGACATCGAAATTAAGCCCTGAGGGTGTTCCGCATCCGTCGTAATAAAACACATGCAAAGTTTTTCTTTGCCGAGCGTCGAGTGGCCGCAGCGAACGGAAACGAAGCAACAGGCTTGATTAAAACACGTGTTTACAGAACGCACACGAGCCCGAACAAACGCAATAATACGAGCAAGCCGGCCGTCGCAGCTACCTACGTACACTAGGCTGTTTAGTTTAGACATTTCGTATGCACTGGTAATGCCTTCGCTTATGTAGAGAGGGCTATCGTCAATACTGATATCGAGTTGTTGATAAATCTTGGATTCATTACTTGTGGACCTGCTACGTGCGTACTATTAGGTACCTTATCAGATTCAAATTATAGTAAAGGGAGTCATAGTTTCGAGAACTGAACCTGTACCCTCGTGACATGCCACAACTACAGCACTATTTGCCAGTCTATCCTCCCCATTAGTGAGCGTCAACATCTAAAAATATTTGAGGCATCTATATCAAGATTCAAATTGGAACTAGAGAAGTAGAGATTTTAATTTCAATCCTTCTTTGCGTGAGGAGGAGGAAGCCTGTGTCTAGCAGTGGGACGATAAAAAGGCTGATGATGATGATACTCATTGGTAATGGGATACTCAATTAGGTCTAATAAGCATATATGCACGTATTTTTAAAACGATTAGATCTATGTTAACCATCTATATCTGATCCCTATCAACCATCAACCTATCATATATCAATATATTTATATTCTGAAACATAAAATTTTGCAAATTAAATTCTGATTAACAAGCTATTCCGGTTGTCAACGAAACTCCAAACATAAATATCAGGGTGAAGTAAATACTTCGGCCATAAGATGCAATATTCCTAGTCCACATCACAGACTTGGAGTAACATATAACTCAGCGCATTTTTACGTCTGTAAGTTATAGTTTTACGATCGAAAATCATTTTTATGTTTTTGGAGGAATTTAATATCACGCCAGCTATGCTCGGCACATTCGCTCTTTTATTGAGCTGTAATTTTATTGTTTTCTCAATTTTTATTAACTATCAACCACCTACTTAGGTCTGTGTTATAGGAGATCTATAATATTTTACTTCCGTGAATGGATATCAAAATACAATGAACATTTTTATTACAATAGGTATACACCTACCTATTATAAAATAGAGTTAAAAACTAATTGCTTTAGAGATATTAACTTACAAAGAAAACAGTTTCAAACCAGAAAATTACCTATTTATAAACGTTGAATGCACACTCGTATCTTTTATAAAATTCCTCAAAGGAGTTTAGTTTTTAAAGCTGAGCGGTTAATTCGCTCTTTATGGAAACAAACAACGCCCTGTATCTTCACTGGCTGAAAGAAAACTAAGTTTAAAATAAAACCTCTTCATAATAATTATATTATTCTTTACCCCAGTTTATTCAGTCTTGTTAGTTGTACTTAACGAAAGTTTTATTGCTAGATAACATTTGAAATCAGTAATATCGCCTTCCAACCTATCTAATTCACATCAATTAGATATTAAACTGAGACAGAGATTATTAAACTATATTAAAACATAGACCTTAACTACTCTGATCACAATTAACCGAATTTTAAAAGAAAGGTACAAATGCAAGCCTAGACTGCTGTAGACATTTACAGCATGGTCGTAAATCGAATGGGTATGGCGAGCCATGTAAGTGGATAAGTCATAGACGGAACAAATAGAAGGAAAACTGCTAACATCAATAAACATTTTGGTCATTATTATATTTATATGTAACGGTAACGATATTTTATTAATTTATTCAAACTTGTTTTCAAGAAGAGTATCTGAGCAAATTGGGGGCAAAATATTATCGTTATAAATATGTCACACGCTCAGATTTACAAATAGGTTACACAGCAACAGCTTGTTTGTATCTTAGCAACAGAAACAAAGTCAATCGTCACTGTTTGTTATGTCAAGTCATTTACAGAGATTTTAAAAATTAGTGTTGATTCTCTTTATTTATCTTTTATTTTAGTGTCTACAGAAAAACATTACAATCATGAAGAAAGTGGACGTTCATAAATTATTAGGAATCGGACCAGCTCCTCAAAGTTCACAAGGAGCTGCGTGCCAGTGCGAATTAGGTCGAGAGAAGTTGCTCACAGCCCCACCTTACAAGACTACACCTTCACAAGATGAGACCAAGTCCCGCTACCCGACAGCACCATGTGCGAGGGAAGCGGAGCAGTTGATATGCCCCATCAGCCACGTACTAGTTACCTTTACGTCGCCGCTACACCCCAATGATGTGTTCACTAAAGTCTTCCCAACATCTACACCTGTCAAGTTCGTCAAACGAAAGTTAGCAAAATTACTCGGCGTGTCAAACAGCAACCTCATATTAACTAAAAATAGAAATGTATTGAAAGAAACGAGTCTCTTATCTCAGCTCAAGGCTGATCCACTTGGGTCTCTTTCCATCGATGTCTTTACGAAGGACTCTGAAGATTTTTCCTTATCATCAATACCAAAGGAATCATACGTCCATGAACTATTGCATGCAGTTCTTCCAAAGAAGAAAGAAATGCCTTTTATAGCTATAAAATTCAGGGTCTCAAATCAGAATGCCACATTTACTCGTTCATACCATTCCATAATGAAGATTCACGAGATAAAGAAAAACTTGGCTGAACTATTTCTACAGGACCCTAGTAATTTGGTATTTTTAAGAGGAGATTTTATATTGAAGGATCGTATGGCACTTATGGACCTTGATTATGATAAATATGGAATAGCAGAGGTTGAATTAGTAACGAAAAATAAAGCCACGCTGGATTTAGAAAAATTATACAGGGAAATGCCTGTAAATGACGTCTTAAGTGTGTCGGTACCGTTTGGAACCGAAATTAAACAGATTAATGTTGAGATATTCTCGGAACCTATGAAAAAGCCATTTTTAGGAGGGTATAGAAATGTAAAAACAGGTATTTTTTGCAATTTCTTGAACAAAAACTTAAGTAAAAAGTTATCTCTATGTACCTAACATTTACCCAAAAATACTTTTCAGGGGTCATTTTCCACCACGCGTACACCCAAACGCCTCAGAAACAAGAGAAATTACCACCGGAATTGAAAAATTGCAGAGATACACAAACAGCAAAAGAAAAAGAATGCATACATGTAAGCACTTAACGTAGTTATAGAAGTATCTCCACTATTATTTTATCTAAAGTGGTATTATTTTACACAATTAAAAGTTTTTGCAGTTAACATTTTGTACTAGTTTTTATTTTACATCAGCTAAGAAAATTTTAACGGTGTCTAAAGATTAATTTAAAGATTAATTTTAAATTTCAATCAAGCCCCTATGATGAAGTTTTTCTCATTGCTTATTTCAGGACACGAACTACAGTCGAGCAACTCAAATGAATAGCGTGCACGCATATATCCCAAATGTGACTGATAGGATAGTGGTGCCGAAACCGTACGAGACGTACCGCGACATGGTCATCCGGCTAAACCACAATCATTACGCGTCAATCATACAACGCGCTTTCAGACATTATCAATTCCGCCAATTCGTTGATAGATGGTTAAAAGACTGCAGGTAGAGTATTTAACCTTTTTATTAACTTTTTATATTCCATATGTAGAAATAGAAAATAACTGCAGACAGAAAATTATTGCTCAGATAACAAACCTCATCAAACCTGATTTCCTTAGTACTTTTGAAATACATGACACGTCTTTTCTTACCCTGATGGCGTATTTTGGTTTTTCCTTGTTCCAGGGAAAGGATAGAGAGAATGAAAGAGGAAGAAAGATTGGAACGAGAAGCAATGGAAAGGCGTCTCCGACACGATCTTATTACTAAAACGTTTCCTAAAACGCGTGAAGATTTTGATCAGCTTTATGCGATGGTGAGTTTAGGGCCCAGTACCTACTTGATACAATTCTAATGCTGTGAATACTGTTTTCGAGAGTATGATATATCTAACATCATAAAAAACCCTTAGATTCTTAAATAACAAATAGGTTTTTGGTCGTTCAACTTGGCCAATAATTTTCCAGTCTGCTACTTTCAAAGTTTTTTTTAATGAGTGTCGTGTTTCTAGGTTGATCGTTGGAAACACGCTGAAATTGCCAGGATATCTCAATTGCACGCGAAAGGTCCAAAAATTGCAGAATTTTCATTGCTTCTTGACAAGGAAGTAGAATTACTACGATGCATTGAGGACTACAGAGTCAAGGTGAGAGAAGACAGCCGGAAGATTAAAGAAAGACGATTCTTGGAAGAAATTTCGAAACCTGTCGCTTGGTACGGCCGTGATGGTAAATTGATAACGATGGAAACTGTTGAAATTCAAAAAGCAAAAAAACTAAAAGAACTATATAATTCTTTTATACGCAATGATATGGACACTAAGGAGCGGATTGAGCTTCTAGTCGATATGAAGTTTGCGTTGCAAGACTTTCGCCATCCTCTAGCTGAAGAAGTTATTACTCTATTGGATCAAGAAAGTGATTTGCTTATAAGACAGTACAATTCTCATCAACTCGAATACCTAAGGCGTAGGGCAGCTGGCAGTGTTATCCGGCTAATACAGTCGTCCGAACTAAACTCCGGAGTAACCAAGTACAAGGACGTAAGAGATTTCAAGAAAATGGAGAACGGTAAACTTCATTTCTGCGAGCTGTGCCATCAGGTGAAACCTTACACAGACTTCCCATTAAACACGAGAATGACTGGATGCTTGATCTGCAAATCTTGCTCGTGGAAAGACGTGAATGAACGAAGCTGGATTGATATGACACCATTTAAGTTTATCTTAAGGGCTGTTCAGCGCGACGAACGTCGCCGAAAGTGTTGGGGGTCTTTGGCCTTCGTGCTTCAAGAGAAAGACATTTTCTTCATAGTGGAGAAACTTTGGCATTCACATTCAGCAATCAGCGAATGCAATGACATCACTGAATTGAGATTATGTAGATGGCATGTGAACGAAGACTGGTCACCATGGAACTGCTTTCTAGTGACAGTGCAGGAAATGAAGGCACATTTAAAACTTGATGATCCTGAACTAGTGTACGATGAGGAGCTGGTTCAAAAAGTAGGGAATAAACACAAACTTGCGAAAGCAAACTTCGAACAGCTGATGGCTGTGAACAAGCGGTATACGGAAACTGGAGACTGGCAGAGCATCCGAGCCCCCGCCATAGCCCGAGTGGATGCTGTAGAACGAATTTAATACTTTTAGAATATTTTGCTGAAGACTCATCTATATCATGGTAAATATTGTTTGTTATTCTATTGTAGTTTTTCTATATTGAGTTATGGTGAACTCGTGTAGTTTAATATTATGAGCATAGGTACTGTTAAAGAGCTAAAATAACTGTATTTTCCTTGCAACTGTGTGCTCTGATACATTTTGTTCGGTGGCAAATTCTGTTGCAAAGGGAAATTAAAAATAAGCTCGGTTTATTATAGTTATCTTTTTGCATATTATTATGCAAGTACCAATGTAGTTTTTAAAACATGCAATTACACTGTTTAGGTGATTGTCATGTCATATTAGTCATATCTATTTATTCATCACAATAATATAATTATTATACTAAATATAACAGTTGTGTTTTTTCCCTTTCCAATTTCCTTCGATATCTTTTTCTTTTGTTTATACCTATAGGTACTTAAAAGAGTTATCACAAGGTACTACAATAATAAAACAGGTTAGTTATTTAAATTGTCTTCTTTTAATAATTACACGTAATACTTTATAACATAATTACACATTACATATACAATAATAATTTCTCAAGATATCAAACTCTCGTGATAATAGTTTAAACAACATATTACTCAAAACACAGGTGTTATAAAGATGAAAATTCCGTAACGAAATGCATTTTAGAGCTACGCTTAGTTCATACATACACAGGTCAATAAATTACGTAAATATAATTTAGGCAACAATAAAATCATAGCTGTACACAAAATAAACTGATAAGGAAACCCCTGGTCTTTTAAATATAATAATCCATTGCTGTAATTTAACAAAACACAGCGAGTTTACAACTTGAGTTATATAATATACCCATTTATTTACTCATCTTAAAAAAATCTTATAAATAAAGTAAAGCTGTCAGAAAATGTCGTCACAAGGTAACGAAGAGCAGAATTGACTCCGTGCATTCCCGTAACAGTGAAATGTCGCAATCTTGTGGGAAACTCATGCGAACCGTGCAACCGTATTGTGTACATAAGAACATAATTTCTACAATCTCCAATTTAACATTAAATTCAGAACAAAATGCGTCAAAACACGAATGTGGGTCATTTTCACAAAAACTGTACATTGTTATAAATCTATCGATTTTTTTCTTTTTTGTTTAAACTCGGTTTTTTCATTAAATTCACAAGTGGTATTCTTTTCTGTATATGAAAATAATAATAGAACCTCTTATTCTGTTTTATTTTATGAAATATAAGTAATTTAATGCCCTTTGGAGACAAAATTTCTTCCATTCCGCAACTATAAGGTTTCGGTTATAAAAATAAAATAAAAAGCTCTTGGATTTATTTAACTGGTATTATTTGTTAGTAATGTTTCGTACTTCAATATAAAATAAGGAACAATTAAAATCACATACAAAAAACATACATTTTTATCAATTTATTTTCCATTACGTTACTCTTTGGACGAAATCAGTCAAATACTTTTTGGTAATTACTCAAATAGGAAACAATATAGGACATTTTTTAAAATTTATAAACATCAAATTATTACCCTATAAATTGTTAAAATTTGATGACGATCAGATGGAATTTCGCTCTAAAAATAATATTTAAATCAAAATATAAAATAGGACAGTCACGGAATTGACTGTACCAGTAACGAAACAGAATTCTTAAGACTAGTGTACATTAACAAAAAGAATTGAACATCAATATTCAAAATATTGTAAATTGTATATACCTAAAAAAAAATGTTGGATAGGTACTCATGTCAATATTATTAAAATACATACATTTTTCTAGAACTTGTGTAATTTGAATAATTTCTGAATATATTAGAATTCTTATTCAGAGATACAAAGGGACATGAATATAATGTACCATCTTCCTAAGAATTCCATTCCGAAACTTTTTACTTCCAATTCTACGTTACCTGCGTTTTGGTAACGGAACAGAAGTATCGGAATTCTACCCATGAACACTATTACTTCATTTAAATTTAACTAACACATCAGACCAAAAAACTTGGTATCAAATTGGATTCATTAAAAGTTTATAAACATATCAAAATAATATGCAAGATATAGAATTCAGTACTTACTTCGAAATTGGTTGCGGTTGTGGAATACCAAAAATGGACCGTTGTTACAGCACGTGTTTCGTCGTTGCTGGTCGCCGTCAAAATGGACTAATTATGGTGGAAACAGCAAATGACAGCTTACAAATGTTGCCAATTGACAAAAAATATGCATAAGTGGTAGTTTAAATTGCAAACTTTCGTAAAAAATGGGGTTTCGGAAGGGAATTTTCCACTTCAGCTAATTTATGTCCTCACAAAAATATAATTATTTATAATATTTTGTGTAATATTACACTGTTTGTACATTTATAAAAAAAATCTTAAACAACTATACTTTCAGAAAAATCAATCAAATCAATATAGATAAGTCTACAAAATATGTAAAATTTATGTTATTTTACTATGATTTGTAGTGGGACAGCGCTAAAATAGGTACCTCCTGCTAGTATTTTTGAAAATTGTGGTAATATTACTGTGTTTTTATTTGGCAACAATATATAATATTGCTAACAACTAACCATAGATCCTTATTTTTAGTATTATTTTATTTAAATGTGGAAATTATTTGTTAAATAGTTAAGAAAAGTTGTGGGACACCCCCAAAACACGATTGTACACTTTTTGTGAAAATGACCCATGTAACAACTAACCTGACATAAATTATTATTAGGAATGAAGTTCTGTTACCGACACAGTATAATCCAACATGTTTATTTAGTGCTGCAGAGCCAAATTGTGCCAAATATCAACAAATCCTTATAAATACATGGGACGACAATGACAACGATTTATATAAGCAATTACAAAACCTAATTTGTCTGTAGTACATTTTTTATCAAACTAAATTACGGCTCAACCACTGTATCGCCTTGGTGACAAATTAAAAATCCTTGATACAAAATTCATAGACAAATATTCGATTTAGAAAAACATCTAATCTGCGATACTAGATAAAATTAAGTAATTTATGTGCCTTAATTATTAGTTCTATATTTCAATCATAAAAATAAAATGTTGCCTAATGGACATCAGTCGAGTTGTGAACATGGGAGTCTTTTGCAAACAAGTTTATGATAAGGAAACAATTATTCAAACGCCGTCTAGTCCTACAACTGGTTAAAAATCCAACATCATAAATTGTCCTAATTTTTTTAATATCTAAGCACAGGTCATTCTCTCATTAGCGAGCGACTATCAAGTGAGTGTTTGTACATTTTGCACCATCTCGTGAGGCGGCCGGCGTGACGTCACGCCGCCCGCTGCAATACGTCTCAACATACGCAGACATCATCAACTGTTCCTACTCTAAATTTACTCCTCAACAGAGACCGAACTATTGGTACTAGCTAAAATTTATTTACAATAAACGATTGTGCCTCAATAGAACAATACTCTAATAATTTGTAACTCTCTCGGAGCGGTATAATACAAAAAAGTGCAGACACAATATTCACATAAAAGAATACATATCTATTATACACTTACTCGACTATTTTTGCACTTTTATATTGCCAGTTCAGTGGCTTAAACTCGGAATATCTCAATTTAATTAAGACTTCATAACCCATAACTATGTCGTCAACATAACTATCATCTTAACAGTCTGTGATTTATATTTACAATATCAAAGAGAAGGAAGAAGTATCGATACAAAGAGAAGAGGTACTTATAATAGTCGCGTGCAAACAAACGTCCACCACCTATAATATTGTTTCAGTTTTACAAATGGCATATCATATACTATTGCTAAAGGGTGTTCACAATATACAAGGGTTATTTGTTGATTTGGTTCGTATTTACAAGTCTTACAACAAGGATGAACTCAAGACTCCGAATATCTAAACGCTTAGTAGATACATGTTAAGACACATATGCATGCACTAACAAAACCACGCGCCTTTCCTAAATGTCAAGCTATTAGTAAGTTCACGTCGAAATCAACGCTTGACACTATCCAATACCCTACATAAACTCTATCAGCCAACAGAACAGTTATAAATCTCCTTTTATCATAAAACATTCCCGGTACTTAACGATCTGCATTTCTAACCAAAACTTATGACTATACTTGTGGGCAAAACGATGCGATTCAGTATCGTCCACGGTGTCGCTATACAAACTGGGCCAACGCCTTCACGATTCGCGATCAGTCAGTCAGGAAGCGTCAGTAGGTCGCACGAGATTCGGCATCGGTGAGGCCCATCGCACACGGCGTCTATCGTAAGCATTGGTCATCAGCGTGTGACGAGAGAAATACGAGCACATACATTTTCGTTGTTGTCTACGCTAATTATTAAAAAAATGTACGCGCTCATGTTGTTCTCGTCTAGCGCGATGTACGATACGATGCGTGTGCGAATTGGGTGAGTCCCGGTCACACGCACGGCCGAGTGCGCCTCAGTGGTAGCCGTCGAGCTCCATAGAGGAGGACATGCGGTCGGAACTAGAGGTATTGTAGTTGAGGCTGTAGTTGAGGTTGCTGAGCGACATGTCTTGTGGCACGTCGGTCGGCGGCTCGGCAGCTTCTGCCTCCTTGTCGCTCGCCTTCATGAACTCGATGATACGATGCGTAGCTTTAACGTGAGCCACAATAGCGGCCTCGGCCTGTAATTTAGATACAAGATATTGAAATGCCTGCCAGTGTAGGTACTTCGTGTGTACAAGAACTAGTGTCGTATAGACTCAGCGGATCAGCACCTTGAAGTATAAATTTTAATTCAGGTAAGTTTATATGTATAAAATATTTATATATAAAACTTACGAATGACGCAAGATAAAATAGCAAACTTTAGAAGACAATGGTCCGGCCATATACCTAGCACGAAGGACCGACGATCGTTGTGACCGAAAATTTTTGGACCACTGGAGACTGACTGACATAATATGCAACGTAACATGGTTCCGAGTGAGGTAATCGGCAGCGTGGCGAGGTCAGCCGAAGCGTGGCGCGGTGGGGTGCAGCGTGGCGTGGTGTGGCGCGGCGCGGCGCCGGCGGCGTGGCCCAGCAGCAGCGCCATGTGACGTGAGGTACTTACGCTGGCGGTGAGCGACAGGAAGGCGTAGTACTTGTTGAGCGTGGGCAGCAGCGGCGCCGGCGGCGTGGCCCAGCAGCAGCGCCATGTGACGTGAGGTACTTACGCTGGCGGTGAGCGACAGGAAGGCGTAGTACTTGTTGAGCGTGGGCAGCAGCGGCGCCGGCGGCGTGGCCCAGCAGCAGCGCCATGTGACGTGAGGTACTTACGCTGGCGGTGAGCGACAGGAAGGCGTAGTACTTGTTGAGCGTGGGCAGCAGCGGCGCCGGCGGCGTGGCCCAGCAGCAGCGCCATGTGACGTGAGGTACTTACGCTGGCGGTGAGCGACAGGAAGGCGTAGTACTT
Source organism: Heliothis virescens (assembly GCA_002382865.2). Classification (NCBI taxonomy): domain Eukaryota; kingdom Metazoa; phylum Arthropoda; class Insecta; order Lepidoptera; family Noctuidae; genus Heliothis; species Heliothis virescens. Next base: position 5,564,445 of record NWSH02000601.1, on the reverse strand, counting down.
GTTGAGCGTGGGCAGCAGCGGCGCCGGCGGCGTGGCCCAGCAGCAGCGCCATGTGACGTGAGGTACTTACGCTGGCGGTGAGCGACAGGAAGGCGTAGTACTTGTTGAGCGTGGGCAGCAGCGGCGCCGGCGGCGTGGCCCAGCAGCAGCGCCATGTGACGTGAGGTACTTACGCTGGCGGTGAGCGACAGGAAGGCGTAGTACTTGTTGAGCGTGGGCAGCAGCGGCGCCGGCGGCGTGGCCCAGCAGCAGCGCCATGTGACGTGAGGTACTTACGCTGGCGGTGAGCGACAGGAAGGCGTAGTACTTGTTGAGCGTGGGCAGCAGCGGCGCCGGCGGCGTGGCCCAGCAGCAGCGCCATGTGACGTGAGGTACTTACGCTGGCGGTGAGCGACAGGAAGGCGTAGTACTTGTTGAGCGTGGGCAGCAGCGGCGCCGGCGGCGTGGCCCAGCAGCAGCGCCATGTGACGTGAGGTACTTACGCTGGCGGTGAGCGACAGGAAGGCGTAGTACTTGTTGAGCGTGGGCAGCAGCGGCGCCGGCGGCGTGGCCCAGCAGCAGCGCCATGTGACGTGAGGTACTTACGCTGGCGGTGAGCGACAGGAAGGCGTAGTACTTGTTGAGCGTGGGCAGCAGCGGCGCCGGCGGCGTGGCCCAGCAGCAGCGCCATGTGACGTGAGGTACTTACGCTGGCGGTGAGCGACAGGAAGGCGTAGTACTTGTTGAGCGTGGGCAGCAGCGGCGCCGGCGGCGTGGCCCAGCAGCAGCGCCATGTGACGTGAGGTACTTACGCTGGCGGTGAGCGACAGGAAGGCGTAGTACTTGTTGAGCGTGGGCAGCAGCGGCGCCGGCGGCGTGGCCCAGCAGCAGCGCCATGTGACGTGAGGTACTTACGCTGGCGGTGAGCGACAGGAAGGCGTAGTACTTGTTGAGCGTGGGCAGCAGCGGCGCCGGCGGCGTGGCCCAGCAGCAGCGCCATGTGACGTGAGGTACTTACGCTGGCGGTGAGCGACAGGAAGGCGTAGTACTTGTTGAGCGTGGGCAGCAGCGGCGCCGGCGGCGTGGCCCAGCAGCAGCGCCATGTGACGTGAGGTACTTACGCTGGCGGTGAGCGACAGGAAGGCGTAGTACTTGTTGAGCGTGGGCAGCAGCGGCGCCGGCGGCGTGGCCCAGCAGCAGCGCCATGTGACGTGAGGTACTTACGCTGGCGGTGAGCGACAGGAAGGCGTAGTACTTGTTGAGCGTGGGCAGCAGCGGCGCCGGCGGCGTGGCCCAGCAGCAGCGCCATGTGACGTGAGGTACTTACGCTGGCGGTGAGCGACAGGAAGGCGTAGTACTTGTTGAGCGTGGGCAGCAGCGGCGCCGGCGGCGTGGCCCAGCAGCAGCGCCATGTGACGTGAGGTACTTACGCTGGCGGTGAGCGACAGGAAGGCGTAGTACTTGTTGAGCGTGGGCAGCAGCGGCGCCGGCGGCGTGGCCCAGCAGCAGCGCCATGTGACGTGAGGTACTTACGCTGGCGGTGAGCGACAGGAAGGCGTAGTACTTGTTGAGCGTGGGCAGCAGCGGCGCCGGCGGCGTGGCCCAGCAGCAGCGCCATGTGACGTGAGGTACTTACGCTGGCGGTGAGCGACAGGAAGGCGTAGTACTTGTTGAGCGTGGGCAGCAGCGGCGCCGGCGGCGTGGCCCAGCAGCAGCGCCATGTGACGTGAGGTACTTACGCTGGCGGTGAGCGACAGGAAGGCGTAGTACTTGTTGAGCGTGGGCAGCAGCGGCGCCGGCGGCGTGGCCCAGCAGCAGCGCCATGTGACGTGAGGTACTTACGCTGGCGGTGAGCGACAGGAAGGCGTAGTACTTGTTGAGCGTGGGCAGCAGCGGCGCCGGCGGCGTGGCCCAGCAGCAGCGCCATGTGACGTGAGGTACTTACGCTGGCGGTGAGCGACAGGAAGGCGTAGTACTTGTTGAGCGTGGGCAGCAGCGGCGCCGGCGGCGTGGCCCAGCAGCAGCGCCATGTGACGTGAGGTACTTACGCTGGCGGTGAGCGACAGGAAGGCGTAGTACTTGTTGAGCGTGGGCAGCAGCGGCGCCGGCGGCGTGGCCCAGCAGCAGCGCCATGTGACGTGAGGTACTTACGCTGGCGGTGAGCGACAGGAAGGCGTAGTACTTGTTGAGCGTGGGCAGCAGCGGCGCGTAGAGCGGCACGCGCGCGCGCACGGCGAGCGCGTGGCGCGGCGCGGCGCCGGCGGCGTGCCCGAGCAGCAGCGCCATGTACGCGCCCACCATGCTGTGCTCCATGTGCGCGCCTGCACGCGCCAGCACTGCACAAAGCATACACGTTACAGGAAATATCATTTCTCAACAGAAAAAAAAATATGTAAAGAAAACCCTGTCCGGCCCGTCAACGTATTGATAGGTATCGATATCGGAATCTAGTCATTAAAAAAAAAAGAAATTTGTCTTTTTTTTTCCTAAAAGAAAAAAAAGTTTACGATGCACAAGCCGCGCTTCCCATATGGCACAAACTTCCATCTTGCCATCAGTACATACCCACGCGCTTACTTGCGCAAAGTGGTTTATGAAGACATGCTAACAGACAAGACGAGGCATGTAACAGTTCTTTAACCCAGGATTAAATTTTCATACATGGGTAGAAGTACTTACACTTCGCAACAGTCTCGTCTATGTCGTCTTGAGATTGCTTCTTCTTGTCACTATTATCGTCCGGTTCCTTTTCACCGTCTAGTATGGCGTCAGTATTTTCCTCAGCCCGCCTGAAAGATAACGTGAACATAAAGTTTCAGTGTACTATAACATACACAAATTGTTTTTACATATCGCTGGTACTCTGTATGATGAAATAACAAACAAGTTTCAAGGATTTGAGATAAAAAATAACAATTTATATGTACTTTTACCACTGATGACGTCTGTATTTATCTGGAGTTTTTCGCCGTGTTACTTTTAACTTCAAATTATCCTAAACTAAGTTCAATAGATGTCCAACTTACCTAGCAAGGTCTTCTCGTTTATAGAACAGATCTACAATAAGGTCTAACGCTCCGATACTCCTGGATATAATGTCATCTTCATTGTCAACACGAATGCGCGCGTTTAACAGCCGCTCTGTATTCGCCTCGTTGTTCTGCACTAAGTTTATTAACAGCAACAACACCTGGGCAATGAAGAATTAAAATTAATATTCGCAAAGTCAAAACAGTTTACTGAAAGTAGGCTAATTAAATTGGCACTTTTTCACGTTAAAAATACAAAAGGACAGCACCCCAAAAACTTTTCATCAATTCATTTGAAGTCCATTTCGTTGTATGCTATAATTTGTTTTATCAAATAATGATTTCTAATGACGTTATGCACGCTTTAGGGTACTGGATCAATACAAAACCAAGGACACATTATTTTTTGTACTAGTCCCGAAATTAGTATCTTAGACAGTTGATGATAATTTTTATGATAATTATTGACACTTACGCAAACACTAAATTCGAAGTTTCTGTTGTCAGGAATGAAGTTCCCTTGGTTGTACAGTATAAGGAGACAAGTCTCCATCACTGATGGCTGTTCACCGATCACCTGCGCTCCTAGGGACACTGCAAAAAAGGTTTCACTGTATAAACAGTATAAAGAACTAAAACAAAATTGTTTGTTATTTAGGTCACATTTAGATTTTGTATATTAGCAGGATGTAAGATATCTTATATCTATTGCCCCAAGTCACATGGATATACACTTTTTATCCCACTGTGTATTTATTTATTCTAGAAAAGCTTCAAGCTAAGTAATAGCCGCGTGGATCGATTGGACAGAAGGTTCCGTGGTTCAGTCCGTGGATGAGTGACAATCTTGTTATGAACGATTCCTTCATGCTTCGGAAGGCAAGATGAATTGGTGGCTCCCGGCTGTAGTAACGGATGGCCAGAAGGCAGTAAGTCTGACAATCAGTCATACCAAGGTGTTTATCGAATTGTCTGGGTGATTTAAGGAGGTCAGACAGGCAGTTGCTTTATGTAAAACACTATCTACTCAGTTGCATCTGGTTAGCCTGGAAGATAGCCCTTGGGAAAAGGGTAAGCAGATGATGTTGTGATAAAATAAAAACTGACCTATTATAACGCCAAAAACTTACCATTAGGTCCGAAGTTGTGCGAGAGATTGAGCAGCACTTTGAGCGCGGGCAGCGCGGCGTCCAGCAGCGGCGGGCGCAGCGCGGGGTGCTGTCGCGCGGCGCCGCACCAGGCGCGCAGCACGCCGCACACCGTGCGCGCCGCCGCGCCGCCGTTGCTGCACAGGTACACCTGGTTGTCTTCATTCGCTTGAGTCACCTGCGGAACGACCACACATTATTAGTTGGTAACACAAACTCCTTGAGGAAGGAGACAATTTATTAACTTCTCAAGTTTTTGTGATTTGAGAGAAATGTTATTTGTCAATACTGAAAAAATACATATATTGTTTAACTTTATAGTACTTTTTTTCGAATGCAAGGATCAGTAAAATCACGTGAAGGAGATTAGTAAGATCTAACCCAGAATACACGCGATCACCAAAATTGAAACATAAGTTATACGGTTTTTTGTACATTACGTTACGTAAATGTTTCTGTTATTTTTCACTAACCGTAGTTACAATAGCGCAAGTACATTACAATAGCGTAAATGTAAAAAAAAGTCCCTGTTATTATTTATGAACCAATGTTCAATAATTTTAATCAAAAATGATTCAATTCAGCATTTGATTTGACTTTATACATGACCCTATTACAAATACACTCTCTATATTGACATACTTTTACTTTTAATTCCATATTTTTTCAGTTCATTTAAATCTGCTGTTCGCGTCTGTACGTTACGCATTTATATTTTGGTTCGATAAGGTTACTACTAACAAACAAATGATGGTATAAAAACTCTTACATTTTCCAGAACCCGTAAACACCTATCTGCCTTCCTTAGCACTTCAACATCAGCATTGGTCCAAGTTTCGACAGGCGTGTCAAGTTTCAAGGCGCAGTCCTGGATCGTGCGTACGATGTGGTCAACTCCGCCCAACACACGAAGTTCTTCCTTGAACCATTCACCAGCGCGTTTTGATGTCAGGGATAGTAGAGTTTCCATTGCTAAGTGACCCACCTGGAATTTTTTTATCGATATTAATAATTGGTTGTGTGACTGAGTATTTTAAGCCCCAGTTTCGGAGGCTCCAGATAAGGTTCCAGGTAGCTATCTGACAGATAATCCTATAGAAAAGTAGTCAAAATTAAAAACATTTCTATGACATCATCTGTCTAGAACTTTGTCTGGAACCTTTGAAACCGGCCGTTAATATTACATGAATTTTTCTGATTATTATGTATAGACAAATGTCATTTATTAACCTAAACTTTAAATTTATTTGAATACTGATGCTCATGTGACCAGGACTTCCCTATTTCATCTTTAATCTACTTACATTCTAATATTATATTCTAAATATTTGGTTCACTAAAGATAAAATAGGGAAGTACTATTCTAACCTTCATCAAATGGAACAACATAAACAGATAATATAGCTACAAGTTAAAAGTTAAGATTTTCCTCATTGCTTGTTGTTATATTTAAAACCAGTTAATGTTTCTTTTCTCGTTGCATTTACATTAGAGATAAGATTTCTTCAATGCATGCACTCATATAACACTCATAACTGCGAAAGTTGGGATACATCAATCTAGAATAAGATAAGGGCTCCTTCTTATCCAAGATAGGAAAAGTGGATGTTAACAAATATACGACAGGACTATAACCACAGATAATACATATATTATAGTATTAACTAATCCTATTATTTACCCTGTCATCTATGAGTTTCCTATTTTTTAATAAGCCATGCACACAACAGATAAATAAAATGTCTATAAAAGAAAGATTACTCACAGTAATATTCTCCAGATCCAGGTGCTGTGCTTTTCCTTGGCTCTTAATTTCAGCACATAGCTCACGAACCCTCTCTTGGGTCTTCGTCAATTGTGCTGATGTCAGACCACAATCGTCAAGTGCATTTCTAGAAGAAACGAAAATTATGTGTAATTATTTTACAAACATTTAATTTAATTATTTATAAGAGGTGTAATGGGGGAAATCAACACAATGGGGTTCTTCCCCAATTGGCAACCACACTGGCCCGTGGTGCACCCTGCTCAAAAATGGAGGTTCTGACTAACCCACTGGTTGCGGTATAACTACCACAGAGTACTAAGTGATATGAAGTGAATATTAAATGCCTTGCTTGAAGATTAGCAACAGCAACTCTGAAGATAAAAATATGCCACACTGCACTCGCTATCTCGTATGCCCAGCGTGGTGAATGGGTGAATCGTCCCAGCTTGTGAGAGGCCTTTGTCCAGCAGTGATCGTTTTAGATTGTGACGCCAATGTGGTAAAGAAATAATCAATTATAATTATGATGAAACTTACTTGTGTGATGCATCAGATTCGAGTAAATTGAGCATAAGTTCAAGTGATTCACGGTCCAGATCCATGTTGAGACGATCTTGTGACAACACAAACATCACCGTTGCTGTACACAGACCCAAACTCTGTAAAGAAATATTATGACGTGATTTTCTGGCTTAAATTGTAATATAATTTATTAATACTACAGAACAAATACAATCACTATTTAGATTTGTTTATCATAAAATATAGTTTTTTAGTTTGCAAGCAACATACAACAGATTGATCATCAAGTTGAATTTATATTGCCATAAGTTAAAAGTGCAAAGTCACACTATGCCTGTTTATCTTGAAGTAGGTATGTAGAGAGTCATAACAATATTATATAACCATAACAAGCTTTATAAGATATTCAGGTTTTATGTAGTTACATAATGAGTCATCAAATAAGGGAAAAAGTGGAACAGCATTGTAAACAATTGTTGTAATAGATATTGAGATTTAATCATAAGAAGTTTGTAGACAGGCCGAAACTCAATGAATATTAGATAATATGTATTGTTTATTAATTGGTATAGGTCAAGACAAACAATATCATACAGTGATTAATTGTTGCAACTTTGTCTTATCAATATAGAGATAAATAATACAGATTATGGCTTGGTTATGGTTATATTTAATGGTGCAAGACGCCTGTAACCTCACCATCATCTACCTAGCCATTTCCAAACTATGTTGGGGTCAACTTCCAGTCTAACCGGATGTAACTGAGAGACAGTGGTCTAAAAGGAGTGAAAGCCTATCTCACCACCACAACCCAGTTACCTCACCCTCAACTCAACGTGATCTCAACTCTATGTGATTCAACAGTACAGACATTATCTGGTAAAGAAATTATTGTGAGAAGTTATTTTAAGAGTTCCTTGGAGTTTCTCGCCAATTCTTCTTCATGAGACCAACTCCATGGAACCATGCAACTAGTTTGATTTTTTATAAGAACCTAAACTAGGTCTATTTGAAAAAAAAAAATTGACTTTGACTTCAACAATATACTAACTAACCTGATCATTGGTGGCGTCATGTAGAGCGCTGAAGAACTTCTGCACGGTGCCGTGCGCTCGCAAGTGCATGCGGAACGCAGGCGCGGTACATTTGCTCGCCAGCGTAATCGCGGACAGGCAACGCGTCGAGATTGGGTTGTTGTTCTGTACAATACGTAAGTAAGTTATAGGTATAACATAAACATTCAACTATTATCAATGAACTAAATAATCTATGGCTTCCAAAGATTAAAATTAAAAAAAATACGTGGCAGGTTCCAGATAAAGTTCTAAATAGCTATCTGACAGATAATGCCATAGAAATGTTTTTAGAACCTTTGAAACTGGCGCGTATTGATCAAACCCCAATATGTTTTTTTTATTTTTTTATATATAATTTATTTTGAGAAGAATATAATTTGTGTAAGACAACTGAATAAAAAACTTGATTTCTTTACCTGCAAAGCATCTAATAGATATTCCACATCATCATTGAACTCTTGGAATTCTCCAATTTCCTGGATCTGATGTGCTTTCTTCACATTTCTAACCACTGTGTAAAACTGTAACAGGAAGGTAACATTTTATTAAAACATGCTCCATTTATAAAGATGAAGGATTAGAAAATTTAACAGGTATAATAACAAACCTCTTTAGCTTCTTTACTGCACTTAACGCTAGTATAAGGTTTTACGGCCTCAACAGGATCGTCAACTATAGGATCAGGGGCTCTATACCGAGTCACTCGGCTCAGCTCCTCCGATACTTCACCAACCTGACTCCTCACTTCTGCATTCTCTACAGGTTCAGGCCTTGGAGTCTCATTTCCTTTCTGCAATTACAAATACATGGATTGAACAAAAACTGTGGCATTGTTTCAGCATGTTACTAAGCCATTACATTCGCACTATGTACTTGTAGTTTCAAGGTTAATTGTGTCATACAATAATAAAACTATTTATAAAATGTTATGATTTCTAACTTGTTACACTAGATTTTTAATTTTTTATCTGCTTGATTGTTTGGCTGATCAGCAGATGTCAATAGTACTTTCACTACTAGGATACCATGGGTATATCCCCAGAGGACAGCTAGTATCATAATATTACACAATTATTTAATTTAACCACACTTTAACTAAGAAATAAATAACAATGACATTTGAAATAATACTTACATCATTAGCCCATTCATGTCTATACAGATGACGTCTCTTCCTTGCCGGCAGGGGTGAGGGGTTGTCATTCACTAATGATTTACTCTTAAATATAGATCCTTTCTTTTTAGTAATTACTAATTTAACACTAGGTTTCTCATCATTCTGTACATGATCTTCTGTATCACACAAACCCCTGGGAGATTTGAATACATCTTCTTGAGGTTTCTGAACCTCTTCTTCAAAGTTCTCATTAGGACAGCTATTGTAAGCTGAATCTGAAGATTGTGTGTTGGCTTGGGAGTAGGTTGGAGTGTTATTAGTATTAAATGCTTGAGCAACTATCTCATTAGTCTCCTCTTCCTGACCAACTTCTTCACTAGCTGCACTCGGTTCTGCAGGGATATCTTCTGGAGGCATTTCTACATCATGATCAGGGCTAGAATTTTTATTATGTTTGTTTTTATTCTTCCTATGATTCTTGACCTTGGGAGTATCCCCACCCTTGCCACTATCACTTCCCCCAGAAAGGATGTCAATCAAGTCATTCTTCTCAATAGGAATTTCATTTTTCTCAATGGTTTGTTCATACTCTGGAGTGGTAACAGTGGATGCTATATCAGCAAGAGTCTCTTGCTTTCTCCTTGTCTTTCTTCCTTCCTTTTTGATGTCACTTACTGTTTTAGTTCCATGTTTATTTGGAATACCAGTTGTTAGGACATCCAAATAATCATCGTTTTCACTATAATTGATATTGGGCCTGTTTCTTCGAGATCTTCCAGTGTTACTCTCTGGGGGTTTAGGTTCCGGTGGGGGCTCATTGGGTTGAACTTCCAGTCTTGGGGATGTAATAACTGAGCCTGAATCTAACTTAGCAAGTTGGGTTTCAATATCATCTCCAGGCAACAGTTTGATCTTTGATTCCTTCTCAGTTTCTTGTGATGGTGATGCAAGGGTTTTGTAGAGGTCATATGCATCTGTCCCAGGTTGTGGGGAACTTAATTTCTTTAATGGCTCATCATCAGAGTTTTTGTGATGACGTTTGTGTGACTTGTGATCTTTTTTATCCTTCTTCTTTTCTTTTTTGGTTTCCTGAGTTAGACCAGCACACTTGATTGTGATTTTGAGACCTTCATGCTTTGGAGAACATATTGTTTCCATAGATGGACTCTTTTTATGATCAGATCCAACATCTGAATGAGTATCCAATGATGAATGCCTATCAGAACTAGGTGATGTAAAACCTTCATTTGAATCTGTGCTTACAATTCTTGATGTTCCTTTTGATATTCTTAGAACTATTGGAGGTGGTTTGCGCTCTTCATTAGCTTCCTTACTTGTTGACGGACTTGTAACCTCTGTTTTAATGACAGTTGGACTACTTACTAATGGACTGGCTTTGGGTGATGGTACTTTTGGTGACGCAGAGGCAACCTTTGATTGTGTTGATTCATACCGAGTGAACTCTGGAATGGGGCTGTTACTGCCATCTTCAGCATAATTTATCACTTTATCACGATTGCGAACCAGGTAACGCTTATTTGGAGGTTGAGTATTTTCAGCTGGTGCATCTTCCTTTTTGGATGCCTTTGTGGCCACTGTACCTCTTTTGGCTTTGGACTTTTCAGAGTTGCGGCGAGGTAATTCAGGAGATGAGGAATCTCTTGTATAAGAAGCCCTATTTCTTTTAGTTGTTTTCTTTTCCTTGCTGTGTGAAGGATGTTCAGGTGAGAGGGGTGCAGCAGGTACTGGGGGAGCATAAGTGATCTGTGGTACTGGTGGGTACACCTCTGCATTGCGAGATTTAAAGAATTTCTTAGGCTTTGGTGGTGGCTGCTCAGTCTCAACTGCTGGCACTGTCAGTGGACTGTTCTGATCTTGCACAGGCTTTTTAAGAATATTGTTTGCATATGCTGGAATATCAAGGTAAACAAATAGTAAATAAACAAAGTAAAACCATAATAAAACATGTAAATGTACCATAGACAATGAAAATAGGAACATTCATCCAAAATAAATGCTCTGTTTAAAAATTTACTTTCACCTTTGATTGGTGGCTGATTACCAACATTTATCTAATGAGAATCTTGTCATAACATGAAATATATCGGTAACTTAGAGTATATAACTTCAAGGTTGTTTATAAATGACAAATGTATTAGTAAACGTGCTTACCGTAAGGTGCGCTTCTAATCGACGTGAAGCTAGTGATTCCCCATTTGCCAACCGTGCCCGCCGAACGAGCTGCTGTTGGGCAGTTACTATTTTCTCTAAAGAGAGCACTATCCAGCGGTACGGCCACGCTACCGCCTCGGCCTCTGCCCCAGCGCGACATGCTGATAATTTCATCAATAACGATGACACCAGCACCGACTCAGTCTAATCAATCGTTTAGGGAAATGTCAAAGTGAGAAACACATGCCGATACCAAACGCGATTTGTATGTTCGAGACACTTTAAAAATTAAAGAATAACACTTTTTTGACCATCACTAGACTTTCTCCGAATGAAATGAAAACACAACCCATAAAGATAACACACCCGCCATTTTTACAGGAGCCCAAGTACTTTTCCCTCAGATGCACTCAAATGCGTAATCAATCGACATAATAGTTTATCACGTTTTTACAATTTCCATTTTAATTATCCGATTCTCTTTGAACTTTGAGGTAGATCTTTGATGTTGATTTTAATATGAGTAAATGACAAATAGGACACAAACTGCGATGTTGTCATCTCATAACACCACAAAAGACGCCATATTGGCTAAACAAGAACTGATTCCGAGCAACCAATAGAAACGCAGTAAAACAGAGACGAGAGCCATAGAGTTTTTAGAATTGAATAAAAATTTTGGCAGAGGCACAAGTTTTCCAACCTGTAATATTTTTGAAATATGAATTTATTTGTTAATGTAATGAAATATTTGGGGAATAATAATAAGAATATTTTTTTGCGATTCATTTACGTGTATAAATATTCAATGTGAACATAAACCAAAATGGCGGCCCAACCATAGACTACGCGCATTTGCTGATTTGCGCCATGAAGGCTGTAATAGTTGCGTACCCGGGAAAGTTTGAATTTAACAAAAAAAAAAGTGGTGCTGCATGGGTGCTGCAAACATGCGACTGAACAACTGGATCCATACTGGATATTTTGATATGACGTGACTACAGATGTGCCGTTGCCGGCAATATTGCCCAAAGTGGGAATATTGGTAGCAATATTGCCGCCAATATGGCCCAAAGTGGCAATATTGCCGGAAATATTGCTACCAATATTCCCACTTTTTAGCAATGTTGCCGGCAACGGCACATCTCTAGACGTGACGACTAACTGCGGAATTCAATACCTATTCTGTCTATCTCTGGATTTGCTTACCCTAGCAAATCCAGAGATAGGAATTTGAAATTATTTGTAAGTTGTATGGGGCTCGGGTAATGTCGAACGAAGGGTTCCGTACCATTGTCTATAAAATAAACGTACCTATTACCTAACTACGTGCTTCCTAAAATACAAACATTTTTCGGCAACAAAAATAACTTTGTTTTTCATTAAAATATATGAATAAGAAAGTAATAATTTGCGGTTTCCGGAAAATTGCCACACCTACATCAAAAACTGCTGACTGTATCTGGGTAATTCTCACGAAATCCCGAATTTTAGTCAATACAAACTGTGTTATAATTTTGATATGAATTTGTATATATTTTTTATGGAGTAAGTAGTATTGATGTTACTAAGTTTAAATTATATAGTGGTCCCCCGCATAAACGTGTTTTATGAGAATAAAAAAAAACAAAAGTGAGGGAATGATGACTTAGGTGAGGGAATGACCGTTATAAGACATTTATGAAAAATAGTAAATGATATTGCTATTGTTATTTTTAAATTACCTTTTTATTAAGTTAAAATACAATAATACAATGGTATTTTCTTACATTAGGAGGAGTTATTGACCAAGAATACAACATACAACTGTTCATCTTTGATTATTGGCCATCACCAAGATTTCGTTCCTTTTTATTATATTCCTTATTTTTTATTTAGCTTCTTCATCGCTCATCTTCTTTTTCGGGACATTATTTGAACCTATAACAAAATGGCAGCGCAAAATTCAATAGTTAGCCAAAGCAAACAAGCAGCTAAGCAAAGCTAACCCAGTCAAAAGTCATTCCCTCATAAACCATCATTCCCTCACTACATATTAATATGAGGGAATGACGGTGAGGGAATGACGAAACAGAGATAAATAAAAAAAAACTCGTATTATAGCTGCACTTTAAAAAGAGTTGTTTTTATATAAGTTTAATACTTCCAAAGACCTACTTCACTGTGTAATTAATAAGTTTCAAAAGTACTTACCTTTTATTTTCCAAGCTGTGATGGAATGACGATCAGATATGTAATATTAATAAAATAAGCATTAAATCTTTTTGCAGCACAAACCTTAACAAG
>NWSH02000601.1:5442262-5496425 GCA_002382865.2 Heliothis virescens | reverse complement strand
GTTACTGTGACAAACGAAAACACTTTATTTGATGAATCCTTAAAGAAAATTTTAATTAATATCAATCAGGAGAAAAGTTATTGCAAAAATATATGTTGATCCCTAGACACTTTTGATGTGTGTATATAAATTGGACAGTGAGATGATATTTTGAATGCCTTTTAGATCTTAATATTATCTTTACTGTAGACTTCCAATAAATTACAAAATAGCGTAGATACCTTTGAAACCATAATTGCCTTAGTAATGTAACTCAGGTAATACGAGTACGTACCTACAATCTTGTATTGATACACACTGGTAGGTATCCTAGGAAACTTATTAACCTGATGCTAGTCACATATAAGCTATGTTTAAATGCAGGCCATAAACTGATTAATGATTACCAATTCCCAATACGGTAATCAACATCATCATAAAATTACCACGGGCGTTTGTGTTAATCAACCTTAATTAATTTTAATAGCTCTAACATAATACGTTCACACCTTATAGTAGATACCTTCAAGTATCTTCTTCATTATGGTATTATTAAGTTATGTAATTCCTATTTCTCTAAGTCGCAGTTTCTTTAGTAGGTATCCAATAAAGATATAGATAGTCTACATAATATACGTACATTTAAAAATGATTCCACGGTACCTATCTCAAGCTGGGCCATAAATGTCTCGGTCAGGATAATATTTTACGATGGCTTATGCATCGAAGCGAGAGGCGGGCTGAGTCTTATCTCACACCGAACCTCCATATGTGGAATGACAGGCCAAATTTATCGACTTAAAAATACCCACCCAGATTAAAATGAGATACGTCGACGAAAATCTGACCCTACCCGCTGCCACTTGATAAAATATTATTTTTAGTATTCAGTGTGGTATAAAAACTACCATTTATGGAGTTTTGTAAATTATGTGAGTTCGATTTTCATCAGTTGTAGAGCGACATTTGGTTTCCTTTAAAACTTTTTATGGGAAATATTAATAGCTATCGAAATACTCGAGCTTAGTAAGAAAAAGATGGCGTATGTGCGACAGCAAAAAAGTAATTACAGAAAGAATTTATTATTTAATATTATTTTTCAAATACAGACTTTTCAGTATTATTAACTGAAGGCAAGCAGTGAAAACGGTTATGTAACTGACGAGTCCCTAACTGTTTTTCTTGCACTAAAAGCGAGTGTTGCCGGTGTTAGCGCCTCAGGCGTTAGTATTAAGAAAGCTAGACAAATGAGGAGAAAATTCTTCGTGTTTTTCTACGAAAGAGTAGTTGTTCAACTGGTCTTAGACAAACCTGATGGAAAGTGTAAGTGGTTACTGGCAGTCCCATGTTATCTACATGTAGGTATGGGTAGTATACATCTGTCTGTATACTCCTACGTCTTGAAAAATCATTATTATTTATAAATAAATGAATTTTGTACATAAATACCTAAGCATCGGTTTTTCATGAAAGGATTTTTCTAAAAAGGAAACATGTTGTTGGAATGCTTAGTTTAATCTTTATTTTATGTTTTGACATCCTGTAATTGGGCTCATGATTTTCCAAATAATTTTCTTTTGATAAGTAGCTGTATTTAGCGACAAAAATGATGAAACTGAAAATACGTAGGTACCTACATAGTATTCATTTCACTTTGATCTCGATTTTTTTGAAATTGATATTACTTGAAAATACAAGAATGTATGTGCACAGGTACGACTAATAAAAATTAGAAAACTATTTTAGATAGTACAAAAAACGTCAAATATTAAAGATATTTTTGGAAATATTTTTATCATTTTAATAATGTATTTACTTACCTACTTGTGAAATATTTACAACTTTGCCTTCCGTACAAACTTTGCATCTAAACTAAGACCAACACGGAGGTACACTTCTCTTCAATTTGTGTTAAAACTGACACTGGTCACGGAACACGAATTCACGGGTAAACGGAAAACACAAAGTAAATAACATATTTTACTTATAATATTGTAGGTACTCGAGTAGTAGATATTACACAGTTAGGTAAATGCTACAAGATTTAGTTGATTAAACGTACCTAAGTAGGTACCTATTTCTGGTACTGAAAGACAGTATTAAAAATTAAATTTTATTTTTCCTGATATAAAGCGTTACATTTATTCCATTAAATAACTATAGTTTCCACCAGCGGTTTCACCCGCTTCGTACTCCTTGCTTGGAATAAAAAAAGAATGTGTATTTTTTTGCACTAGTGCGGTAAATAGGACTTAACAATACAACTGTAGACGATGTGGTAAGTGACAGTTTCATAGGAAGTAATTTAAAAATAGCTTTATAAACAGGTTTATTTCATTTAATGATTTATCACGATAACGTAGTTTATAGCGCTCGTGATTTAATTAAGTTTATTCTACTAAGCAAGTAAATAGATGTTAATTGTTTCAGAACCTTTAATTAATCAATTGACGGTCACTTAGTAATCAGACTGGCTAGTCTAAGATAATATTTTATAATCGTAGTCATTATGATTAAAATTAATATAATTTTATTTTATTACCACAATAAATAGTACTTGAAAGATATTGCTTGATATTGTAACGTATTTTGCACAACCTTCATAGTTTTATGGCTATTTTTAATAACTCATCGATTTGCGGATTTTCCTACAACAGAATTTAAATAAGCTCGTTCCCTGTAATATAATATATTTTGTATACATGAAAACATGAATTAATCGATCACTCGTAATACTTGTATGTAGTAACTTGTTTTACTATAAGAGTTATAAGCGATAACAGTTCATAATTTAAGTTACTCAGTTTGTGAATTAACGTTGTTACCTTACTTACATGTTACTTGAACCTGCATTTAGAAACCATGTTTGGGTCCAGAAGCTACTTTTCACAACATAGAAATAAAATGTTACAATGTAGCCTATATGTAGTGGATGCAGTGGAATGACTGGTGACAATGTAATGCAACATAATTTGACAATCAAGTGTTCTTTTTACCCGACTAGGGCGAAGCGAAAAGGAGGGTTATGATTTTGACCTGTTTGTATGTATGTATGTATGTATGTTCATCGGTTCCCTCATAACTTCTAAACTACTTATCGTAATTTAACAAATGAGATATCATTAGAAGCGTCTTGGCCGTCCGCTGGTTATAGGATATGTAAAATTACAAAAATATTCTTGTGGCGCCCTCTAGAGGACATTAAGTAGTCAACTTAAAAAAAAATGTCATCATAAGGTACCGTGTTGCATATCAAAGGAAAGGGCTTAATTAGCACATTTCAAAAATATAAATATTGTAGGTAAATATTGTATGAGGCGCCTTCTGGAGAATGAAAACATCATAGTAGGCTCAGGTCTATAGATGGCTTATTTATTTGTGCCTTGGATCATAACAAATAAAGTGCCCTCATGATTCACGAGTTCTAGAGGAATTAGAAAGGTTGCGCAGTCTCCAAAATTGTTAAAATAAAAAATAAGTTCAAAAACTAAAACCCGAAACAAGATAGTAGCCGTAGTCGTATGCCACCAATACTAACAAAACAACACACTGTGTTATTTAAAATACTCCGTCAATCTCAACCGTTCAACCATTTTTAGATGAGCCAATTGAGAGCTGACGCCTGGCCTTTAGTGAAAAGTAACATCCCTAAATCAATAAGATAATGGCATACGACTACGGCTACTATCTTAACATCCTTATGATTAGTATTTTATGTAACACATTAATGCATATTATCTTGTTTTTTGCTTTTTAGAGCGCGATATTTCAGTAGTCGGGTTTTAGTTTTTGAACTTATTTTTTATTTTAATAATTTTGGAGACTGCGCAACCTTTCTAATTCCTCTAGAACTCGTGAATCATGAGGGCACTTTATTTGTTATGATCCAAGGCACAAATAAATAAACCATCTATAGACCTGAGCCTACTATGATGTTTTCANGGTTTTAGTTTTTGAACTTATTTTTTTACCTACTCTCGTATGGTTATTTATTATCAGCCATCATTCTTAAAACAATGAAGTCCACATAAACGAACAGCGATGTTTAAGGAATTTTACTATTATTTCCACTTGTATCGTCTAGTTAAAAATGTTTTTTCAGAAACCTATAACTCGAAAAATTACAATGTATTTGGTACCTGCTTTTACATTGCATGGAGTCGTGGGACTGTGCGACGGTACTCTAATTAGGTCCGAAATACGATACATGACAACGCACTTAAGTATTCGCCAACTGTGTTGCCTTCGGAAGCAGATAAATGCATTTAAGTGATCTCCTATTCAAAGAAACTGAAGAAAGCTGTGTTTGAGTCTTCAGAACTTGCGACATGTTTTCAGAAAAATATATTTAAGTTAACTGTTATTTAAGTATGTACCATTGATATTTTAAAGGGTCTCAATTTATTGATTATAGGTATAAGTACCTAGTTAATGTAGTATTTTATCTAGGGGTCTGAATTATCTGTAAGGTACCTAAATTAATATCGTTTTTTGTGCTATTGTTTTTATGCAGTAAAAGTCAAGCTCCAATATACGAACTGACTATACAAGGTTTACAATATTAGCCTTCAAAAGGAAATTGAAATAAACGAAAGTAATATTTTAACCGTTAGCTTTAGCCATCAAAACATTCACATCTTACCTTATAGGTTCATGATTTGAAGCAATCAAATGTTTTGCAATGTCCAGTCACTGTTGCGAATACACATTTTCCATTTTGTTGGGAATCGTTGAAGCCAAACACAGCTGTTTAGTAATTCTTTGAATAGAGTTCCTTGTATGAGGTTATGTCTGTTTATAGTGATCTAAAACGAGTACATAGTTTACGAGTAGTTTCAGTAGAATTGTAAGTAAGTGGGGTAATGCACAGAAAACAATTGAAATGACAGTTCTAAACGTTCATTTCTGGTTAACACTATAGATATAGATAAAAGCTATAATTTATCGATTGGAAGGTAAAAATAACGATGACGCAAGAATGATACAACGAGACAATGTTGATTATTTTTCCTAGAAATGGTTAATTGATTTCAAGTTAAACTCATATGGAAATAACTGCAAAAATTTGAACTACTTACAAAATAACAGTAGGTGCTGGTTCCGGACACACTCACAACTTAAAATATACTGTTAATTTCAACGTATAACAGTGTCTAGCCTCGGTTGTGTTTCAAATTAGACTAACAGACGGCTTCGAACTGGCCAGCCGAGTTATATGAGCCTCCAATAAACCAAACCGCATCTATTATCCGTATCGCCAGACCGACAGCTGACACAAACTTCAAACAAGCTTTATTGCCCAACTTCAGCCTATCCCTTGACCTAATTCCTCACAACGTTTGTGAACGGTATTTTTTAATTAGCCTTAATTATCTAAGGTTTTTGCTGGTAAGTTTGTAATTAATTACATTGCGTATGAGACTCCTGTCATCTTGAGTAGGAGGTTTTTATTGAAAGATACCCATTTAGACGCAAAGTGCAAACAATTACCGTCAATTTAAGTTTCACACTTTGTCATCGTAAGCTTCACAACGTCGCCGGCGCACAAAAATGTGAACAATCAACTAATATTTAATATCAAATATCGACCCTAAAGTCTCATATACACTAAACATTAGGACGTGGTGCGTTAAGCCGGCTCAAACTGATGTAACAGAACATGCAAACATACTGTGTGTATCCGACTTATTAACAGATCTTCACTGTACAAAACCGCACTTACAAAACGACCTAACTCTTTCACTTTTACGCGTTATGAAATCGACCTTATGACCGTTCCAATAAAGCTATTTTTTATAATTAAAAGTTTTTGAATTGCATTCAGATCATCCGGCCAGCGTTTATTGCACCCAAAGGCAATTCATCCCGAGTTAACGTTTGACTAATTTGTGAAGTTATAGAGGCATCATAAAACGAGAGTGACAGGAATAACGGACTATCAGCTGATTGGTGTTAATACGTGTTACTGATATATTTGTTGAAAGAAAATTAAAAATGTTTGATCTGGAGCTTCCGAATAGATTTTAAATAAGTTAATGATGATTTGTTTGGAAGATTTTAATGAAGTAGTGGTCATCTCTGTTTACTATTCTTCGTAGAATCGCAAGAATGGCGATCTGGCAAGCCGACTTTAGCAATTAAATAAGATATGATTAAGTATCAAGCAACATTGCCTACCTTAGCACTATCGATATGAAAGTTTTCAGGCCAATAAACTCTGTTGGAATCACTTTTTCACTAGCGGTTGTTTTCAACATATACGAGTAGACACGGCCATATATCGACATGTGACGTGCAATACACAAGAAACCAAAACATCAACTGGCTACAACCCGACGTATTCACCTTGAACCTTGTTTTCACTTTTCGCGTTCAAATAAACGCTTGTTTTATTGTTAGGTCCAGTGTTATGCAAATCACATCGGCAGTAGCCAACTGATAAAAGGGTTTCCGAAAAAATTGAAAGTGAAAGCCAACTGGGGGCATATTGTCGACGTAGTCACGCTTCCTTCACGCTATTGTTCATATAAATATTTACGTTACGGCATGCAAAAGAAGTTTTTACTGACACAGCTACCGAATTGTCTTTGTTATTTAAAATAACAACCCTTTTGGCAGCTTTCGGCGAGTTTTGTTTAAAGAGCGCTATTGACAAGGATGTTGTGTTTGTTGCCTTTGCCGTATCGGGTGCTAAACACAAAATAATAAGCTGTGTTTGAGTTTGAATTTGGAACCGAAAGTCATTGCTGTTCAAATGCAAATGCGGTTTTACTTTCTTCAGAATGTAAAGTGAGAGAACACTACTTTTAATTGCCGTGATGCAGATTATTATGGTTATAAAACATAAATAAATTGGAAGTATGAATTATAAACTACTTATTCTCTGTATGATTTATGAGACTAACTAGGTTCTACTGCCTATTAGATATTACATGCACTTAAAATACCGTCTAGCCTATAATTAATTAAGATATGGCTAATAGCTTGCAGTTTACTATCGTACAAGATTATTAAATGATTACTTGTGCGCTTGCACACCTAGTAGGAACAACTAGAGTTAAAATGTTTAGATAATTTAGTGCTCGTTTGTGTTTTTCAATAATTGCTAAAAACTCGTTGAACTAGAGACATTTATGCTAAAAGACGTACGGTTGCTAAAAATATGTACTTTCATCTAAAATGATCTTCACAAACTATTTTGGTATATAATATACGTAGATTAAATATTGAAATTTTGAAGAAGCTAGGTTACATCTTGAAGAAATTATCAAACTATCCTACAAACACTGGAAATTAGTGACTTTATAGCACAACCGGTTAAGATTATTCTTTGCTGTTGACGATATACATTATACAGTATTGTTGTAGAGAGTGGTAGCCAACCGGTATTAAAGTTTACGACGGGGATGCGAGACGTCATAAAACTCGAGATAAATCCAATCGGGGACCCAAGAAAAACAATCCACTTCGTTCCGAAATTACTTGAGATAGGGACCGTCTTGCGATTCTGCATTACGGTTCATATTAAAAGGTTTTCCTGAATGTATTTTATATTAATTGGTTGCAGCATTAGTGAATTCTTCCTTAATTTATGCTCTTTTAGAGTTCTGTCATCAACTATAAACCCTCATAGTTTCACCAGTTCTGTCCGTTAGCAGATAATCTCAGCTAAAATAAACGTAACTCTATCGTATCTAGTAATAAAAGTACTTATATGAACAGCCCAGGAAATAAAAAGGTTCTATTTCATAGTTGTCACTCTTAGTATAATCCCTCAAAAATTCATATAGAGTTATTACAGCTGCCATAGGAATAATTACTGAATCATAACAACCATGTGCTAGTGGCATGTGACAAGAGACCGCACTTACTAAGAAGATTAAAAAATACAGGTTACGTACAGTACGGGTTCTGGTATCCTCATAACTTACGTATGTACAATATAAAATCAGCTGTGAGGTGCGACGTCTGACCGGCAATTAGCGGTGCACTTTGCAAACAGCCCCGTAGTCCTTACTTACATCCTAATGTACGGACCACAGAAAAATTATAATCGAGCACGTGAAACTACCGGTTAGAAAGAGAAGAAAATGTTGCTAAGAAAAAGTTTTCGTTTCTCACATATTAGTATTACCTGCATGTAAAAATACATACTACATAATTATATTGAAACGAAGCTATGATTGGATAGTTCTTGACTGGAATCATCATTCTTCAGCCCTTATTCCAATTTTATTTGGGGTCTACGCCGAATATGACGTCATCTCATAAGTAACATTCTTTCTTACCATACCGTCCTTCACGCTAGCCATACAATGCTTCTAAAAATCATCTGCTTATATGCTAGAAAATTATTCTAAAATAGCTACATGATGAATTGGTTGCTATATAAGTAAATTGGGCCCTGCGATTAATGATTATATCGAGAAAATAACTTGTTACTGCAGTTTTACTGTCTTAATTCTGTCACAGATATTGCAAGTCTTACTTGGTTTGATCTTTTCAGATTTTTATGATCTCCAACAGGTTTCTCTTTTCCAAATTATACTTAATGGAGCAATTAGCCCTTTCGGATAAATTTTGAAATTCCCATGCTTGATTGATTGCTTCAAGTTTTTTTGATTATTTAGTCCAATTATAAATACTACCGACAAAAATGCCTTATGGGGGAGATTTAATTAATGCGATCATTGTGTTATTTTAAGCACAATTTTAAGGTGTTTTTAACCGAACTTATACCGTTTTTTGCATGTTTTGCTATCAGCAGTTTTATTCCCACACACAATATTGACAGCAAAATAAAGTTTGTATGTCTGTCTGTATAGTCGCTAAGTTACTTTGTGTCGGCCGAGTCAATACGGCGAGGAATGTGGCACGCGCTCCACCGAGGCACGCATGCCTTCAAATACATTCTGTTTAAATATTGCAAGGCTGCCTTGCAGGATTCGTTACAATGCCTGTGTAATAAAACCATTTTATAGAATAGCAACTTACAATTTATAGGGCCAGTTTCACAGGTTACAACTATCTAACAGATAGTGCAATAGAAATGTTTTTAGTTTTGGCCGATACTTAGTGTTTTTTTTAGACCACTTGCATTTACAAGAAGCATATAGTATTTAAGGTCTTGGTGCTAGTATACCTTCAGTTCGAGAAAAAATATAGACAATGTATGAATAAAAAATGTAAATAAAAAGGGATATATTTAATTATAGCTAAAAATAAATATAATTATGTATGAATTATTTACTGTAATTTAAATCCTAAGATAAGTATACCTGTGTTGTCACGTAGGTGATACGATACATACTTATGAAAACAGTTTTCTTAACAGATGAGCTGCTAAGTTTGTCTCTCCACAAATATCAGAATGGTTTATTTAGATGCCTTTAACAGTTTTTGATTATAATAGTCGTATAAATAATGATGATTATTTTGACGCTACAAAACTATTCGTTCTGGGTGAGTAGGTAACTTGAGTACAGAGAATATAATAGTGAATAATACTAATAGATGGGTTAGGTAGTAACTTTACTTTTAGAAGTGTTCTGAGTTACTATAATTCTGTGTAAAAAATAAACTACGGATTTATTTTTCAGTGGCATAAGAAATACCGCAGTATACTGTCATAAACGTTTATACTTAATTTACAACCTACAATGAAATAACTACTTATTACATCTGATTTCACCTTCATTTTCAGATAATATTACCTGCTCATCATTTGGTACGCAATGCTTAAAAAATACTGTGCCCGTCTATGCAACATTTAGACCTTAAGAGGCAAAGTATTCCAAACGTTTATTTTCCTAAAAAGCAAACTTCCCAAAGCACTTCAAGTGTAGCGACTTAAATATTCATATAATTTAAATCGTAAAACCCACAAAGCTAGTTTTATTAAAGGTTAAAAATGTGGGTTCGTGTGGTCGCGGGTTTATTAGTGGCACTTTATAAAACAAACAGTATTGCCCGCTTACTACGAAGCCTATAGTGGCAACGTATTATAGACCACTAAAGCAATTTTGTTACCTTGCAACACAACTATAAAATAATTAACCGAACGGTGGCTCCATCATTAAGGCATTAAAACAAAAGTTCACAATTAAAAGTGTATAAACACCATCTAAGAAGGCTCGCCGCCTACGATAACAATCTTATTTTAATTTGAACCTCAATTACACATCATAAAATTGCGCATAATATGCTCAAAACAAAAAAGAGCCACAGTTTTTGGTTCCGTTGTCGCTGATCGTGGAAACAATTGTACTTATTCACAAAGTCATGTACTTTGACATTAATTTGCTCAAGCGTACTTCGTTATAATGTAGTGAATGACATTTACAAGCCGCTCGGGTGATTTCACTTCAAATTACACAAAGTTCGCTAAAGGAAAATCTCATGGTTTTGTCGTGCGTGTTCATAATGCCGACGCTATGCTGTCGGTTCGATTCTGACTTTGTCGGTAATTCTTTGGTGAAGCTAGGACGCAATCAGGGCCGTGAGGAAGGAGCATGCCAGGGCATAATTTAACACTATTATATGTTTCTCTTCTAAAATGTGTACGTAAAGCCAACTGTAATTAAACTGCAAAAAAATACATCCTCAACTAGTCGAGGTTTGAATAGATTGCGTGTTTTGCCTATCTAAGTGAACGACACTCAGTCATGAATCTCGATTGTAATTTGACAGGTTTATTACTAATTATGAGTTGCATAAAAGAAATCGAGGTACTTTTAGAAATTATACTGTCATATTTAAATGAATAGTAAAGAAAATATTATTTCGAATGAGTATCTTACCTAAGTATAATTAAGGCTTGAATTTCTATTACAAGTAGGAATCAACAAAGAAAAAAAATCTGAATATTCTTTGATTAGTTAGGCATAGTTCGATTCGATACGATAAAAGCTTTTTAACGTTGCAGCCTGACATGCTCTTCCCAGTTTTTAAAAATCCCATTAATAATAAAACAGAGATAATATTTCTGTTTGATTGAGTGCAGTGTAAAGTCCCAGTAAACCATATCCATTAGGTATTGCTGCCGTAGCTGTTCTGAATGGCGGTGACTGGCAATGTTATGGATTAGTTATACCTATCATAAACTTTGATGGTTCATATTCAAGCGCATGATACTCGTACCTGAAATACGTACCTGTATGGGATGGTATTTGTAGTGGAGTTTTGCATAACTATAGGAGTTTATGTAGACTTAGGCAATTAGGAATATGTTCTTAATAAATCTTTACTAATGTTGTAAATGCAAAAATAGCTCTGTTTGTCAGGATTTCATGAAATTTCAAAAACTAAATTACAATAAAATTAGATACTTACCTACATTGATATCTTAAGCTTCAGAGACGACATAGTCTACTTTCTTTTTACCCGAATACGAAATGTGGTTATTCCGACCCGACCCCACATAATAATTTTTTTCTCCTTGGTTTCAGGAAAACTTGATTAGGCTTTTGGAAATATCGAAGTATACATCATATCTTTACATGTAGGATATATAAATGAAAATATTATTCTAGTTTCAGATCCAATAACATTTTTAGTTATTTCCAGGTATTTTATTTTCTGTAATTAATGTTTAATTCTTTACATACTTGAGCTTACATGCTTGAGCAACCAGTAAAGTCCATTAAATTCGTATTATAAAAATAAAACTATGAAACCTTCACAAACCCAACACCATTTGATTAACATACTCAAATATTTACTATTAAAATAAAAACCAAGATAAAAATCACGTAGCTATTACGGCGCGCTAAAAGTAAACTATAGCTCCCTTAAATTTTATTACATATAAAGTTAATTTGAATAATTACGAGTGCGCTAAGTGTATAGCGAAGCACTTATTTGTATAACGGTGCTTAATGTCGGTAAGAGAAGCAGAACTGATTTTATTGCTTTCATTTGACTAAATTATATTTACGTACCTACCTTTCACTGTATATTTTTTCCACTCTCTTTTTTTTCTTAAAGTCTAGGTACCCCGTTCTACGTTCCTTCATTTTATGTCTCAGAAAGGATTTCAAAAAATCCCACCTTAATGGTCGCTTTGGTCATAAAAGGAATGAGCTCCTTCAAAGTTCGTAGCTGTACCTAGGATAAATGCTGGCTTTGCGTTGATATGTCAATTACGTTAAACTTTTATTGCTACTCACTGAACTTTATTGAAGCAATCTT
Source organism: Heliothis virescens (assembly GCA_002382865.2). Lineage (NCBI taxonomy): Eukaryota > Metazoa > Arthropoda > Insecta > Lepidoptera > Noctuidae > Heliothis > Heliothis virescens. The sequence goes on along the minus strand of NWSH02000601.1, from coordinate 5,484,257 downwards.
ATAGAAAAATTAAAGTACCCATCATTAAAAATAGTAACAATTGTTTCATAAAAAACGAGAGCTTTATTTATTTCTTCATAATAAAAAAAATCTATCCTGTGACTCCACAAACTGCAGATAAACCAACAGAGCTCTTCTAAAAACCATTTGTCAGCGAGACCAAAAATCCTCGAGACCGAAAGTAAGGGGACTGAAGGGTCGATAATTTTCCCGGGTTCTGATTACCTAATGTATTAGAGGATAAGGCAAGGGATGTATCGGCGCGCGCTTCGAACAGCGGAGCGAGCGACCGGAGCGAGAAGCCCCGCCCGCCCAGCGCGGCACAGCCACTACGTCGCACGCCGCGGACGCGATCGGCCGCACCAACGGCCCCACGCGCAACCTCAAATACCTAGTGCACATAATTAATTTACAACACAGTAAAAGTGATGATACAAGTTTATCGACTATAAATCTGTGCAGTGCTGTGATCGCGTGTCACAGGTAAGTGATAATTGCTCAGTCGTTGCCGCACTGTTTGTGAAGCAAACACGCGCCCGTGTGAATCGCGTTCGGACAACAAACCGTCGGGAACCCTTTGGGTGTCGGGTTGTTGTTGGTCTGTGACAATTCGACACTTTTCGTTGAATGCTGAGGACCGTTAAGAATTTCTTGTTATGAGTAAACGTCTGTTGTTTTTGTTGTATGTTTTATCTTCTAGTTCGTAGACGTGACGTAGTGCAGTCGGTCACGCTAAATTAGCCATGGATTTGCTACTGACTTGTTTAGTAGAATTAAGAGGAGTTTCACGCAGCAATTTATTTAATTACTGTGTATATTATCTGACGAATTGACCGTTTTATTACCTTACTCATCTAAGAATAGCTTCATTTGCTATTGAATTCAATAGCAGGTGCTTGTTGATCATAATTAGTGCTTCTAATTAACTTTATACACACGAACATAAGCTAAGTATTTACTTACATACATAATCTTTAAGAACAAGCTAAGTAAATAAATCGGTTTGATATACCTTCGGTATACACATATGGTTTCCTATTAAGCAAACGAAGAGAAAAGCCCTCCTTTCATTTTTAGGGTTCCGTACCCATAGGGTAAAAACGGAACCCTATTACTAAGACTTCGTTGTCTGTCTGTCTGTCTGTCTGTCTGTCTGTCTGTCTCCACGCTGTATCTCATTAACCGTGATAGCTAGAAAGCTGAAATTTTCACAAATGATGTATTTTCGTTGCCGCTATAACAACAAATACTAAAAATTAAAAAAAGTTATATATTAAGGGGTCCCCATACAATAAATTATAAAGACAGTGCAATTTGAATACAACGCCATCTGTTACTCAAGCGTGGAACTACAGCTTGGTACGGAACCCTTCGCGCGCGAGTCCAACTCGCACTTGGCCGGTTTTTTTTTTACAAAATTTAATTTTTGCCAATCGGAACCAGCCATTACAAATTTTATCTGTAACAAGGGAATTTTATTGTAAATCCCCTACAATTGTATATCTTTATCTAACTGATAAATCGTTAAGTTTTTCTTTTTCTTATGTATTGTTACATCTATATCTGACTTAAGTCGTTATACATGCTTAATTTATTAATATTTTATAAACCATTCAAGTTTTAGGTGTTACACAAATATTCGTATTAACCAGTAGGACTTATTGTTATTTTGTTTTCTATAAAAATAGCCAAGATAACTCTACCTAAGTAGCCAGATTCAAGACTGAATTCAATGCCGTCGCTAACTGTCACCTAAAAATAGGTATACCTATTCTATAAGTTTTATTTTATCTAAATTAAATAGATTTATCTGTATTGTTCCAGTAATTTTCATATAAGATTTATTCATTACAATTTACAAGTATATTATAATAATAACGATTTGGCGGACTTAACGCCTTAGGCGTTCTCTTCCAGTCAACCTTATTTATTTAATAAAAGCACCAGTAATTTTGAAAGTATTTTTATATGAAGAATAACCTTATAAAACGGCTTCTAAATAATTAATCATTTATATGGTCTTAAATCCTTATGATCGGTAATGAACTGCCGTGAATATGATTTGTATTGATATTAAAATAAAAAACCATTGTTATTCATATATTTGTATGAAAAATAAAGTTACTTATTTTGCAGAGAAATATTTATATATATTTACAAAATACATAATCTATTACAAAAAAAAACTTAAACTAAAAACTAAAACGCGTCAAAAAATTCCTCCCCATCGCTGTCGACCGGGAGCGTGCCCAAAAGGCTGGCAGCATTGCCACGCTGGATGGCAATGCTTCTCTGACCTAGGTAATAGCCAGCCTTTTGGTCACGGGTAGCGTCAACCAGCCGTCTAGATAGTTCTTTGAAAATAGTTTGGGCATTCGGACCCCACGACCCGAGGGTTTCAACCCCAAACGGTTCGAAAATATAGTTGCCAACAAGGCCACAATATTTTCGCCGCTTGAGGTTCTCTGCAGCCGCAGCGGCAGCAGCAGCACAACACGCAGAACTTGCAATATGTAGAATAAAATAAATCCATACAGATCTAATGCAGTTGATTTATTGTCTAATTAGAAACCAAAAACGGATACGGAATCAATGTTAACGGATTATTAATCAAATTTTAACTATAATTATTTTAATAGTGTTTTTTTGCTTCCATTGAAACTAAATTGGCATAATTATATACTTTTAAGTACTTACTTGCAGCTAAGTAGGTAAACATATTTCTTTGCTCCCTAAGAATATTCGGAAGGTTTATATAAAAAATAGGTACCTATGTGTGCTTCTAAACACCACTTTGTTTTTGGGTTGTTACAATATGTAAGTACCTATAGCTTCAAGATATTTATTTTTTTACTTATTTCTGATTAGTGTGTTATCACATACCTTATCTAATCATTTCCATAAATATCTAACTCAAACTAAACATTATTGACTCATGTCCTTTAATGATTATCCCACTACTACACTAGGTACTTAGGTATTTATTTTTATACATATAGATTATTACCAACCAGTTAGATATATACTTACTGTAAATAGTGATTTAAAATGTAGGCATTAATAGAATCCAGAGGAAAAAAGCTTTGGAATGCTCGGTATAATGCATAATATACCTACCTCTTCGCAGACAATCCAAGCAAACGTACAGAAGACATCAACGACCTCTTAATGGCAAAAAAGGCGAAGGTTTAAATTGGCATAAATTTTATTGTATAAACACATTTAAAAAAAAACAATTATATAGATTCATCGTCATAGCCGAAAAACGTCCACTACTGGACATAGGCCTCTCCCAAGCTGGTGAGATGTGCCCACAGGCATATCGCTGGACGAGCGTGTTAGTGAACGCAGTGTGAGTATTATTCAGCTTCGGAGATGCTGCTGTCCATCTTCGAGCAAGACATTAAATGTCCCACTTGGCGCTGGCTGGAGGCTGTACCACCTCGGGTATGTTGGGGGGCTACGAAAGAATTTCCCGAAATTCCAACAGGAACAGGAAAAACGGGATTTTAAGTTTTGCGCGGGCGATCCGCTACCAGTAACCCAGTAGTTCAGTATAAAATGGCTCTGTAAAAAACCTACATCTACAAAATAATAAGTACTGGATCAGATCAGAAAAAACATTTCATACTTACTTAGCATTAAATAACTGGATAGGTACAGTTATTAGGTAAGACAATCAAAAAGAGCCATTTGTTTGCTATTTTGATTTTAAATTGCTAAGTTTTCAATTCCACCATGCTTCTAAATTTTCGCAAGACTATCCTTAGTACTTACTTGCACTTTGTCTACATATGTATTTGCTCATACCTACTACGTAAATAAATACCTAGATATATTACCGTACGCCGCGAGTAAGTTTATTTATCCGTCGCACAATGTTTACGTAGGCTTCTCCGTAAAAGAGAAAGTTTACGTGTCTATCTACCAATTACAATGTACTCAAGATATACTATCGATCAACAGTATTTTCTCTAAGATTAGGTACCTATTTCCTTATAAAGCGCGTCTGTTCCTAGTTTGTAAATCACGTTCACTGATTTCTTGTTAGATTTTCTATTTTTCTTCGTAAAGCTAGCGGTGGGTGCAATTTCGTTTATTAATTTATTGCAATGGTTAGAATTATTTTGACGGAGTTCTGAAGAGTATTTAAGGGAAGACTGAAAGTTTTGTACTTTTTGATATTTATCTATTTTAAAATTGCTACTTGTAAAGTTAGGTAATCGTTTCCCATAGTGTCTGAAAGATAGTAGATACTTTAACCAAGTTAGGTTCACTTGATGATGACATTTTGTTATCCTTCATAGGGCTCACAGATTTTTCTTTCATTCTTCGCTATGCTGAGCATCAAGTTTGATGTCCTTCCAGTCGAGACCAATTGAGGCAGCCTCCTTCTCAACTGAACGCCACCAGCTAATCGCGTCCCGTCAGAATGACTGTCTAGTCTCCTTATAACATCCCCAATCGAATGGTACTTCAGCAGGATCTCCCGGTTTACTTAGCAGATCCATTTCAGTGAAATATTACTAGTAGGCACAGGCCGTTGACTATGACCTATTCATTCTGAACCTACAGAACATCCCATAGTAACCTTGATTCTACTTGGTCGAAGTCAGCACAAGACACGTAGCGGTATAAATTATTTCTATACATCCATCCATCACGCGCGATTTGCTAAATGAATGACACCAGCCGTAAACTCATAATAGTTCATATAAAGTCGATTCACCCACGTGCATACGGAACCTATACAAACATGTCTGGCTCATGGCTGAACCTTAACGTCTAAAGAATAAGGTTGAGAATTGCTTGAAAAAAAATTATGTTCACGAGAAAAAATGTTGGAATAGTGAGAGACATGTAGTTTATTACACTTTATGCCGTTCGACATAAAACTAGACACCCAAGTAGTGGATTAGAGAACAAGAAATCCCTGCCATTGCGCAACTTTGACGTTGTAAAGCAGTTTAGGAGGCGGAGGTCAATATTTAACCGTCCACTTGAGTAGCTTTTACGATTTGTTGTTATTGTTACAGTTTTACATTTCAATGGAGATTTAAAGGGTTATCATTTTAATTCATAGGCGTCTCTCGTTTGTTCGATTGAGTAGGAAATATATGGCATCTCACACTTTACTATTGTGTCTATCTTCCTACATATATTGATTATTATACTCAGATATTAGGTACGGATTAGTTGACGTTCTATTTCGAATTTACATATTTTATTCATAGCTCTTTTTTAGGTTATATATTTTTTTAAACAACAAATAAGTAATTATGTATTTTAGTTTGAAATAAAGTTAAAACTAAATCTAGATAAATATGTATCTATAGGTGTAATTAACTACTGATAAATCAGACAAAGGAACACTAAAATATAGCAAAACATCGATCCATTGCGATACCGTTCGATTTAAAACGATTTTATGGTATGTTTTATTTAATCAAGAGAAGTAATAAACTTCACTCAGGTAATTACAATCGAGTAGTGAGTGTAAATTTGTGGTGGCACGATGTTATTTGAAGAAAAGAATCGCCATTTAAACTAGTGAAACGGTGGGCTCTAATCAATATCCAATCAGTGTTGGGTAGTAAAGTTAACTAAGCGGGAAATTAACTGCGTCCGCGGGGGAATTGTCTAACTATAGGTGCCGTGCTACCTACTTATGTAGCTCAGTCTACGTCATCGTTGGGTTATGTAATGTGTTGTGTTCCTTACAAATTATATCCTACTAAGTATAATCTATACTAATATTATAAAGAGGAAAACTTTGTTTGTTTGTTTGGTTGTAATGAATAGGCTCAAAAACTACTGNAAATAATAAGTACTGGATCAGATCAGAAAAAACATTTCATACTTACTTAGCATTAAATAACTGGATAGGTACAGTTATTAGGTAAGACAATCAAAAAGAGCCATTTGTTTGCTATTTTGATTTTAAATTGCTAAGTTTTCAATTCCACCATGCTTCTAAATTTTCGCAAGACTATCCTTAGTACTTACTTGCACTTTGTCTACATATGTATTTGCTCATACCTACTACGTAAATAAATACCTAGATATATTACCGTACGCCGCGAGTAAGTTTATTTATCCGTCGCACAATGTTTACGTAGGCTTCTCCGTAAAAGAGAAAGTTTACGTGTCTATCTACCAATTACAATGTACTCAAGATATACTATCGATCAACAGTATTTTCTCTAAGATTAGGTACCTATTTCCTTATAAAGCGCGTCTGTTCCTAGTTTGTAAATCACGTTCACTGATTTCTTGTTAGATTTTCTATTTTTCTTCGTAAAGCTAGCGGTGGGTGCAATTTCGTTTATTAATTTATTGCAATGGTTAGAATTATTTTGACGGAGTTCTGAAGAGTATTTAAGGGAAGACTGAAAGTTTTGTACTTTTTGATATTTATCTATTTTAAAATTGCTACTTGTAAAGTTAGGTAATCGTTTCCCATAGTGTCTGAAAGATAGTAGATACTTTAACCAAGTTAGGTTCACTTGATGATGACATTTTGTTATCCTTCATAGGGCTCACAGATTTTTCTTTCATTCTTCGCTATGCTGAGCATCAAGTTTGATGTCCTTCCAGTCGAGACCAATTGAGGCAGCCTCCTTCTCAACTGAACGCCACCAGCTAATCGCGTCCCGTCAGAATGACTGTCTAGTCTCCTTATAACATCCCCAATCGAATGGTACTTCAGCAGGATCTCCCGGTTTACTTAGCAGATCCATTTCAGTGAAATATTACTAGTAGGCACAGGCCGTTGACTATGACCTATTCATTCTGAACCTACAGAACATCCCATAGTAACCTTGATTCTACTTGGTCGAAGTCAGCACAAGACACGTAGCGGTATAAATTATTTCTATACATCCATCCATCACGCGCGATTTGCTAAATGAATGACACCAGCCGTAAACTCATAATAGTTCATATAAAGTCGATTCACCCACGTGCATACGGAACCTATACAAACATGTCTGGCTCATGGCTGAACCTTAACGTCTAAAGAATAAGGTTGAGAATTGCTTGAAAAAAAATTATGTTCACGAGAAAAAATGTTGGAATAGTGAGAGACATGTAGTTTATTACACTTTATGCCGTTCGACATAAAACTAGACACCCAAGTAGTGGATTAGAGAACAAGAAATCCCTGCCATTGCGCAACTTTGACGTTGTAAAGCAGTTTAGGAGGCGGAGGTCAATATTTAACCGTCCACTTGAGTAGCTTTTACGATTTGTTGTTATTGTTACAGTTTTACATTTCAATGGAGATTTAAAGGGTTATCATTTTAATTCATAGGCGTCTCTCGTTTGTTCGATTGAGTAGGAAATATATGGCATCTCACACTTTACTATTGTGTCTATCTTCCTACATATATTGATTATTATACTCAGATATTAGGTACGGATTAGTTGACGTTCTATTTCGAATTTACATATTTTATTCATAGCTCTTTTTTAGGTTATATATTTTTTTAAACAACAAATAAGTAATTATGTATTTTAGTTTGAAATAAAGTTAAAACTAAATCTAGATAAATATGTATCTATAGGTGTAATTAACTACTGATAAATCAGACAAAGGAACACTAAAATATAGCAAAACATCGATCCATTGCGATACCGTTCGATTTAAAACGATTTTATGGTATGTTTTATTTAATCAAGAGAAGTAATAAACTTCACTCAGGTAATTACAATCGAGTAGTGAGTGTAAATTTGTGGTGGCACGATGTTATTTGAAGAAAAGAATCGCCATTTAAACTAGTGAAACGGTGGGCTCTAATCAATATCCAATCAGTGTTGGGTAGTAAAGTTAACTAAGCGGGAAATTAACTGCGTCCGCGGGGGAATTGTCTAACTATAGGTGCCGTGCTACCTACTTATGTAGCTCAGTCTACGTCATCGTTGGGTTATGTAATGTGTTGTGTTCCTTACAAATTATATCCTACTAAGTATAATCTATACTAATATTATAAAGAGGAAAACTTTGTTTGTTTGTTTGGTTGTAATGAATAGGCTCAAAAACTACTGGACCGATTTTAAAAATTCTTTCACCATTCGAAAGCTACATTATCCACGAGTGACGTAGGCTATATTTTATCCGGGTACGGGCTGTAATTCCCACGGGATGCGCGTGAAACCGCGGGAAAACGGCTAGTATAATATAACATACTATAAGTACTAGCCGTTTTATAATATTAGTATAGAAATGCGAAAGTTTATGAGAATGTATGTATGGATGTTTGTTACACTTTCCCCCAAAAACTACTCAATGATTTTTTATGAAACTTGGCAGTAATATACTTAGCTTATTTATCAGAATAATATATAGGCTACTTTTTATAAGAGTGTAGAAAGTCATTCCCTCGGGAAATGGGTGAAATCGCTGGCGGAAGCTAGTAAAGTATATGTAGGTACATATGTGCACTTGTTAGTAGATAGGTATTTTTGAATATTAATTATGATTTTGAATTTACTATTGTTAACTTTACTGCAGGAAAGATGCTAAGATGCTTCATACAATGGATAGTGCCCTTTTGGTGCGATAATCTGGAAATCATAAACGGTAAATACGAATCGTGTAGAAACTGTAATGTGTGAATTTAAATGGTATCTTTATATTGGGATTTTGATTGGGAAAGACTAAAGTCTATTGATTACCTCTATTAGATTTCTGCCGATTGGTATTAGTCAGGCTGTAAGTAAGTAGGTACCTCCTTCTCTTCCTATCAATAATAGAAGATAACTTATAAGACTTCTAATTTATAAATACTTACCTAGGTATTTGCTAACGGTTTTTTATAGCCAGTTACCAAGGCATAAGTATTTACTATCAAGTTAATTTATCCGTTAGGATCTTTTTAGTCTACAGTTAATTCTTCCTAAATAGATACTTAATACAAAAACGCCGTAGCCGCGTAGCTTTGTAGCCCAATTCGTAGCCCTTTTAAAAGATCCTACAGTAATATACCTATGGGTTAAAATTAAATCCACAATTAAAGTAAGAGTGTGTAGTTACCTACCTACCTATCGTACCCTAAGCAAGGAACCAAGGCTATAATTCTCAACATTATGAACTTTTGAGTCAATAAATCGAGCGAACGACTCTAAAGGTTTGTTGTTCCTCATAAACGGTTACAAATGGATAATAAAATTGTAGTTGACGGTTACTGGAGTCGTGACGTCACGTGTGCACACAAATTATAGGCTGGATAGGTTAATGGTCTGTTTATCATTAATGTTAGGTTGTTGAGTGTTAGCCTTCAATTGTTTTCTTGTGGGCTTTTTTTGAATATTTTTTATACGTGGATAATTCCTAGTTGGACAGCAGAGATGAAGTAACTACGTAGGCAGTAATGTACTGTATCTTAAAGTAGCTAAGTATACTGAACTACTTGAAACTGTTCTGTGTTTTTTTTTACTTTGTGATCTTCATTTAAATGATAATTTACGTAGAGCTATTACCTATTTATTTTTTTATTTCTATCAGGCTATACAAATTATGGTCTGTAATGTCATATGTCTTGCGGAGAGACAAAAGAGCCAAGAAGACAAGAAAAGATGAGGAAAGTTTATAAGTTTGTCAGATTTCACTTGTTCTAGTAAGGTTTTTACAGAACTTTTGCTTAGTGGTTAGGTTGGTAGGTGTATCTACTTGTAGGGGTAGGTACCTACTCTATCAAGGAATATAGGTAGGTACATAGATATTAGGTCAATCTACCCGAATCGTCACATTTTACCAATCGAACATTACTTAACCTTCCACTATCGTAATAAGGTTGAAAATCTTTGAGGTAGGCTCATGTGCTAGTGTCAGTTTGTCACGTCTCGTGACGAATAGGTGTTACCGGATTTGTTTCCGTACATCTACATCACTTTTAAAAATAAATGACGCATAGGTACTTACCTATTTAAGTAGGTAGGTAGGTATTGTGTTTTCCCCTCAGGTAAGCTAAAACAAGTGTACTTCGGTAACCCCTCGCCCCTCATACTCATTCCATTTGACCAATACGTATTCACAAACTCTACAAGATGACAAACGCCAGAAATGGCGGGATCTTCAAAGTTAGCCGACTAACATAAATTGACAATATTTTTTTACAAAACTGTCCAAATTCAAGCATACCTAATTCGGCTGGGTTATCTTTTAAGCTCCACCCCGTATGGAAATGTGACAGTAGCAAAGATGGCAGATACAAAGGCGGGAGCGTTTCGGTTTCGTCCGGTCCTCGTGGGCGGGGCTTACAATAGCCCAGCCCTTTGCAAATGGCGCCGAATTCAACCAATGCCGTTTGGTAGTGGCTCTTCCATTTTTAATTTTTTGTCAGTTGGTAGGGAGTCAAACCTGTTGACGACCTTTTGGCTGGCTAAAATATTTGCAACTTGAATAATGTAGCGAGAATACCGTTGATTTGAGAAAAGTGGGTTTGGACAAAGTAGCCTTCTAAACTTGTAAGACACTAACAATATTATACCCCCCATCTTCCTCTTATGATCCCACTAAAGTATAAGTACTAAAATGTTGTATTTTATTTATTATTTTTGAAACTAACTTTTCCTTGAAAAAAAGAAATATTTTTAGTAGGTTATTACCTACTGAGCATTAATTTTTAATAGCTCATTCGTCACTGCATTGGTACTGGTACATACAGTAAAAATGTTGAGGTTTCTGATTATTCTTGGAAAGTGACATCTATAGCACATACGTTTAACATAATTAGCCCGGGAGCTTCCAAAGCAACTAAAAGCTTTTGACAAACTTGCTACCTCTCCGTAGGTACTTAACCGGTTACGTAATTCAATATGGCACAGACAGATGTCGCTAGTAGCATCGCTTCAACTAAGTAAGCACTTAACTCCTACTGCGTCACATAGATGGCGCTTTTTATACTTTTACTTGAAAATAAAATGGGAAGGATTTAACCCAAAAGATTTGGTTTTATGTAAAGAACATGTATTAAAAGGTTTATATTTATTGATTATTGACTTCATTGTATAGGTGTGATACTTTAATTACAATGTAATGTAATAATTATTTTCTTCTAACGTTTTATTTTTGGTCGTTTTTAGGTGAGAAATGTGAATATTTCGTGGAGAAGAATGTTAATATTTTAATTACCAATATCACTACCTATACTAATTTTATCATCGGTAACATTTGAAATAGGTAGGTAAATAAATTATGGATGCACCGGGAACAACCCTCTGTAACGTATCTTTTGACATACAGGTCCCCCGCACACCTACCGAGGACCGTGGAAGTGTCACTAACGAGTTTGCCAAACTGTAAAACAAAAGTTTGAATGTAAAAAATACTTGTTTTTTATTCCGGTGCCTTAATTCATATAACGTTGACTCTACGGGTTGACTTCAAGCAATATTTTGTAAAATATTTATAGATGAACTAACAAAAGTCAAACTAAAAAGTTTGAAGTTCTTTAGTAGCAATAGGCTGATTATACCGCAACCAGTCCTTTTGGAAATCAATAGAAGGACTATGTTCAGCATGGGTTGTCTTGCAGCGTGGTTATGATATTGATCCTTATCTAAATATGAATGAACTATCTGAATACCTGTATGCTGAGTAATGGTTACCCATTTACCTACATAATTATTTTTGTTAGGTATGAAAGTAAGCGGTATAGCAGGTACAGATGACAGCAGGTCAACCTACCCGAATCTGTGAAATTTTAACAATCGAACATTAACCTTCCACTATTGTGATAAGGTTGAAAATATATTGCAGAAATCTGACAGATTGTGGTAACTTTGTGTGCTGTCGTCTGTACCTTTGTAGAGACAACAGCAGGTCACGATACGCGAATCTGTCAAATTTTACCAGTCAAACGTTAACCTACCCCCATTGTGATGAGGTTGAAAATCTATTGCAGAAATTTGGCAGAATATGGTAACTTGATGTGCTGTTGTCTGTACCTGTATTATGAAAGTAATTATGATTTTTATACAGGGATAAGTAATTGGTTCTAACTAACTTTGAACTAGAAAACAATCTCCTTCCTCCATGGTATACGTATTACCAAATGGGTATTTTTTATGGTACTTAATGAAGTACCTACCTGTAGAAAAAAAACCTTATTAGAAAACGACTAAAGTACCTTCGATATTAATGGCAAGGCATTTGGAATAAACACATTTTAAAAAAGAATGCGATGCAGACGATGAAGGACAATACTGAATACCCCACCATGGGATCTGAAAGCGAGGGTTCTCTCGTACCTTTGTTTATGGCGTGTGAAGGCACTGCATAGGGAAAGAAATCGCTTGATTAATACCTGTACCCTTATCATCCTTAATTTCAATTGGGATTGGCGCAGCATCAAGCATGTTCTCTTCTTCCATACTCTTCAATCCGCCGTTATCCGTCTAACAGTATTCTTTTTAGCCATACCTTTTGACTAGTACACAGTCTATCCATCGTTTCATAAGTCATCCTCTTCCTTTACCTCCATCCACGTTTATGTTCAATAATAAGGATAAAAAACCTATAGAATTACTAAATTGGTTCCTACAAGGCACTCCATAAAGATAGGTAAGTATAGATATTTTAGGTATCTCTAAGGTAGATAGGGACGGACAAAGCAAATAGACATCTACCTATTTGGATTCCCACCTACCTATCTACCTACTAAAACAAACAAAAGATACTTACATCTAAAATTCGACATTATTATACGAGGACCTTATGATGTTGCAATAGAGAATATTTTTGCTTGCACACGATTTTGCGGAGTATTAAGATGGGGTGAGTTGGGGAGGTATCCCCATATTGATCGGCAGCCATTTTTGTTAGCGCATGCGCTTTGCAGGCTCTGCTTTTATCGTGATTGGAACACAGATGGCGTTAAGAAAATGCATACCTACGTGATTATACCTATACCTACTTCGGTATCTAAGGTAATCGTTGAGATAAAGACGAAAGCACCAACGCTTTTTTAAATTGGTATTCTGCAGGTTTGAACAATTTTGATGCAACATAGTCCTATATATATAAGATATTTAAATTCTAGAGATATGTGTAGTTACTTAAGTAGTGTGGGTCAACATAAGCTACATAAAAGTAAATATTACTCAATTTGTATTTAAGTATATATTTTAATTCCGTCTCTCCTGAACGTAGATACATTAGTTAAATTTCAAATCTCTTAAAATGCAAACTGATTAATTTAAGGCCTCTAACAAATCTACTATTCTCCAACAAAAGATAACACAGGCCTGCAAAATGAGAGTCATAACTTCCTCTCTGGAATTTGATAGCTGATTCTAGGGTATTTTGGTGCGCTGATTACGAATATGAACATAGTTTTTCTCTATCACCTCCAGATTTTTCAAAAAAGGCACAGATAGAAAATAGCAAAAAAACAGAAGATTTCACATAAAAATATATATTTAAAACAGAACATAATTATTTTTAACTTAAAAAACTACTAAAATATAATAACAACTTAACATTAGTCTAAATAACATTTAAATTTCATTTGTGGAACCTGGTCATTTTCTCCTGGAAGCTTCGGTTGTGCGATTTTCGCTTAAATTTCCGGTTTGGATCGTCGCGCTTCAATAACCAACAATAGTCCGCCATCATGTTGATATTCCATCTTCCTTGATACTGGACTTCAAGCTCTTTCAAATCTTGGTGAAATTTTTCGCCTTGTTCTTCGCTAACGCCTCCTAGATTTTCTGGGAAGTAATCAATATGAGAATTCAAGAAATGAAGTTTAATGCTCATATTACAACCCATTACATCCAAATTGGAGATAATTTTGGCCACTATTTCTTTATAGTCGGAGCTTTTATTATTCCCCATAAATTTTATCACCAAATCACCATCCTTAAATGACTGCCATGCTTGCAACTCGATATCATTAAGTTTTTCATCAAACTTTTCATACGACATTTTGAGGTGCCCAAGTTTTGTCTTGGTTACTTAAAACGAATCCAAAATAACTTTTATAAATATTTTTTACAAAGTCTGTAATACTGTTTCGTTGTTTTATCACCATAAATTTTCCGCAAATATAACAGAAACAATTAGGAGAGTTTAAACAACTTCGCGATGCCATTTTAAAGTTTATGTTGCAAAATGCGCACTTCAACTGTTAAATTTCTAAATCAGTGCGGGAACTTATACAAAAATCCTTTGGTTTATCTTAATTACACCCTTTTCTAATAATATTCACAACAATTTGTTAATATTACCAAATAATTATGTAATAATGAGCTCAGTACTAAATTAAGCCAAAATGACCCGTTTTTGACATGTTTAATGCGAATGACTAATACTTATTATGTAGTAATTAACAAATTACTAATTGGCGTTAATTTCTATGTTCCCTTACACTAATTATATGAAATAAAAATTGAGCTGAAGTAAATTAATAACGTTTTAGACATTTCAAAAGGTAGGCGCTCAAACATTTTAAAGCAAAATCTTAAATATTCCATATCAAAAAATTCTGACGTGATGGATTTTTTTTATTATTTTTCTCGTAATCAGCACATCAGAAACTATAAAAAACGTTACTCAGATTTCAAAGAGGAAAACCATTGCAGACCTGTGTAATTATAGGAACTAGGCATCTCGATAAACAAATTCATATATCAATCTGTTTTTCAGAAATTCCTCTGGTAACCACGTGGAATTAATGACTATGCGTAGACATGCCGCCCGTCGGTAAAATGCCGTCGGCAAACTTACTGCCTCACCTACTTAAATATGATTTTCCAAGCATACCTATATATCTATGTTAAAAAAGGATATGAAATTGATTTAAGCGTTAAATAAAAATAGTACTACAATGATTTCATATAAGAATTTTAAGTGTTCTAAATGGGTTTGGATGAGTCTAAGCGCCAAAATAATGTTACCTTGTTTTTCAATTAAGGAAAATTAGTATCAATTTAAATTCGAAGAAAACACTAAGTATGAGTCATTACCTACAACTAACAAAACAAAATCTTAATTTGTACCTGTTTGTTTTGATGATGAAGGATACCCGGGTGCTTCTAACAGCAGATAAGTAATTTAGCCTCCCTAAAACTTCGAAAACGAAAAAAAGAATCATATTTCTAAATGTGTAACCTCAAGTATTGAAGCGTTATTCACGAAGGATCCTACGCAATAGCGGTCACAGTGTTCCATCTAAAATGTGTCCTTATATCATGAGGGTCGGTTTTATGTGCGTTATGAATAACGCGGGGCCCTCTAGCCAGACCTCTGGCTTTGTTATGTTACGCATAACATTATCTTGTATGAATATAGGCTTGGAAGTCACATAATGTCACGGCATGAATTTTCGTTTGGGTTTGTTTGCCTAGCTAAAGTTTTTTTTAAGTAGATAAATAATAATCTTAGAGGCAGATATAAAAAGGGACCTTGTGAATTTGCAGAAATGGATGTCAAAAAACCCTCGTTATATGGAGGACTGCACTTTAAAAATTATGATAGGTACTTACGTACCTACAGAATTTTGCTGCAGAATGGCGAATCTTGAAGTGACTTTTTAGTACTAAACATATCAGTAGACAGTCTCCTCGAAAAAAACAATCTAACCGTCTGAATTCTTGATTCAGCGTTGTTATTCTTAAACATTAATACCAGCCTTGTTAGACAGGGGTCGTAATGTGGCTGTCTACGCCATCAACAAACAAAATGGAAATAAGATGATGTGTAGAAGTTCGTCGCCCCTGCTGTAAAAATATCCGTCGGTCAGAGCAGACGCCGCCTCGCCTCAGATACTGTGGACGTAACCAACAATATCTATTTTTGTTACAAAAACTCTGCAGTGTTGTTGTAGCTCAAATTTTAATATCTAATAGTTTTCGTGACAAGATTGTGTAGCTTTTTGTGATGTTTACTTGGGTTAGATATTGTTTGTTGATTCAACGATGTTTTAGAATCATATTTTCTTTATGATCAAACAGATTAGTATTTTACTTTAATCAATGATAGCATGGGCTTTCTGCATGTCCTTTGGAGCTTTTGAGTTATGAAACTGCGATATTTATGAGAAGAACGGCTCTGAGGCTGCGGTAGTATTTTCTTATCTGTGTGGATTTAATACATTCATATAAAATATTACTATGAAATGTTTCGCTAATGGAATATTTATTATTTAAGACAAAGCTACACACAACGAATTCTGTACATAGCTTAATACCTAAGAGAATTCAAAAGGCGAGATCCCAGTTCACGTCACGTGCTTCTCGTAATAAAAGCCAGTCGAGCCACCGAGAAACGCTATCTCAGGGAAGTGACTTTCTTTTATACTTTCTTTTTACATTTATATACTCTTCTTTTACGCCCCCGCCGGGGACGCGACGTGAGGGAGATATTTTCAAAGAAAACACAAATGTTTCACGTAGAATACCGAGCACAATTTTTGTCAGGAATTTTGCGACGTAAAATATAATTTATTGTAGCTTAAATTTCTTTCTGCCTGTGAAAATGCTTGCTTGTTGTTATTTTCATGTCTATGAAAACTGTCTTCGAAAGTTATAACAGCTTAGCTATAACTTCCCATTTTGCTTTTAATAAAGTTTTTACATATTGCATACAATTTTATACTTTTCACAAGCTAATCTTCTCTTGTATTTTTTAAATCGCACATTTTTTTATGTAAAGCACAGGGGACAACTCCATGAAACCAAGATATTGCGTACCAATCAGTGCGCATAATAATCTGAGTACAGCGCTAGATTTACTGCATGAAGGAATAATTATTATCTACCTAGGTAAATTACACAGTTATTTTCTATAATACATATTGGATAGTTATGTAACTCAACTTATCACGGCGGTAGGTCTGTTGGGAGGCGATAATTAAATCTTCCATCACGTGACATTTATGCTGATGCCAGGTACCCCACCTTAATGAGCAAGGCGGGCGCTTTGACCGATCCACAGACCCCTTTAATTAACATTTCCAAGATACCGTTCAATAATAGCGGACTGAAATATGGGAGGCTGTATTTATGTATTTGGTTCATGTCAGCTATCTTAATTTACTCAAGCCGCTTATTCAAAGTAGGGGACTATGAAAGATGCTTTTTAGGGTTCCGTACCCAAAGGGTAAAACGGGACCCTATTACTAAGACTACGTTGTCTGTCTGTCTCTCTCCACGCTGTATCTCATTAACTGTGACAGCTAGAAAGCTGAAATTTTCACAAATGTATTTCGATTGCCACTATAACAAATACAAAAAATTAAAAAAAAATGTATATTATACATACAATAAACGTGTGAAACCGCAAATTATAACTTTGTTATTCATATATTTGTATGAAAAACAAAGTTATTTTTTGCTGTCCAAAAAATGATTGTATTTTGGCTAGTTGTAGGTAATAGATGCGTTCATTTTTCATAGATTTTCATTTCATAGTACGGAACCCTTCATGCGCGAGTCCAACTCGCACTTGGCCGGTTTTTAATGATTTCATAGGGTTCATCTAGTTAATTTGTTCATTACTGTAGATTTTTATTGATTGACAATATCTATCGTTTTCGATTCTGATATTGCACACAGTGCATGAGGTCTTTCGTTATTACTAAAAAACAAGTTGATTACTTAATTCTCTATCTATACTCTATAGATAGAGAATTAATTACATAAATTATATATTAATTACCTTTTCTTAGTTGTGGTGTGGTATAATGAAAATGAAAAAAAAAAATGTGATTCTGGGTTTTATTAAAGAGGGCCTACTTAGCTGAAAATCAGACATTACAGGTACATTATACCCGGTTGGCATACGTTATACTTTATCAGGGTATGGCAAGTAGTTCTCATGGGGCGCGGGTGAAACCGTCGGAAACAACCTATGTTGTCCAAGCACCTCATACTTTATTTATCTGAGACGTTTTTATTATTGGCGTTGTTGTTGTTGGGAGTTACGCCCGTTTCATTCCGATAGAAACTGTTGACCACTACCAGGAAATAAATAAGTACTGAAAGCAAAACAAAAATAAACATTTCAGGAACCATTGAAGTTCTAATAAAAAGATAAGTAGGTAATATTTCCTTTACTGCGGAATTCAATATTCTGTCTATCTCTGGATTTGCTTACTAGAGACAGGAATTTGACATTACTTGTATGGGGCTAATGTCAAAATTCTATCTCTAGTAAGCAAATCCAGAGATAGATAGGTTATTGGGAATGGCTGTTAAAAATCACCACATGGACCAACTTCTTACCTACAGGTTAATAAAGATACCTGTGCTTGTATAAATCAGCAGTTGGAGGAGATGGAGGTACCCTTACTGAATTATTAATTGAATTGCAGTAATTTAAAAATTATAACAAAGAAGGTACCAATATTCATAGTCTACTTACATACAGCGCCAGCAAAATTTGCTCCCCCGAAAAGGTAAGGCTTTGCACAATTTTTTGTGTTTGCAAGTAACATTATGCAACTTGTGATCATATTAAATATAATTAATACTGTTGTGCCATACAGGAAAAATAAATATGTGGCAGGTTTATTCTGGAAATAGAAAATGAATTACAAAATGTTTGCAACTTCACCAATGATTCTGCTGCGATTTGAAAATAACGTTTCATTGAATTGACTGTTAGTCGTTTTAGCAGAAAAACGTCCACTATTGGACAAATGCCCCCCTCCCGGTTTGCCAATTTGCTCGATCTTCAGCAACCCGTCCATCTAGTGTGGGGCCTATCCACGCTGCGTTTTCTGGGTCGTGGTCGCCACTCGAGAACTCTCAAACAACTTTTTTCTGCCCCCCTCGGCCATCTGTTATGCGAGCTATGTGCCCCACCCATTGCCATTTCAGCTTTGCAATTCTTCAAGCTATGTCGGTGATTTGGTGTCTATTCTTAATTGATCTCGCAGAGAAACTCCTAGCCCTCTCCATGGCTCTCTGAGTGACTTTGAAGTTCCTCATGAGGCACATGGTTTGCGACCAAGTCTCTGTACCGTATGTCATCATTGGCCATACACACTAATACACAGTGACTGTTAGGTATAGATACAATAATTTTTCGATGACTATTGATATTCACTAGCTGTTTTATCCGCGTGCCGTGGAAATGCTCGTATCCGAATAATATATACCCTTAGTCATACGGGGATAGTAAGCATAGCTATCCAGCAGGAGAATATTTTTTCAAATCGGTTTGATAGTTTCAGAGCCCTTGTACAAACGAACCAACAACAAATGTAACTACAAAAATATCATGAATATTTTTATGAAACCACGATCAAGAGATTTTTTTCTGTAATTATTAAGTTTCTACAAACCTTAGCAAGCCCGTATAGAAAAGTAATTGTTGATATTAACGTTAGCAAACAAACTGCCCCTGCAATCCAGCCAGTAATTTCTAGTATCGGGCCTGTAGTGAAGCATCTTTTATATTCTTTATTAGCTGAATCGCCTGAAAATGTCTCAATCTGCAAAAAAGAAGGTTTCTTTATCTTGACACTTGTTTTACAATTTTATGATATGTAGTCTCTTGGACTACGTTAAGCTGTCAGTCTTACGCCCGATAGTGAGGTAATGCGCAGTTCATCTGCTCTAACGTCTGTAGATTATAATAATGTTCATTTCAATGGTGTTGGATTTTCAATACAAAGTTCAAATAGGTATTTATAGTTAGCAAGAGACTTATATCTTCACTTTATCCAGGATTTTACAAAACCAAGACATCTTCCCTCGATTTCCAGGTTGCAATATATCTATAGATATAGAATTTATGATAAGTACAAATACACTCATATAATAATATACGTATACAAGCACATTGGTAAAAAAAAAATACTAACAATCAAAAGCAAATAAACTACTCCAATAGCAACACAGCCAGACTTTAAATTGAAAAAGAAGCAACACGAGTTAACTTGAGGCAAGGGACCGAAGATATATATTTTTTGATCTTTTGCGGGGATAAACATTTATGAACGGCTAATAATTAAATGACGGATAAAATAGGATAAAATTATGAACACAGATTATTTAGAGATACATTAACGATTATGAACGTAGAGTATAAAATACATATCACAGACAAACCGAGGAGTATAGATATTATCTGAGGATATTATGATTAGATAACATAAAGTAAACAACGTAGGTATTTGTGAGAAGTTTAGAAGCTTTGTGGCGGAGGAGAGTTAAAAAAACACAATTTAAGTCCAGCGCCGACCGGGGGGCGAAGCGGAGAGGAATTTTTAAAAGACACTAGTAAAACCTTGACCTTTTATGTGACAGTAAAATCTTTAAATTATCTCAATAAATAAAATGTTTTTTCAAATTGCTCTCGTAATATCAAAATGCATTTTTATAGTTTCATACTTTGAACTTACATACCTTTCCTCGTCTGTAGGAATAACGAAAATATGCTCTCTAATCTCCTGGCATCAACACATTTAGATTTATTGTTGTTCATCTACTTTAGGTGTTTTGGCTGTGTAGCGACTTCTGGCGTTTTGGTTGTGCAGCTAATTTTGACAGTTGACTGTTTAGCTACTTTTGAACTTTTAGAATGTATAGCTTGTTTTGGCGTTTTTGTTGTATATCAACTCATATATCAACTTATGGAGCGTACGTTATGTAGCAGTTTTGGCACTTTCTATGTGTATAACTACTTCTGGAGCCAACTGTACGAATATGCTGATATCCTTACCGAAGCCTTGCCTAACGGGCTTACTTGTATACTGTACAAGTGTACATGCATAGCGGGAAACGACATCGTAGCAGGCCCAGAAGGAGATGACGCTACGAATTGGACTCCCATCAAAAAGATGGGCCTCAGGTGGCAAAAGACAGAGACGAGTGGAAAGAGGGAAGGGAAGCTTTTGCTCTGCAGTGGGACACTAAAAGCTAAAAAAGATTAAATAAACTTGTGTAACAAAGAGGGCTTAAATTCAGAAGAGGTGTCGTATGTAATTTGAATTTCGCGCCCTAATCACACCAGCTCGCACAGGGCTCCCTATCATTTTTTCTCTTGTTTTTCTCTCTACTTTGTGACATCGTTGAGTGTGTACAATTATGTAGTTTTCCTTAAATAAAACATTGTACCATTTATTTTACTTTATTTATCAATTTTCCATTCCACTATAGTAACTGTTAATCACTATCAGGAAATAACATAGCACTGAAAGCAAAACAAAAATGCCGTGAATTTGTAAAAATATGGTCGGTTGAGTTAGGGCGTATAGATTCAGAAGCTTGGCTCCACATGAGATCTTTTTCACAGGGCAAACTTTATGTGGTCTTCTTGGCTACATTTTACATGAAATGTATTTGGGATCTAGTTTTTCTTAAATAAAACTTAAATAAAAATATTTCACTATAGTAACTGTTGATCACAATCAGGAAATAACATAGCACTGAAAGGAAAACAAAAATGTAAAGTGGAAGTTTTAACAAAGAACAAAATCAACAAACACTATTAAACTTAAATAAATTTGCATTTAATCGGCATCTTCCTGCGAGACTATAAGAATCCACGTTATCTTGTGAAACGAAAACAGTAAGTAGGTACCTAATACCTTTTTTGAAACATGTGTCGGTGTGAACAAGCGGTTTCGTAGACTTAAGGTCATGGCACACTATGGAAGCACCGCAACGGCGCAGCTCCAACCCAGCAAATAACGTGTCATTTAAATTTGAACATTAAATCGTATGACGAATGATATATTTCATAGTGTCAATACAAAAAGCCAACGGCGGGTTGTCAGCGCGCGGGTCAAGCGTGCGGACCGCGTGCTTACAGCGCGCCGACTGCGTGCTTACAGCGCGTCGACTGCGTGCTTACAGCGCGCCGACTGCGTGCTTACAGCCTGCCGACTACGAGCCGCAATCAATGTCAATATTCAATTGCAAATTATGTCATATAACGTGCGTTACTCGCAATGACAAGAAGCTTTCACCTCGCGGCCGGCGCGCCGACCGCGCGCTTGCACCTCGCGGGCGACGCGTCGTTAGCGCGCTGGCGGCTCGCGGTAGCCAAAATTCGAAACAACGCCGTGCCGGCGCTGTACCGTGACCGTGCCGGTATAATGTGCCATGACCTTTAAACTGCGGGTAAATAGTTTATCTCCGTGAAATAGTAAAGAAACCGAACTTACCTACTTTTGATATTATCACTAATAAGTACCTAACGATATATGATTATGATTATTCGTAGATTACTTACACGCTATCCAAATAAGACTTCCTACCGCCATAGCGTATAGTATCCCACAACTCGGGTTTGATCCAATCATGGTAAGAATCACTAGAATTAATTCCAATATAATTATCGCCACTGTACCATACATGACACCTAAGAGTACGTCAGGTATTTCCTGGAAACAAGAAATGAATTACAAAAGTTTCTGTAGCATCGTGATATGAAAATAACATTCTGTTATAGTACATACCTAATAATTACTAGGTATTTTATATTCTTATTAAAACAAATTAGGTACTTATAGAGTATACCATTTTCTAGAATAGTTGATATGTCTTTACAAACCCTAAAGATTCCGATTAGAAAAACGACTGAGGCTATAACCGCTACCAAATTGGTAAACTTTACAATCCATCTCGTAATTGTACTTAGCTCGCCTTTGGGGAAGCATTCTTCATCACGATCAGGATCTGCGAGTATTCCAAGCTGTAAAAGAGTACTCTAAATTTAGGTTTTTGCTTGCACCCAGGTTCAAATATTTATTGCTATGAAGACACTATAATAACAAATAAACCGAAACACGATTCGTTTCTAGATTTCATAATAATTTACAAAAACCTGTGTATTCCTGTACACAAGTAAATTTGGCTAAAACATGTTTAATACTTACGCCGTAAATTAAATAGACTATAGCTATAATAATGCAGCCAATTTTTAAATTGCAACAACAGCATCGTCCCAGTTGAGGCAAGAAGCCGAAAATGTATAAATTCATTTTGTCTTCATATTAATTTCCAGTGTAATAATGTTATCTAGGCTACATTGACATATATATTCTTACGATAGACAAGAACATTCATACAAATAATTTGTCAGAATACGTTATCTGTGGACGTAATATGACAAGATGTCCTCCTCATAGATTGAAATCGTAGAAGTGACACAACGTATTCGCTAGTTTCTTACCTACATTCTTTATAACATTATTCCAAAACTTTACAAGACTTCTAGCCTTGCTTGCACTTGCATCGTAGCCAGTGTAAATGCAGGCTAACTAGGATTAACTGTTGAATTCAAAATCTAGTAATTTTTGCATTGTTACACATATTTTATATGTTTTATAAACAAATATAAAATCATAAAATGGTGGTGGTAATTTATCGTTATGACGACAAAATGTTCGCTGCTTGTGTTCAGTAAAATTTTACCTTACCTACTACCCGTTTTGCACGGAGGAACATCTGCACTGCATGTTTTTTAGTCTATGATTATGAGGGGTGTGATACGGATAATCGAATGACGTTATATCGATGGTTGCTATATCAAAAGAAAATATGAGTGGTACGCTATCTCGAAAGTTTTCGTATAGATATACACTGTTGCGATTTGTGAATGGCAATGACGAATAACATCCCGAGACAAAAGTTTATTATTATATTATATCGATTCTAATCTGTATTTGTCCGGGGATGCCTTATCTTTGTATTGCATTTGGGAATCGAGAGTTGTCTATAGGTACTAAGTAAAAATCGATCTATGTAACAATTTTGTTCGTTTATTTATATATAATTTACATTTTTAAACATAATTTATAAAATATAGGTGACCGTGTACGGTGCCGGTGAGTAGGGCTCCAGAGACAGAAAGCTTCTCACATTAAAAATCTTTTTAAGGAGTAGGGTCATCTGAAACAATCCCTTGAACCAGCTGCCTAACGAGACATCCGTCTATCAAGATCATTGAGTTGGCTCTGGGCCATTAGACCATGGCCATTTTCGAGAACGAGTCGAGTCCATACTTGTAGTGGGATACCTAAAAAAGATACTTGTTTAAAAAATATAGTAAACTATTTTAGGTAAAAGGTATACTATAAAATTAATAAAATTCCGCACATGTGGTTTCCCTGGCGACCTGCGAGAAATCTATATGTTCATAAATCGGGGAGAACGGGAGTGCAATTTTAACAATACCAGTGGGCCATTGCTCTTTTGCTTCCAGAAACCATGAAAAAAGTGTTAAAGAAATAAGTTAAATCTAAGATACATTTGCATAAATGGTGCTCTAATCAATAACCAACTATCGATAACTGTTTTCACAATTAGTACAGCGTTTGGTCAAAAATTACTTTGTTTAAGAAAATCATCACTTTGTATGATATTGTTTGACCGAATTTTCAACTCGTCGAATATTCACTTGGTATAACAACATTTGCGCTAATGAACAAAAGATATACTTAATGTTCATTTGATGTAATGTTCAGATGGTATGATGTTCATTTGCGCTAATGATCAAAAGGTATAATGTTCATTTGAGATAATGTTCAGATGGTATAATATGTATTTTATCGATTGATATCGAAATGATTTTGAAAATTCGGTGAAATGAAATTAGTTCAAATGAAATTCGGTCATTTGAAAATTCGGTGAAATGAAATTAGTTCAAATGAAAATCGGTCATTTGAAAATTCGGTGAAATGAAATTAGTTCAAATGAAATTCGGACATTTGAAAATTCGGTGAAATGAAATTAGTTCAAATGAATAATTACGCTAACTGAAAATTTACCAATGAATTATTCGGTCAAATGATTAACTGTACTAAATGACCTTATTGCAGCTAAAATTCGGCGAAGTGAATTTCGATCAAACGTTGTTCGATCAAACAGGGGTAAACCATGAAAGGATTTCAAATACTGTCATCATAGAGGAAAGTAATATGGTAGCTGTCATTGTAGAATTTTTAAAGTGCCTATCTTATTTGGTAGGATGTTACTCAAGTCTTAAGGCCGCTGCATACGTAACGGGATAAAATACCACGGACGGGACGGGACGTGGCTGCCACATTCACGACGGGAACGTGTTGTTATTAATCCATACGTACCGTGACTGTGATTTGAATCTAACGTGCTAATGTTGAAAAGAAGGAAAGATGGATTTTTATTTCAAGAAATGGCTTTAATTGCTGTTGCTCTTGATGATGAAGTAGTTACGAGCGTGAAGGAGCGAAGTGACTGTACATACGAAGCGGAAACACGGACGGGACGTACCCCATCCCGTCCGCGACTCCGTGACATATGCGCTTCCACATATTTTTAAAATTTCTCGTTCCGCCCCATCCCGTCCCGTCCGTGGTACTGTCACGTTACGTATGCAGCGGCCTTTATATTGTCTTATATCGTTTATAACGTTTTGAGTATTAAGGCATTTCGTCCTATATGTTTAATCTATTGAATTTCATTAATCTAAGACGTGCGTAAAGCAATGGGTAGGTACTACTTATCTAGTTTTCCTTAAATAAAACATTAAACTGTTTACTTTACTTTATTTTATGAAATTTCCATTCCACTATAGTAACTATTGAGCACTATCAGGAAATAACATAGCACTGAAAGGAAAACAAAAATGTAAAGTTGAAATTTTAACAAAGAACAAAATTAACAAACACAATTAAACATAAATAAATCTGCATTTAATTAGGATTTTCCTGCGGCACGAACTCGAGTTATCTTGTGAAACGAAAATAGTAGGTAGGTACCTAATACCTTTTTTTAAATCACTAGATAAAGGAGCACCTACTTATGTATTAATAAAGGTAGGTAGGTAAGATGTGTCTGTGTGAACGAGTGGTTTCGTAGACTTATGGTCATGGCACATTGTACCGGCACGGTCACGGCACAACAAATAAACACGTGTCATTTAAATTTGAACATTAAATCGTATGACGCAGATATATTTCATAACGTCAATACAAAAAAGCCAACGGCGGGCTGTCAGCGCGCAATTTCCTATCTAACAACTCACGTTGTTATGAAATATATCATACGTCATACGATTTAATGTTCTTTAAATGACACGTTATTTGCTGTGCCGTGACCGTGCCGGTACAATGTGCCATGACCATTAAACTGCAGGTAAATAGTTAACTCCGTGAAATAGCAAATAAACCGAAGTACTTTTGATATTATCACTAAGTACCTAACCGTATATGACTATGATTATTCGTAGATTACTTACACGCCATCCAAATAAGACTTACTACCGCTATAACGTATGGCTCCAAACAAATCGGGTTCGATGCAAACAACAAAAAAATCAATGCAAAGAATTCCAATATAAATACCACCAATGTGACGTACATGATACCTAAGAGTACGTCAGGTATTTCCTGGAAAGAAGAAATGAATTACAAAAGTTTCTGTAGCGTCGTGATATGAAAATAACATTCTATTATACCTAGTACCTACCTAGTAATTACTATTTTCTATTCATATTTATTTGCCTTTTTTATTTATGTATTAAAAACAAATTACTTATAGAGTATACCATTTCCTAGAATAGTTGATATATTATGTCTTTACAAACCTTAAAGATTCCGATCAGCAAAACGACTGAGGCTAATAACGTTATCAAACAAATAAACCTTAACAACCATTCCGCAAATCGCAATATCTTGCCTTTGTAGAAGCAGTTTTCAAATCCCACATCATGTTCACGATCTGCGATGACTCCAAGCTGTAAAAAAGGACTCTAAATAAGGTTCTTGCTAGCACCCATGTTCAAATATAATATTGCTATGAAGACATTTCTTTCTTCACCATGTCCTGGATTTTACATAGGTTATCAGTCTTTTTAATGTGGCAAATATTTAAAAAATAATAACAAATAAACCAAAACACAGTAAGTTTACAAATACCTTGTATTCCTGTGTACAAGCAAATTTGGCGAAAAATACGTTTAATACTTACGCCGTAAAGTAAATAGACTACAGCTATAACAATGCAGCCATTTTTTACACTTATACAACAGAAGCGATCCACTTGAGGCAAGAAGCCGAAAATGTATAAATTCATTTTGTCTTCATATTAGTTTCCAGTGTAATAATGTTATCTAGGCTACATTGACATAAAATATATTCTAACGATAGACAAGAACATGAATACAAAGAATTTGTCCGAATACGTTATCTGTGGACGTAATATGACAAGATGTCCTACTCATAGATCGAAATCGTAGAAGTGACACAAGGTATTCGCTAGTTTCTTACCTACGTTCTTTATAACATTATTCCAACACTTTACAAGACTTGTAGCCGCACTTGCATCGTTGCCAGTGTAAATGCAGGCTAACTAGGATTAGCTGTTGAATTCAAAACCTAGTAATTTTTGCATCGTTACACATATTTTACATGTTTTATAAAGAAATATAAAATAATAAAATAAGTGGTAGTATTTATTGTAATTATTTATCATTATGACGACAATAATATATTCGCTGCTTGTGTTCAGTAAAATTTTACCTATTACCCGTTTTGCACGGAGGAACATCTGCACTGCATGTTTTTTAGTCTATGATTATAAGATGGCGAGACGTTTAAATGAATAATTATTTTAATATTAAATTATAATGAAATTGCGAGGCATTCAATCGCTTGATCAGCATTTAACATTACATAACCAAATAAGAAAACTATTGAAATGCTATTTAGGTCCAAATATAGGTATGTTCATTGTGATCAAATGTCAAATTGATTATGTCGCTCTGTAGGTGCTCCGTAGACATTCAAACTGAAGCAATGCCAAAATTGCACAAATGACCATTGCTGTGTGTCAACTGCAAATCAGTGGGACAGACAAATTGTCCAGAACGCCTAATCCAGTACGTAGTACTTAGACACGGTTACTTTGACAGATAAAGTATTTTCATTATATCGATTTTCAACCTTACCACAATAGTGGAAGGTTAATGTTCAGATTAATGTTGTAAAGGTTAATATTACTGTCGACTGTACCTGTACAGTGCAGAAAAAACAAAAATGTCACACGGAAAGCTTTCATTTTATAATAAACTTTCATACATAGAGGCCATACTTGCGTAGATACTATAGCAATGGCTAGGTACTACTTATCTTATTTTTCTTAAATAAAACATTAAACAGTTTATTTCACTTTATTTTATGAAACTGGGGGCACGGTAGTGCCCCCGTTAATAAGAGCCCTTTCTATTCCACTATAGTAACTGTTGATCACTATCAGGAAATGACAAAGCACTGAAAGCAAAACAAAAATGTAAAGTTAACATTTTAACAAAGAACAAAATTAACAAACACAATATCTATCTTCTTCTTTATCTATAGGTCTGATAAATCTGTAGAGAGGTCAATTCTGTACATGAAATATATGTCCAAAATAACTACCAGGGGGTGATTAGGGATCGATACTGATGCCAAAAATGCAATCAGTAGAATTTTTGGCTGTATCTCTGTCTGTCTCTTTGTATAACCGTTTTTTTTTTTTTGTAGCCTTTTTATCGTCCCACTGCTGGGCACAGGCCTCCTCTCATGTCGAGAAGGATTGAACGTTAATCATATAGTGTATAACCGTTATAGAAACAAAAACTACTTGACGATTTTAACGAAACTTGGTACAATTATTATTCATACTCTTGAGCGGGTTGTAGTATACCTATCATCACGCTACAATCAAAAGGAACAGAGCAGTGAAGGGAAAGATCTTTGATTATGACGACCCGTTGTCCCTGGCATAAGTGACCTGATCCGCGAACGATGGATCGCTGGCAGAAGCTAGTCTTAAATAAATCTGATTTCAGCATTTTCCTGCGGGACTATGAGAACCCAAGTTATCTTGTAAAATGAAAATGGTAGGTTATACCTTCTTTAAATCACCAGATAAACGAATACCTACCTATGTATTAAAGAAGTCGGTTAAAAAGGTAGGTACAGATGACAGCAGGTCAAAGTATACGAAACTGACAAATTTTACCAATCAATTATTAATCTACCGCCATTGCGAGGTTGAAAATCTATTGCAGAAATTTGACAGATTGTGGTAACTTGATGTGTTGTCGTCTGTACATGTGTCTGCGTGAACGATTCGTAGACTTATACTGCAGGTAAATAGTTTATCTCCGTGAAATAATAAATAAACCGAAATACTTTTGATATTATCACTAAGTACCTAATCGTAGATGACTATGTTTATTCATAGATTACTTACTCGCCATCCAAATTAGATTTACTACCGTTATAACGTAGGGCTCCAAACAACCCAGGTCTGATGCAATCAACAAAAAAATCAGTCCAAAGAATTCCAATATTAATACCACCAATGTAACATACATGATAGCTAAGAGTACGGCAAGTATTTCCTGGAAATAAGAAATGAATTACAAAAAATTGTTACAGTACCTACCTGATAATTACTCATCATCTGCCTAGCCTTTTCCCAACTATGTTGGGGTCGGCTTCCAGTCTAACCGGATGCAGCTGAGAACCAGTGTTTTACATGGAGCGACTGCCTGTCTGACCTCCACAACCCAGTTACCCGGGCAACCTGATACTCATTGGTAAGACTGGTTGTCAGACTTGCTAGCTTCTGCCTACCCGTAACGATTGCCAAAGATGGTTTATCGTGTACACCAGTTTATCGTGCGTTCCGAAACACCGAAGAACTCGTTATGACAAGATGGTCACCCATCCACGGACCGACCGTGCCAAGCGTTGCTTAACCTTATGATCGATCGATCCGCGCGGCTTTGACTTAGCCACGAGCTCTTCCCCTGATATTTACTACCTGATAATTACTATATTATTAAAAACAAATTACATAGAGTACCGTTAAGTAGAACAGTTGACATGTCTTTACAAACCTTAAAAATTCCGACTAGAAAAACGAATGAGGCTATTAACGTTATTAAACAAATAAACCTTAACAACCATTCCGCAAATCGCAATAGGTTGCCTGTGTGAAAGCATGTTCCAAATTCCACATCATATCTACGATCTGCGAGGACTCCAAGCTGTAAAAAAGGACTCTGAATAAGGTTCTTGCTAGCACCCATGTTCAAATATATATTGCTATGAAGACATTCCTTTCTTCACCATGTTCAGGATTTTACATAGGTTATCAGTCTTTTTAATGTGGCAAATATTTAAAAAATAATAACAAATAAACCAAAACACCTTTAGTTTCTTTTTAGATTTCATAATAACTTAAAAATACCTGTGTACAAGTAAATTTGGCTAAAAATATGTTCAATACTTACGCCGTAAATTAAATAGACTACAGATATAAGAATGCAGCCTCTTTTTAAACTGAAACAACAGCAACCTTGCACTGGAGGCAGGAAGCCGAAAATGTATAAATTCATTTTGTCTTCAGATTCATTTCCAATGTAATAATACAATTAATAAAGATAAACGGTTACTTTGACAGATCAAGTATAATAGTAAAGTATCGATGATTATTTAGTATTAGTATACGGAGCATAGAGAAGAAAAATGTCACACGAAAAAATAAGCTTTCATTCATAGAGGTCATCACCTGCTTACTATAGCAATGGTTAGGTACCACTGCAGTTTTAATTGAAAAGCAAAACAGCTGTGGGAAACTGAATTTATTCTTGCCTAATGTTCATTTTTAATTAGTTTACATTTCTTTACATTATAATTATAACAGTTAAGTAAAAAAAACTTAAAACTAATACTAAAAGGCGTCGAAAAATTCCCCCCTATCGCTGCAGACCGGAGCGTGCCCAAAAGGCTGGCAGCATTGCCACGCTGAATGGCAATACTTAATTTTTGACCAAAATCTTTAATCTTGCCTAAAACATGAAAGGACTGTACAAATCTTCATTTAAGAGGACAATTTTTTTTTCAAGCCCGAAGAATGAGAAAGCTCCTTGACTCTTTCACTTATCTACAAGTCGACAGATAATACTCATTAAAACAAAAACACCTTTATAAACGTGACGACTTGAATTCTACTGTTAATTAATAACGTTAATTAGTTTAGTCCACTGCTACTCAGTCTTAAGCCTTCTAAATTCATCGTATTTAGGCACGGCGGGTAATTTTGTATGGGTCACCATAAAAACCTGCCGTGAACAAATGCTCTTAGCCGGCAGGGATATTTTACTCAAAAAAAACATATGGTTGCACTCCGGGATTGCTGGCAGAGAAGTGAAAACTCGACTTTGTGCATTTTTTTGAGATTATGGTATTAAGAAAGTGCACAACTTTATATATGATCTTAAATTAAATGACAAACTTACCTAAACACATTTTTATTCTCATCACCTGGCCTCGATTTCGAGAGTTTCTCACAAAAATAATCAAAAATGTATTTTGTAGAAACAGATATTTTACTACTGTGGACTGATAGGTAAACTAAAGTTATACCATCTTTAGTTTAAACTATATATTCTTTATAATCTTATTCTGAACTAAAAAGTGGCAGCGCCGCTAAAGAAGTTTTCACTTCAAAAAATTTTAGCTAAATAAAATAAACTGAATAAAAAAAACCTACCAATTATGACATTATTTGTCGTTCACGCATTATATAAGTCACTTTTGATTGAAAAGACTGAAGTCAAGTAATAAAACAGCAATAACATGATAATAACTTTATATTTAAGAAATAACAACTTATCTTCTGCCTTAGTTCGTTGTTGGGGTTGTCAGAACTCGATGGTAGCTTTTCAGTATAACTAAGAAATACAACATAACTGCAAAAAAAACGTGTTTTAACTACTAAACGAGTAGATAGTCAATATAGTGCAAAAAAAAATAAACATAAACAATATATATTTATTTCTAAAAAGAGAAAAACTTACGTAGAGTACTTATAATAGTTGAAGATCCAAATATATACGAGGGTTGACAATTCTGTTCTGTATGCTTTTGTGCGAACAAAATAATAGCGACGATAATATTATACAAAATCAATACAAATGTGGCATACATGAACCATAAAACAGCAGTGGGACTTTTCTGAAAAAATACAAAAATATATAGTTATTTAAGTATCAGTTTGCATTGTTCATCGTGAAAATGAGGGAGTGGCAAATCAAAAATGAATTTATTTAAGAATAAGTCGTGATCATTTACCCTGATTATGATTCCAAACAAGAAATAAAGTACCGAAAAAAATAGATATATAGCGATAAAAATTGCTATATAACCTATGATCTTTGGCAATACTCCTTTTGAGTAGCATTCCCTGTAATTTTTGTTAGCTTCACTACTTAGAATGGCGGTCAGCTGTAAAACCAGAAAAAAAACCTAGTTTAGCAGTATCATGAACATTGTTAGGTATACTTTAAACCTGACGGATTTTGTATGGTAAATATAGGAGTACCCCAAAGAGATCCACATCGGATAAACAGAGTACAAAATTAAATATGTATGTAGTGGCTGTTTCCCGCGGTTTCAGCGGTTTCCGCGCCCCGAGGGAAATACTTGACGCAAATGACTAAAACGTAGCTTATGTGTTATTCTGATATTATAAGGCTAATATATCATTGCCAATATCAAAATCCATCTAGCAGTTTTATTGTGAAAAAGGAGGAAACATCCATAACACATGCAAACTTTCGGTTCTTTTGGCGCTGGCTTTGCGATACACACTGCGTGGGTGAAACCATACTTAATCGTTTTAGTTGTCTAAAGAATCGCTTGCAACGGTACGATGCAATCTATTAATGGTAACGCAAAAACTTGGGTATATAATACAGAATTCAACTAGGACGGCAAGTCGTGAACTAACCACAAAAAATAAATTGATTATTCCTATAACGATAGAGCCAAACCTAAGGCTGCAACAACAACAACAGTTTTTCACTTCAGGTAACCAACCAAAAATATTCATTATAATAACTTTGATATATTATAATATTGCTTAAACGTAGACTCTTATTATAATAATATTTTGATTCATTTTTGCTATCCGTCACTGTCATATAGAAATTCATTACACTGTGAGGCTGCGAGAAGTTTTGATTCGATGTTGCCATTTTAAGTAAAATCGTAAGTTATAAAATCTTAAAATTCCATGGACTCCATTTCCATCTCCAACAGCAATAACAAATATGACGTCACATTATATAATGATAGGCGTGGGTCGGTGGGCGGTGAGTTTCGGGTGGCTCATCGTCCTTCCATTTCTTAGGAGACGATAGGCCCCTGCCGGCCTGCGGGGCCCATTAGGGCCATAGCCTGCCGGGGTTGTGGGTTGTTCGAAAGAGTTATCGCGGCCCTGGCACACAAAAGGCTCCCGAAGGAACACAGTGGGTTTTAGTCAGTAAAAGTCTGACACTCCCTCACGCTGTCACCCACAACGGGAGGGGCCATTGTGATGATAAAAATTATATATGTATATAATGATGCCTCAATGTTACTTTTTCATTTATTTGAGTACGAAATTATTTCGTACAAAACCTCTTTCTTTCTCAATATGATTAAATTTTCCACATCTGGTACCTAGGACTGGGGAGTACAGACCCACATGGCTATCAAATTGTAGTTACTATTACTTCTTAAATTTAAATTAAAAGTATCTATACTGTAAGCTTTTCCTTAGGTATACATAGCTTCAGTTTCATACATATGTATGAATATATTAAGGAGATTGTATATATCTACATAGAGGTGTCGAAAAATGAGAGCTCACAGAATGAAATAAAGAAATTTCCAATATCATTTTAATTCATTTATAGTTAAAACTACAAAATGTTTACATACAGTCCCTATACGAGTTCACGATGAGTATGAAGTACAACCACACTGAAATAAAATAAAAAAGTTCAGTTAATTCAGAAACATGTCTACATCTAACATAAACGGATACTTAACACAATTATTCCAATTCACATTTCTTCAATACTAATTTACACTCTTAACTTTTATAATATTTTATATTTCATAAAAACTGTTGACGTTGACTAAAAAAAATTTTGCTTGAAAATTAACCATCTGGGGTCTCTCAAATTTCAACGACAGTGCATTTTGTAATATTAAACAACTCTTGTCCAAATTCTCCTCTCTCCATTCATCCTATGCTTATCCCAACCTTTGCATTTTATCAAATATGCATATTGTCGATATATATATGTAGTATAATATATATAGTATAATACCGGAATGTACTAACAGAAAAAATATATGAAGTGAGCAAGACTGTCGCTTGGGTTAGCACAGCTGGTTTCGACCATTTGAATTATGTTGAATATTGCATGGATAAACATGGTAACGGCTGTCACAAAACCGAAGCCCATGAAGAGATCAGCCGTGAATCTATATTGGCCCTGAAAGTTATTGTTTCATAAACATATTAGTATTACATTCATCTGCTTCTTAATTGTCATACTTGGTGAACCTTATTGTTAGTGTAGTGTTAAAGATTTAAGCATACCTACATTATGTAGCTAGGGATACAGGGACAGAGTGAGTGACTTTGCTTTATACTAGATGTCTTACCAAAAATAGCCCTAACAGATAGAGAAAACTGCTGGTCAACGTGAACATGTCGAGTACAAAAAGCACCCACTTTACTATATAGATTTCTAGGTAATAATCTCCTCCGTCCACTTCATATATTTCACTGCATGACGGACAGGACAAGATGCGAATGCTGTGGGACGTAGATAGCTGAAAAAGCAAGAAAGAAAATCTGAAAATCAAATTACTTTCCATTGGAAGTTTTTATCGTAGAAATATTTTGAAGTGAAAACTTCTTTAGCGGCGTTGAGCACTTTTTGTATGGGGAAAAATATATAAACTCGCGACAGGTATCACGTGACCGAAATGTGAAACCCGAAATCGTGAAACCCAAAATCGTGATACTCGAAATCGTGAAACCCGAAACTCTATAGAAATTCCGTAAGTACAGGTCGGTAAGATATTTTATGACGTTTCAAACATGTGAAATTTGACAATAGTGTCAGGCTTTGTAATTGTCATTTAAAATCATAGATGGAGTTTGGGTTTTTATTTTTATAAAATGTAATGGTGCCGGAGTATCTTTAGGTTAGCATCCAGGCCACAGCAATAAACTCAAAATATATATTTGAATAATTTTAGCTCAACCAGAACCCTCAAAATCGAGGAAAGACATGTGAGAAAAAATGTGTTGCGCCATCTATAATTTTTCAAAGTCAAGTAGTTAGTCAAGTATGAAAGTACGAGTATAGTTTTTATTCTTCAAAATCATAGATGGAGTCGTGCTTAAATTTTGATTATATTTAATCGTGTTGGGGTATACCTTCCAGTACAGTCATAGGGACAAAAGTTTTTTTTGAGAAACTCTCAATATCGAGAGCAAGTGATGACAGTAAAAAGTAGTTGTGCTCTTTCTTCATTCCATAATCTCAAAAAAATATTAAAAACGCATAAAGTTAATATTCATGTTTTCACTTCTGCCTGCACTCCCGGAGTGCAACCTGGTGTTTTTTTTATATAATAAACGTTTTCTATGATAGTATAATTATGTTCTAGAAGGTAGTGGAAAAGTACGAACATCCAAATTGAGAACTTCTCCGTTTTCAGGAAGACGATTAAAATTGTTCTTACCTTAATTTCAGTTTGTGATCTAATTGCATTTGATAAAGTATCCAAGAAAGCTGTGTTAGTCACTATACCTTTTATATAAATAAAAGTGGAATTACGTCTTAAGTAATGAAGTACCTTTTACTCACCATACTCCAAAAGACTATTAATATGCATGCTACTTTTAGTTTTCTAGTACATCCACAGCATCGAGTAAATTTTGGTAAAGGCAAGCCCCCCATTGTATATATTTAGATAGATTTTTCTTTATAACTAAATTATATAAACATAATTGTGTTTGCTTAAAAAATAACCTCGATGAAGTTTTTGATTGATGTTTATAGAGCATTCATAGAGCAACAGATGTTGTTTTGAATTTTAATAAATAATTGATATTTGACCTTTTGTGTGACATCAAGTATTAATGTGGACTTATCTAAGGAGTTTATATATCTCAAACTCAAATTCTTTATTTGCATGTTAAGGTAGGGTACCTCTGAACGAGTGATGCAATTGAAAAATAAAATAAATAATTCAATGTATATTGTAGTGGTGTATGGTGACGTAGGACTTAGAATATTACATATTCATTTCAAAAAGAAAGCTCAACTAGCCTTGATTCTAGCCCACATAAACGACACAGCTTGTAAAAATATTGCACATTTGATGCATTGGCAAACTAATATACAGCTCGAAGTTAGCGAGCTTACTGCCGTCAGACTGCTCTGTATTGACGCCACACCTTCCAGCATCGTGACACCAACATAAAAAAGTAAAAAAATAAAAGAAATCACTTTTAACATTGCTTTATATTTAAATAATATAAACTACAAAAACTGTAACACAGTTGTTTTGGACTTAAAAAAACTTCTGTTTTACACCTCGCTCCATCAGTACATACTTCAAAGTAGCACACGGGCCATAGTCAGCTGATCCGATATATTCATATAATATCATGTCGGACTTTGAAATCCCGGAGTATTCCTTCTGTAGGAATTAACTACTATTAAAAAGTAGGCCCACGCTGAAATGTAAGAGAAAATACCAATTATTTAAAATCAGTGTACCCAAGGACAGATTTTCTTTCTTCCCTTTGTATTGCTCCCATAAACGAGTTGGATTATATAAGTGTAGAGTTTCTTGTAACTGTTGTATTCTGGATAGGGGTGGTGAAACCGCTTCCTGGCTTTTAAGGTGATACCATACAAACTGCAACAAATAGACCCAAGTTCCATACGCTGAAAAGTAAAGCGTTTAAGAACTTTGGACTGTAAGAAGGAAAAGAAAGGCCCAAAGCCCAAGGGATAACAAAATATAACAGAGATATAATATTCAGAGAGGGTAGTAGTTTTAATGAATATTGTTTTTTAAGAGCTTTTTAAACGTATAGCATAAATAAGATAAGTAAAAAAGAAATACAGTAAGTACATGAGTTTTTACTATCCAAAGAAAATTCTATGCGCGTAACCCAACTATCCCAGTTGTAACTTCTACACTAAAGGTTGCATCGCATGTAAGATGCAGTTTACACGTGGTATGCCAGCAGTTTCAACTTTATGACCTGTTTTACTACACATGGCTTTTAGGTCTCGAAGGAATATAGTAGAGAGGAACATTCTCTACGTTACATAGTCTACTTCGGATATATGCATAGATTCTGGAGCAAATTAGTGCTTAAGGTGTTGATGAACTTAACCTTTCTTTGGTATTAGAAGATCTCTAATGAAAACTTATTAAAACTAATTCATAAAAAATAAATAAGAATAAACTCACTTAATACGTCGATTATGCAGAATAAGAACTCGAAAACCGGGAAGGATCCCCCTACAGATATGCATGCGCCCACATACAGCATGCCATAAATAAATGACAACATTATTGCGATCGCACAAGACACCATGAATCGTATGGCCGGTTTTTTGTCTGGTGGCTGAAAAATAACAAAATATTATATTTATTATGAAAATGGAAAATTTATGTCTAGTGCTAGATATTTAGGAGACTAGAAACGGTGATTTAATAGTAATTAACGAAAGTTAATTATGAAAATAGGTATAAAGAGATGGTTGGCTATAGACAGAGACATAAGTGGAAAAAGGGAAATTAAGCTTTAGGTACCTCTGCTGTGGGCTACAATAACCTGAAATAACAATAATAACGAAATCTACTGCTGAACATAGGCTTTCTTTGATTATATCCAAAAAGACCGGTTGAAAGCGGCCTGCATCTAGCATCGACATACGACTTTTGTCAGTACATTCTTAAAAATACATATATTTGACTTACCCTAAAAAGTCTATAAAGAAAATGTAAACTAAAGCCTATTACTATAAAATCTGCAAGCAGGACCGCCCATCCTATCCATCGGACCAGGTTTACATAGGAGGAACTATGTGCCATCGTCGTATTGTCTTGAACTATAGTGTAATTTTTGGGACTCAAACAAGATGGCCCGAGGCCTGCGTTTGCGCCGAAACCGAAGCTCAACTGTGGACGAAGAAAATCATTACACGTTACTGTTAGTCTGATCTTAGATAATATGCTATATATGCTAGAATGCATTAGGTACATACAGGTAATGTGAGAAAAAAATTCAAAGGAAAAAAAATGGAATATGAACTAAATTATGTTACAAAATAATTTCTCCTATCTGAGGCCGAATTAGTTACAAGAAGTACGTAGATGGAAGCTAAAAGTTTTTAGTAGTTTAAATACTCACCATATTATTCAAGTTTATGTCTACAACATCTGCTCGAACCGCACTAGTAGTTACATAACAGGAGACTCGTATCACGAACGAGTGACGTACCACGGCCCAGGAGACCGCTGGGCTAGTCACCTGTCAACCAAATTAAATTATAAATTCACCTAAAATCATTACTTTTGATGTCTTAAAAAAGCTTGAATTTCAAATTATACAACTATTAAATGTACACTGTACCTGGGTACAATTTTTAAGAGTGAAAATGAAACGAAGGCTACTGGATTGTTGTAAAAGTTTTCAGTACGGATATTTTAAGAACCAGTGTACAGTTTTAATGGATTTAATGCTACTTATTCGGATAAATATAAAGATGACGTGGATACACAGACATAACATGAAAACAGCCCTAAATATCTCGAGTATGCAGACGATAAAAGTATGCGTTAGGCACTTTTAAAACCAGACACTTACTACACCAAGGACGGCAATGATCGCGGTCGCAGTTTTCAAATCTGTAACGCAGCCGCAGCATTTGTCTACAGCCGGTATGTAGGTTGATTGCATATTTCAACTAGTATACGTAAATATAAATAAACTTATCACAAATGTTAAAAATTATTGGTTATTATAAAACTTATAAGGAAAACGTCGAACAATGACACATAGGACTGACATGCACAGATGTTTATGTTGCACAGCTAATATTCTGTATGTCTGTATATTTTGAGAGTAATCCAAGAAGTTTTGTTGACACTTATAATACGCTTTCACGGGCATTACTCGTTCTGTTTGTTATTGTTTTATAAATTCTTAGACTATTTCGTGTAGGTACATCTAAAATATATAGGTGTAAATAAATACTAATTTTGCTAAGGATTCCACCGTAATGCTTGGCTTAGTTTAAGCGCCGAAAACCGGGGGATTTCAGCATTATTGCTTCCCTTGGAAGAGCGGGCTGAGGGAGGAGGGGACTCTTAACAAGATTACATTGAAGATAAAATGGCTCAGATAATAGCGCCCCCGTAAGCTGGCTCCGAAGCTCGGCTCTAAAACAAAATTAAAATTGGACGAAAAGTTCAGATTTCTTTAATTTTCGCATTTACTCAGCTGAATAAATGTACTCATTTTGCTTGAACAAAAACTAAAGTATTGAAGTTGAAGCCGTTGAATTCATCATATTTATATTGTGTATAATTACGAATCAGTTTCATACTTTTAGGTTTGTAACTGATCTATATTTAGGATAATTAAGTTAAAATGCTTAATTATTTGTATCTACGAATAATAGATTGATAAAAATTTAAATTTAATTTTC
Organism: Heliothis virescens; assembly: GCA_002382865.2. Taxonomy (NCBI): domain Eukaryota; kingdom Metazoa; phylum Arthropoda; class Insecta; order Lepidoptera; family Noctuidae; genus Heliothis; species Heliothis virescens. The sequence goes on along the minus strand of NWSH02000601.1, from coordinate 5,444,737 downwards.
AATTCAATTTACCGGGATTCATCTTTTGCAATACAATACGGAATTTAATTAAACTTAACACTTGAGATAATAAAATGATTTCTCACATTAAGACTTAAGTTTCGTATCATGTAACTAACAAAATTAATTGACGACGAAATAATTAATTGTAAGCATGTATCACTTTTGTTTCTGTATGCATTTTTATAATTATTTTCGTAGAATTTTCTGAGAATGGGTAAAATTCTGTTACTCTAGAAATTACTAATGTGGGGTAAAATAACATTCCTGTGTCAGTTTTACCATAGAATTCCCTACTTATATAAAATCATAACTATTCATTATTTTTTTACACGTAATTCTACTAAAGTTTTAACCTTCTTTAATTCATAAGTATGTATGTGATAACCACCAGTAATCTACAAGAAAATTTTAATTATGGCTCTTTGTATAATCCATGAAAGCTAAATACCCCAGTAAAATAGGTAAATGGCGAGTATTCTACGGCTCTGTCTAGTATTGATCGTACTCGCTTGTTTCAAATTCAATTCGCAGAGTGGGAATAACAATAAAACTTGGACCGTGTATCTCCCTGTATCACCTGCGTCCCAATACGTGGCTCGAATATACAACGCTTTGTGATCGAATTTTAAACTCAATGTACTATGTAAGCCTGCTCGAATATTTACTCGAAGTGTCCTAGAGAGATTGGAAAATGTATTTCTGCTTTGAAATATATAGTTCGGTTTAAATGTGCTACTACTACCTACTGTGTAGCACTTATTAACGCGATGTGATACTTTTTAAAACATGCTTTCTGCCCTTATGAATAGACGTGTGCCAATTTTTTTCATCGCAGGAAGCTTGTTATGTGTTTGATGACTTTTCTTGAGTTGTTATGTAACTTTGCAATTATTTTCATGTCAACAAACTATTAAGACCTTTCATTGAAAATCTAATACCATTTATTCTACTCCAAGCATCGCGTTATTTAGGTCAATTTATCAAGGTAGCAAGAAATACGTATTTACTTCATGAGAACTCCCCATAAAAAATATTCCTTCAGTAATGATATTCGAAAAAGTTTTAAGACTACGTTGTGCGTGCTCGTAACTATAATCCCAAAAATATGGTTCTTATTCCCGTCGCATCGTGTATACATGTCTACATAGCATGTGTAGATCACATGCGATAAATAACAAGATTGTTTCCTCGAAGGAACACCCGCGTGCCACGCTCGTTCCCGCGCGCCTCTACTGAGAAACGTCAAAATATTTCATACAAAGACTTTTGTTAATATGAGAGGCGGACCGCGCTATGACATATATCTCTATTTTTTACAACCGAAGGTCTTATCCTCTTAGATACGCAGCAAAAACACGCCTCGGGCTCGAGTCACGAATCGCAATATGGGCCTCGTGATAAATCTTCACGAATTCCAGTTTTATTTATTAAGTTGTATGGTGTTTTTACGATGTAACGCCGCGGGGGCGCTCATTACAACACTGCCTCCGCTGAACGTGATGAAAAAACTTTTCCCGGCGATATCTTCTTGCAACATTAATTACGAAACTCGGAAAGTTCCTTGACTTCAAATGGCGACGCTCAATTATATTTATTTTTCCACTTTCTGGCGGAGTAGGCAACAATATATTTTTACGATTTTCTTTTTCTAGAATGAAAAGGGTCGGGCCTAGTTCGTTCGTAGGGCTGATAAGAATATATCGAGCAATACAAGCAGTAAAAATACTGAAGACATCACGTAGCAAAACAGGTCTGGGAGTTTTATGTGAGCAATTTGGAGCGTTCACAAAAGAAATGCTAACGTTGACGCGAACGTGACGCAGCCGGGCGACCCCGGAGCCAAATGTGTCCTCCGGACCGTACGCTATACGTATTGTAGTTTTACTATCGTGACTTATTTACATTTGATGGCTTTTATTTCCTATACTCCATGTTTGTATCGGAACTTTTCTTTAAATGCCGTTAACGAACAAAAATATAGGAAGGCTGCATTTCAATTTCATAAAACTGTTTTCTTGAAATAATTTTGCTGCATAAAATATATATTTTCTTCCATGAGCAATATTATTACCATCATATAAAATCCACTCAGTATAGCACGTAAACTTAAAACTCAGCAGTGTTTCAATAAAAAGTACGACTGAATGACCTGCCACGGCGCGCAATCGCCGCCCAAACCGGTAATGAATCGACCCGAGAGATACCATAATCGAATATTTTCGAGGGTAATGGCTTTTATAAGAGTTAATTGAAGTTCTGAAACAGGCAAGGGTTCCGCAGACCAATAACTGCGTAGGGCGTATCTGTGACTTAATTTATGTTACTATAACTCAGTTGGACAGGTGGTGTTCAATAGGTAATTTAGATGTTGGCAACATTGTCGTAATGAGAACGGAATGGGGGGTTTATTTGATGATTAAACGAACTTACCAAGTGAAGTTCTATCATAATTATACGAAGCACCACGTCCGA
>NWSH02000601.1:5426151-5437404 GCA_002382865.2 Heliothis virescens | reverse complement strand
AAAAAAAAAAAAAAAAAATACTCTCAACTATTAGTGTATGAACGGTAGCACCTAGCGTTACTACATTGTGCAAATAATACGTTTATTTCAGGATACTTATCTCGAGGACGTGGTGCGAGTATAATAATGCGTTTAGTGGTGTACCGCATCTGCAATATAATGTAGGACCTTAAATACCCTTTTATTTTGGCATCGGAATAAAAAAAAAATCGTGATTTAGAACATTATTTAAGACTACGTTACTTCCAGCTACTAAGTAGTCCAAACGAACAGAAATATATTACATCGGTATACGCAACATTACATACTGTTAATATTAATATTATTCAGCTTTCGAAACAGTTGCAATTCAAAGTAATCAATAAAACTTTGTATGCTATCTTAAACTGTTCGAAAAAATACATTAAAATGCAGAGAAATGATGTCACATGAAGTCATATAATTCCAAAAACGGTCTTCGGCATATACTACCTTAGGTATCTTATATATTTATACTTATATGTAGATAGAGGGACATCGAGACGTAAAAAATACATAAAAATCTGGATTTCTTAAAATAATACATTTAAAGTCAAGTAAGTCCACATTTTATATCTACACCTTCGTGTTATTAACAGTTAAGTAAAACATCTAAAGGGCGTTCCTCCTTCTTAATTGTGATAACGAACATACAACACTGAAATATTGTGTAATCAGCTTTATTCCTTGAGTGCGAAGGTGTTAAATTAATAGTTACAATGTGTTTCGTACGACCTTTTAGAAGTAAAACCGTAAGACTTGGACTTAAACGAAAAAGCTCATAATGTACACGAGATATGGCCTCGTGTGGCAGTTTGTTATGAAGTTTATAGTGGAGGCAACACGGTTCTAGTTACATGCTTATTGGGAGATGAAAAAAAGGCGGCGATTTCGAACATTATCCGTAATAATTTAGAAGATTGAATCGCTTTGGTAGAGAAAAAAATGGAAGTTATGAAAACTGTTTGCCGAGTAATTGGATAGTTACATATTTTAAGTTTTACGATTCGTTGGTGGAGGTAGTGTTATGATAAACGCCGTGTATAATGTGGGACATGACGTCGGAATGTTATTAGAGATTTTTATTAAAACTACAGTCGTAAAGTAGATCATACGGGAACCGCTTTGGCGTTTAACGTTCTATGTGACATTACATTAATTTGTGATGTGGTGAAAGAGTTAATGTCCGTTTAACGGACCATGTTTATCTGTGGAACCCATTGAGGATATCGATTCTGTGATGATAGCTGAAATGTCTCTTTTACTTATTTTTTAATTTGACACATAAAGTTTCATTTCAAAGTAGGTATTACAAAAGAAAACTTGAGATAACTGCATTGTTCAATAAATATCACAGATGCTTCACACCTTACAAAATGTAGAAAAAACTAATACGATTTATGTAATTCACATAACACAAAGCGTGGTAAATATTTTACGAGTGTTAAATCTATATTAAATTTGTACGTGGTAAATGTAGCGAGAGAAAATATCATTTAACGGTTTTTACGATGCGATTTTACCGTAAACACATCCCTATTATGCACTTAAACTATTGCTTTAATACGTATAAAATGACGCGGACAGCAAAACAGGGAAACCAATAAATATCGGGGTTTTGTATAAGGAAACACATCTGAAATGGCAATAAACTCGAAATCTTTGTCCGATTTTACAAAGGAATCAAAAGTCTGAAAATGCTGACGGTTTTTCTGAATAGGTACACATACAAGATGGTACTATTTAGATCTATACATAGTTAAGTACTAATGCTGACAAATGGCATGAAATGCAGTAGGTATTGCCGTGAAACTATGTAACACTATGCTTTTAGGTAGTGAAGCTTTTCATACATTTAAAATTCAACCACCAGCGACTTTAAATATTTTAGTGAAACTTAAAATTTTGGTCATTGTAGGCGGCGCGGGGAGACGCGGGGGTGTAGTAGGTGTGCTCGTAAACCGTACGTTTTATGGAAATATAAGATCCTTGTCGGCGACGGTACATGTCGATGTCGCCCTCCTCGCTCACCTCAGAATGTAATCTCTTGTACCTGACTACGTATCTCACATGCTATGGATTTTATCTCACGGTGAAGTTGTGTAGGCAGAGGTTAGGAAACTTTGATGTTTATAGCCACATAATGTATTATGAAGTATGAGTCAGCTTAGGTACGAAGGCATATGCGACCCTCATCGATATATAGGTAATTTTGCCAATTTAAAATGTAGTTTTTATGTTTCAGATTTTTTTTTGTAAAATTAGGAAAATAGGATATTCCGTGAGCGAAATGTTTTTGAAAGCGTTTACGCTGTCATGACTAAATATCGTTACGTATCATGTTGATGTTTACGTGTGTAAATCCCATGAAGTCTTTGAAATATTGATGGTCCCACATAATTTATGGTATATTTACCTACTTGGCTTTACTCGCTTTGTGACGATTTGAATAAATTTTAGCAACAACAACTGCATATAAATGGAACCTTTATCCGAGGCAATCAAAATTTGATAGCGATCCGATAGGCACGACTAGCAGTCGAAATACTCGAAATAGCGGGCATTACTTCCGAATTTTCGAATGCGGACGAGTCGAATCGATAGTCGATACCAATAAAACAGCGTCGATTCGCGAATACATAAAACGTCGGATTCGAGTCTTGCGCTCTTTATATAAAGCTAGAGAGAAGGGTTCCTATTTTATTGCAAGGAATTTGCATATAAAGTAACCATTGAAGAAAGCGATCTCCGTTTGGCTCCGTGTATTTTTTCGTATTCATTGTTGCGAAGGCCGCGGCTCACATTTTGTTTTATGGATCGTGATGCTTTCTTAGCGTTTAAATAAATAATGGTATCAACAGTTTTTTGCTTTTGATTTATTTGAGAAAGCCTTTTATGTTTGGATGGGATGGTGAATTATGTTTGTTTAGATCGTAAACTTACTGAATTCATATTTGTATCTAAACAGCCTCTGTACAATTAATGAAATGTGGCTTTATTTTTTTCAGATATTAATGGATTGGCAGTCAATCATATTGTGGATTAATAAAATCGGTAAGTGTGCATATGATATCGATACATTTGAATTTTACGGTAACATAACATTGTTGGGGTCACATAAAACCGAAGGCGGCATGTAAAGTTATGATAAAAAACAAAATAAAGTGTTTAGTGACTGCGGGGCGTTACCAAGGTTTTCTAATAAAAATGATATTTAATTGGAGTCGATAACGTGTCGTGGCGAGAGGCCTAATAAACTGTCTTTATTATTATTGTGTTGGGCCGGCTCTCGATAAACATTACGTATCTATACGACTCACGTTCTGTTCGAATGCTTGTTGGGATTTGGCTGTCTTCACATAAGTATCCCACTATCTTATCGCGTAGACTTTACGAAGGAAAATCTTTTACTATTTTACCGACGGCGATAACTTTCTAGTGGTATTAGCGTCTGGTTTTCGAATCGTATTGCATGCTGCGAGACTGCAGCTATTTTAATATTTATATTGACTAAAAATGTACCGATCACTATTAGAATTTAAGTTGCAAATACTCTTAACGTAATTTCAAGATAATTTGATGTCAATGGCAGATTTATTCAATTAATAATTCATTAAAATTTATACCATGTCTCGTCTAGTCTAAGTTCACGCCTGTCCAGTGTCAACCGGTTAATAAATTTCGTTTAACGGCTTTGATATCTCGAAGGAACACGTTCTTACTTGGAATAATTTTCGCGTCACAAAGTAAAGGTACACTCACATTGTTGCTGATGCATTTCGTCAGCGTTGAGATAAAAGGACAACACAATGGTCTTAAGTGATAGTTATGGCACTTTTTATAGGCAGTTAGATTTATTTTTACTGCACTGTTTGTTTTAATACGCATTTCGCCAGTCGAGAGGTCGCGACTACTGCTTTTTCATTCATTTATGGCAGACTATTCAAATACAGAGCTGTATCATTTACATTAATGATCTGAATGACCGCTCAGTGAATAAACGGGCTGTCTGGATGGCTTCATTGAAGTCGAATGCGTCTACGATTGTGTCAACTGCGTTACATGATGGTCGTCTAATTGATTGTTTGTTTTAAAAACATATCTACTCATAAAAAATAACTTATAATACCTTATCAATTAGCTCATGACCTTTTGATTGAATTTACATTCTAATAAACATTTCAAATAGATAACGTTCCAAACAAATATTAATATAATTTTAAGTGTAACGACCTGATGTTTGATTGAGAAATCAATAATCGTAGCGATACGTTCTTCAATCAAAACATTAATAAATGGTTTTCTTTTTCTCTGAAACACTGACAGAATTTAAAAGCATCCACATAAAGTATTAATACCCAAAGACATGTGTGTACCCGTAGAACATTTTGTTAACAAAATAAGGGTCCAATATACCTATGATTATTTTTTTCATCCCACATCACGAAATAGTATCTCATTAGTAGACCACGCGGGCCGCAGGTCGCCCCAACGGTCCTAATAAGGAAATATAGGGCAATAAAACCGACCAGTGGCGAGCCTTCTTAATCAAATTGTCCAAATGGCCTATGGGAGCCTAGTTGCTGCTATCAACATCATCATAATTATTATACTTGCAGTATTTATTTGGGTAAATCTGTTGTAATTTAAAGTATTCAGTAGGATCGCTGTTTAAGTTTTTATGTAAGTTAAATTGGATTATAATCGTCAGGAATGTGGTTAGCCCGTAAGTTTACAATTATTAATATTTACCACATAACTTTAGCGGCTAACTAGTCATTTAAGTTAGGTGTGGCAGGATTAGTGACTGGCTTAAATATTTTCCTAAAGCTCTCTGCGACTGACTACATGCATACGACGACGAGGACGGGGAAACCCTCTCGTCATTTTTTAATATAATCTTGAACCGTTATCTTAAAACAAAGATCTCATCAAAAATTCAGCATGTGACTCTCGGGATGTATCCAATAAATCAGTTTTACAGCATTCCCGTGTCATTTCAGTCGTCGAACGGCATAAAATGATAATTTTACTGCGCTCCCCTTCCGTCTCGAGGAGTTTACGACAATTGTGAAATGTATCGACAGTTCGGGTGTCACCTAGATGGTGGACCAACCTGGGAGGCGAGCACCTAAACTTTAAAACACCTCTTTCTCTTAGCAATAAGGTCGAATTTTGCTCGATTTTCAGCAATTCTCCCGCACATAGCCAGTTAATCCATCAGCAACATATGGTACCTGTCTCCCCGCTCTCCTCTCTCCCAGTTTTCCTCTTGAACTGTTATTTTAAGGCGCGGGCCATCAATCTTTCAGGTGGCTTTACTGTTTAAATATAATGTTGAATCATAGGCAATATTTATAGAACTATAAGCTACTCTCATCGGGTGTTTCTTTGTTTATTTAACTGTTCTGAACTATCATACTGCAGAATTAAATAGCAATATTTAAATAAATCTAAAGGAATTTTTATTTTAAAATTTTAGCTAAGTATGTTTTATAAATTCGTAAATTATTATAAGAGTTATAGATTAAGCATTATAAGAGTTCCATAAATAAAGCTTTCTGAACCATACCTATCATAAATGAAGGGTAAGGTCCGTATTCATGTCATAGCAACATATTTCGTAGCGAAGGTCGACCCGAATTTAATTAATGCGCTGTAAACTTTTTCTAGCAACGTAACCAAACAAAAACGTATATAATTTACAACTATTGATATTCTCAGGCGTGAACCCTTTTCGGCATAAACATTCATTATAGCAACATGCAATAAAACGCGAACAATGCTTAATTACCATTTATTTATTGCCCCAAATTAACAAAGCCGTAATGATTGAGGACTATAGAGTTTTGTCAACGGAACCAATTATTTTGTTTGTATAAATTATGCAAATACTTTTTGTTGTTATTGAAATTTTGGTAATTGATTTCGTTGCTTTTGTGGAAAGCTTAAGAACAGTTTGTTTCCCGACAATGGTTAGCAGAAATTAGTCGTCAGTTGAAAAAATATGGAGAGAATCTTTGATGTTAGCGACTCAAAAGGCGAGAATTATGGCGAAGTATGAATTTAGTATCATTATGTAAATGGATCTAAAGTATCCATTTTGTGAATGGATTTTCAGATATCTTAAAAAATATAATTTAGTAGTCCTTACAAGTACACTTTATTTATGCCTCAGTAAATCCAGACTACCAACACTCTGGTCCTGTTGTCTAAGCAAAACTTCATGTTTTATAGCTCACTGTCACCTCTCGCTATTGACCCAAGCAGTGTCCTACGTAAAGTAGGTACGTAATGTGTGGTGCGACAATCGCTGGCTTTACTACATCGTTTCACTTTTAACGCTATTAAATGGACACTATAAAATGTTGAGCGTACCACCATGCATCATCGAATGTGTTTATGCACTTGCTGATGGTTAAGTTTAGTTTTTATGCTTCAGATTTTTCACGTTTTTGGTTTTATTTTTCTAGGGTTGTAACGGGTTCCAGAAAATTTTGAAAATATGAGAGCTAGGTACATGTTTGTCGTAGGAGGATTCGAAAACTGTTAAGGAATAAAATGAACACTCTTTCAGGCTTATATAATTGGAAATCGATTGATTTAAATGAGTTGATGATTGATTAATAAACAAATTAATTTTAAAAGGTTATTGAACCACTCATAAAGATACTTACATATCTTTATATACCTGCACAATACAGAGCCCTCTTACATAAGCAAGATCCCTCCCAACTATAAATAACGTACACCACTCATCCCCAAAATGACTAAGGGATTGAGGGAACATTTCCAGTCAGCCTCATTCTACCCAAAGTTCCCAAGTACAATTAAATCTCCGACAAAGATAGTTAACAAGAGTAGAGAGGCCCTAATGACAGGGATTAAGACGTAAAGATAGGGCGAGATACGTCATTACGGGGCCCCAGACTCATGCATCTATGGATGTCGGGCCTGTCGGCTCTCATTAGGGAGATACGCCCCGTGAGTGAGTTAATGATGTACCCTAATGGATCGCAGATACGTATACTTACTCACATCTGCATATGAGAGATTAGTTAAGCGGTTTTTTGGTAGAAGGTAATATTCCAGCTTTGGTGTGTACCTAAGTATATTTATATCGCTATATTTGCAATGAAAGTTTTTATACATAGATAAATATGTGTCACCGATTACCGACTTAAAATTAAGTAAGTACTTATGGAGATATTTTAAACGTGAGAATTGACATTTGGGAGAACCAGACAAGACTAGTGGGAGAAAGGGAAAAAGGGTGCTTATACATTTTTATTTGTATACCCACGTAGGTACCTATACATATAGGTAATTTAAATTATCAGGTTAGTAAATCCACCTTTTATTTAGATAATTCTATAGAATCATTATTACATTTTAGAAGGGACCACCTAGTAGTGAAACATCAGAACCTAATACAATAGTGAGAAATAATGATCTAGCTTAGCATTATGCAGTACCAACATTACGCTACTAAACCCCTACTACCAACCGTACGGGTCACGCACACAGACGCAGCGCGGCCGGTCTATAGCGAGTATGGATTAGCGCGGGCTGCCGCGCGAGCGAACGTCACAAAATGGCGGCCGTAAAAACAAGTGAAGAGTGAGTTACGGTCGGACGCGGGTAGAGGGGGGCGCGGCTCGGGGGGAACACCCGACCAATGGCGCTTCGCTGAGCGAGCAACGCAATTCGCCCGCCAACTCCGCTCTTTCTTTTATGGTCGACGTTGTTTTTCTCTGGCGCGCTTTTTCCTGATTTTTTTTGCGGGAAATTGTTTTGTTTGCTTTGTATGGATAGCTACAATGTATATTACAGTATTTTCCCCTGCTTCGTTTTAAAATATAGGTGTGGTACTCTTCACTAATGGAAACCAGGTTAATTTTCATTTGAAAAAGTATTTTGTTTTTGTCAAAGAAAGTAAAGACATTTTTCTATAGTATACCTTACATCTCAAAAAATAAAAACATTATTTTATTATGCTGATGAAGTACAAAAGCCAGTTTATTAAGCAGACTCGTTAGGTTAACATCTTTATTATGTAAAATTCTGAATTAATTTAGAAACTGATTTAAATCAATAGGTATTAATTTTATCTTCATTGTGCTACAGCCAGATAGGCGAGATTATGAGTTTTATTAGTCAATATTAGTTCAAATTATTTTTGTAATAATTTTCCATTTAAATTAAATGACAAACTTGTTTCAACTGAGTAGTCCAAACAATTTAAATATTCAACACAAAATTATCAGCGTCCCAAACACAACAAATTATAATCTACGTCCCAAAAATAAAATGAGACGTCTTCGCTTAATCCTCGGCGCAATAAAAAGTAAAAAGTTATTAGTTGGAGCGGAGAACTCATCGGGAAAAGTTGCAGCGTAATAATTTAGTTAAGACAGGCCGTCTTAGCCTCGTGTAATATCCTACACTGACATATTTATCGTTTTCGAAGGGCGGGGGCTTCTTCGAAGGGGAGCGCCGTACCTTGTCAGCGTTGCACGGGGGATGGAACAAAACATCGCGTTTAGATTAAATATTTTGATACTCGCTACAAGATAAATGTCTACCACAAAAAACGAACAAGCCAAGAAATTAAAAACATTTGTTAAAAAAAAATACTAACAAGGCTGACGTTTTCAATATATTATTATTGTTATTGGTTTTCTTACCTGTTACTAGATTGAGATGTTTGATTTTCGAGAAATTCAGAATTAATTATTTAAAATTTTATGGCCAAAGATAGTTATCGCGATTCGCAAGATATATTTTTTTATATCTTTTGACAGCTCATATTTTATGTCTAGTTCTGGGTACCTACTTAGGTACATGTTTTCTTATGAGTGGCAGAAAACATATTTTTATAAGCTTTATATATGCACTAGCTTTCTGCCCGCGGCTTCGCCCGCGTGGAATTCGGTTCGACACACAGCGCCATCTACAATCCATCCATCAAGCAAACAATATTTTTGTTTTCCCTCGGGAATATCTATTTTTTTCGGGATAAAAAGTACCCTATTATTTAATCCGGACTTCTAACTTTACGTCTGCAAAATTTCAAAGCAATCGGTTCAGTAGTTACGGCGTGAAAGCGGAACAAACAAACAAACAAACAAACAAACAAACAAACTCACTTTCCGATTTATAATATTAGTAAGGATGATTCTTGATATTTATGGCGATTATAACGAAGAAAAGAACCATTTTGAATAATCAAATCTACTTACCGATTATTGTAGATATTATCATAGACAATTGAGTACCTAAGTATTTAATATTTATGAAAGTATTTGCTGTAAGTACAGTTTGCAGCAATAAAAATATATTCCATTATAAATTAAATATAAAAAAAATACAGAGCCACAATTAGTGAGGAAAATATTTGATCTTCCTGCAAGTATCAAGATAATTCAATTACACGTAAGTAAATCTTCAACTTATCGTGTTTTAATCAACGCGTAATTGTACGCGTATATATTGTTCACATTTATCAAAAGCACTGATAGTACCAAAGATACGACTTCACCTGCTTTTGATATTCAGTTAATTAGTATAACAGTTATTTAAAAAATACACGCACACATACAAAACAAACAAATACATACAGTGTTATGTTAAAAGGTGTTAGTGAACATACGTACCTACCTATCTATGTGTTTAAGGGTGTGTTTATACAGGCGTGTGTCAGCTGCAAAGTAAAATTAAAAAGCGAACGAAGGAGTTGCATTAGGGCCGGCAGTGACCAGTTTTATGGATCATTTCTACATTCGTACTACAAATACTTTGATTTTAATGTTTAAAGACTTGTAATTTCAATCTTTTATGTGTGAATTATTACGTTTTTACATGGCTACGAAGGTGCTACGAAATTCGTAGCAACAGTTTTTGTTTATTTAATTGCGTAATTGATGTTTATTTTAAAATGTACGTCATAATAACAGTAGCTCCAAATTCCATTCATATATAGGGCTCTGTAAACTTTTTGATTTGAAATTACTGCATACATTTTTACTTCCAGCATCTTGTGTAATAGGTAGGTACCTACCTCCACCGCTACTGAGATTATCTATTGCGTCGGCTTTTATAAATATGCATTGACTTTTAAAAGTCTTTAAAAATCTACTCGAACAGGTAAGTAGATACTTAATACTCCACTATCTTTATTTAAATACCTACCTATTTTACAGTCTTTCTCTTTGAATTTCAGACTGAAATTTTCTTTTTCTCTCTACCTTTTTATTTGAAAAGCTATTTCATTACAATACACTACAATAGAACTACCGGGCCTCAAACATTTCTATCTCTAAAGAAAAGTACCTACTGCATCTGGCAGCCCTGTTGGTTGAGCAGTGGCGTGGGGAGTTGGGTTCATCGACCGGCCGCCCGCGCCGCACTGAAATATTTCCTTGCAATATCTCGCTCGGCTTAATCCGAGCGCGCCGCAACTCTGACCTAACCTTTATAAACGTTTATAATAAGCTAGAGAATAAATGTTAATATTAAAGTTATAGCATAATGAAAGCGAATAGACAACGTTTGTTTGTGTAATTAAACTGCAGCGTAGTCTGCTGAAATTACATTTTTCTTCTGTTTATAAATACTTGAGTAATGGTGTTTTAGCCTTTTGAACGTTATCACTGGACTGTTTTGTCACTCTTTACTTTATAAATACTAGTATTATATTAATATATTATGAGTAATCTGAAAGAACTAAAAGAATATAAAATTTTCTGAGTCATCTGTGATTCATATCTACTACACGCGGTATTATGCCTTAAGCCACCTATGTGTTACCGATAAGTTCAAGCTAAACAATATGTAAAAAACCGGCCAAGTGCGAGTCGGACACGCAGGGTTCCGTTCCATTATCTTTGTTTTTCATACAAATATATGAATAACAAACTTATAATTTGCGGTCACTGAAAAAGTGCTATATCTCAAAAACTACTGACTGTATCTTGTTCAAACCAATTTTGGTTGGTAGTTTTTATTGAGATCTATAACATATATTTTTTTCAGATTTTTCGCTCTGGTAGTTTAAGAATTAGAGGGGGGGGGACACACATTTTGGCACTTTGGGAGTGTCTTACGCTAAAATGATTGACTTTAGGAAAAAGTGGTTTTAGAAACCTCAGTACCATTTTTTAAGACCTATCCATAGACACCCCACATGTATAGGTTTGATGAAAAAAAATATTTTTAGTTTCAGTTTCATGTATG
>NWSH02000601.1:5411780-5423385 GCA_002382865.2 Heliothis virescens | reverse complement strand
GACAGACAGACAGACAGACAGACAGACAGACATGACGAATCTATAAGGGTTCCGTTTTTTGCCATTCGGCTACGGAACCCTAAAAAGGTACGCATTGAGTAGGTAATTTTCCGAGTTGTCTAAATATACTTGTAAAACGATATAATAGGAAAATTATTATTTTATTTAATGTATTCCAATGGAAGGTTACCGACAAATGGGGAAAAACGATCCATATGGCAATGAAAACCACTCCTAAGTCCTCGTTAATTGTAATTAACATAAATATTCACGCTATACACCGCTGATTTATTTCAAGAACGTATCTTTTTAGTAATTAATTCTATGGAACTTGCGTGGGTGGAACTATGAGGCCAAATATTTCCACTTTTGATAGCTAGTTATTTACTTCAGGAATGTTTTATCATGTTCAAAGCTAAATGGTTTATGTTTGGAATAATATTAGATATTATAAAAATTGTAAATTATACTAACAACATGCCAACGAGTGGAAATATTTTCAAGGGAGGTCTGAACCCTGAATCTTTATATTTGCAAAGTACTCCGCGAAATGGTATTGTATCGTGAGCCCACTTTCAATTTATTTTTTTATCTAACTAGCAGTTAGTGATTGCGAACTCCAAAGGCTCCAAAGATTGCAATTATTGCCGTTGTTATCTTTTTGCTTTCATGTTCGAACAACTTCGTTGATTAACATTCAGCCGACCGACCATGAGTCTGTAATCCAACAACGTCCACTGGCAACTCTTAACTCTTTGGAATTTTAGTGAAGGTTACCAAGTTATATGTACCTATAATGTTTACGAGTAGATTGTAAGAATAATAAAGCAGTCACGTCATCTGGTTCAGGCACAAAGTAGGTTGCGGGAATTGCTACGAGCACGTTCGAATTAAGACGTTTTGCAAACCACAAGAAATGCTGGACCGGACTCAGTCGTTCGTTATTTACATAGCTACTAGCCTATAAATAAATACCGGCCCTCTCACACACACGTGCACAAAATGACGTTGTTTTAACTTTATTTTATTTTTAAACGCGCGAGCGGTGGAGCGCGCGCCGGCTGTAATTTCGCGGTGGTCGCGGCGCGCAGGCGTTTACGCACGCCGGACCAAGATGGCGGCGGACTCGTTCTAAAGTTTAATTTTTAAATTTCAAATACGGTGTTACAATAATCGATAAGCGAACATACATTTTCCATGGGAAATCATCGTCGTTTCGAATCGTGCGCCGTCTGCCCTCTTATCGCAAGTTTTACTCGGACATTGATTTTCACAGAGTGCTACATGAGTATAGTTGCATGTTTATAACTTCATTACACAGTTATGACTCAGAGTCATTATGTGCCAGAAGAATTAGGAGATTTATGGATTACTAGTGAGTAATTTTTATGATTATGTTGTTACATTTTTTTGAAATCAGTGCGCTATGTTTCAGATTAATTGCTTTGATGTTTTAATTTTTATATATTTTATAGGAATATCTATAAGTTATGAACTGAATATGTTTGAAATGGGCTTGTCTTTTTCGTAAGCTTGCTCAATTATTTTCTTGCAAGAGTGTTATAAGGATTTGTATATAACATAAAATAGGTATATGCTGTGGCAAAAAAAGGTTTATCTATCCTTTTCCCTCAGTTAGAATACTGTCGGATATTTTCGAAATAAGTAAATAATTTTCCTTAAAATATTCCACTTCAGTAAATTGAATTTCAATTACCAGTGGCTTGTCCACGTAGCATTCAATTCTTTAGCCCAGCAATTATGTTAAAATATGCATAATGTTAATAAACCTTTCAATTAATAGTCACGCAGGGAATCTGAGATATCAAGGAAAGGAATTTTACAACTATAATTATGGTTACCGCGGCCCTGGTGTGCAAATGGCTCAAGGAGGAACATGATGGGTTTTCTTCAGTAAAAGTCTGACACTCTCACGCAACACCCCCAGCGGAGGGCATCATATTTTGATGATTTCCCTCCGGAAAATAGGTATAGGTCATTTGCTAATGACTAATTTCCCACAAAGGCTGTTCAAAAGGTCTATCCTTATTCTTGTTTGCTTTGACTGATCAATGTATTTAAAACTACATAATGTATTGAACCCATCAACATTACACCTTCAGTTTATGGTTTTAAAAAGGTTGACACACCACGTTTTACAATCTTTGATCTTTCACGGCATCTTGTCGGTCACTTCAACGGGTCAAACGGGAAAACTAGTCTCAGTGTTACTAACTATGTAGGTGTCTGTTAACTGCCTGCAATAGAAAAGGCTCTACGGAAGATTCCAACCGACAGAATTTTTAACCGACTTTCCAAAGAAAGGAGATTCACAATTCGGTTGCTTGTATTTATATATTGATTGATTTTTTGAAAAGTTTTTTTTGTAACCTACTGGGGAATGCTTCTAAGAATAAAAATGTTCAATCCGCTTCTCGAAAATCCATTGGGCGACCGTAGTCGAGCTCGTCTGTCCGATTCAAAGCTACGAGGACAATACACAATCAAACATGAATCCTCCTGAAATTCATGAAAACAAAAGCCGTCTCGTATAGCATTGAGCCTATCCGAGGTGCATATATACGTCTTTGTTCGCCTCGGTGCATGCGCCTACTTAACATACGTACGCCTATACTCACGCGTAGTCGTTGTGACTAAGCTCAAAACAATATTGCTTTATCCGCGCCCGCGCATGCGACCTCGTGTGTTTGCGGCGGCCTTTCATCTCGTATTTATAGTTTCCAGTCGGGTTTTCTGGTGTTGTGATCGTCTTCCTAGTTATCGCCTGTATCCTGAGAGTGGGTGTTAGCAATTTTGTATAGCGGTGTAATAATGATTTATGTGTCACCTCTGCGTTCCTCGGGGTCGTTTGTACATCTTAGGATATTATTTTAGTAGATACTCGGATAAAAGTACCATATTGGTAGGTGCTTTCTGTGAACCTGAAGAACGGCAACAAACTCTTTACTTAGATGCATACATACAAGTAATAAATGTAACTTAGTTCCACAATTATTTTAGTCTAAATAGAAGTTTTGCCATTACATAAACGAAATCATGAAAATATCTAAATAAGTTCATTGATTTTTATTCCACAATTTTCATGTTAGGTACAAGTATTAGCTGTTTAAATGCAACTATAAGTACCTATTGGAAATATAGAATGCTCAACTCCTCTCACACGCAAAAATCCAATTTGATTTACTTACAGGAATACCTTTTCAGTAATGTCATACAAAAGTACAATAAAAAATCATGTTTCGTGACCATCGCTATCATGTAACATGTAGGTAGTGACTTGGTTTAATTGCCACGATCACTATTCGTGATTAAGGAACTCCACTGTCGTGTCACACGTTCGCTTAGACAAGGAAGGTATTCAAACATGTACTTACACATATTTCAGTGCCAACTATGGTAGATAAACCGTTTTAAAACAAATGTCAGTCATGCTTGAAGTAAACTATTTACTAAGCGTATACTTAAGGCGTTCACATAAAAAATAATTTGTCTGATCACTAAATTCTATAATATAAAATTCTACATATTTAGTTTTAGATTATTATTTAGTCCTGAAACAACCTGAAATTGATTTTTTTCTTGGTCGTCTTATAATTCAACTTACTTCATGTAGCGGTTTTCAAGTGGTTGAGTCATTATAGGTACCCACTCCACGTTGTTCATCCTACGTGCTTTTAACTTCGGTCTAAATCTGTCGTGTGTAGTGGGACTTACGTGCTCCTTGGTATGGTAAAATTTTTATCGCAAGCCCGTTATCGTGCCGATCATAAATCTGTTTTCGAATCGTGAGTCGCCATTGCTGGCGTAGCGTTGCAAGCCCGTATTGAAAGCTGACACAGAAAATTGGACCGTTTCATGCGAGCTATAAAGCATAATTTAGTATTTCAGGCAACCTTTATTTAGCGCATTTGGGATTCCATAAGGTTTATTGTCGCATTGTACGTAAGTATTTGCCAATGCACGTAAAATGCTAGGCGAGGCTCTCAAAACGCCAGACTTATTTACGGTCTAAGAGCGTTGTCGTTCAGTGCGCCCGTATCCGTAACTTGGAAAGATAATGACCACCCCTGAATTATGTCTCTGAATCTTTTAGAGGTACCAAGGAAAATATATCTAATGGTATCTAGAGGAAAAACATGGCTTTTATATTGGAAAACTCAGCGGAGCTGAAAGTAATTTATTTCTCTAGATTTCTTGCTTTGAATCAAGGCAAGATATTGGTAAAGTTTTAGAACCTAACCGGTTTTAGATTTTACCTTTCTAGGTATAAATTGAAGTCTAAAATATTATCAACAAGTTTAGCTGGATATAATCCCGCATATCACATTCAGTTTATCATGTAAATGATTTGGTTACATGACGAATAATCAACAAATTATAAAACTATTTTCAGGCTTATGCTGATAAAATGATATTCTTACATTTTTGTCTTACTTGTACTTTCAAGTAACTATGGTAGTTACTTAAACTTTAAAGTATAATCACTTAAATATTCAAACGAAGTGAAAGAAGAAAGTATCAACTTACACCGTAAAGTTATTCGGTGAGAAATCGATATCACGAAAACCTGTACCATCGCCGACGAAGTATATCTACTTTGCGGAAACGGTATCCATTACAGCAGAGGTGGATTTTTACTATACATAGAGATTTATACGAGTGCCCGCAGTGGTATTAATTGTGAGGGGTTTATTGGCACAGTCAATATCCATTTATAGCTTTCTCAGCGAGAGTCAATTACGTTGGATTAACTCCATGATGAGTTTGTAGGTGTGAAATGGCCACGTAGCCACGTTGGTACGAAGCCACGTCGGTAGGTATGTATGCTCCACCTAACCCCGGTTGTGTAGTGTTTGTTCAGTAGAATGGTTACAGTAATTAAACAACGAAATTGGATTGATAGCGAGCGCGTACCTACGTGTTATAACACAATGTGTCCCGTAATGAAATGTAATCAAGCGTTAAATTAAAATCTTTTGGTTTATCAAACTTTTGTTGGGAGGTTCAGCTGTAGGTATTGTTCTTGAGTTTAGTATGTACTTTGTTATTTCAATACGTGTTAAGGACTTTCTTCTTGTCGTTTCATTTTTTTGGCGAGATGGAGTGAATTCATTTTTGACTAGAGATATGAAACCCAAATAGAACCTCATTTCATCATAGTCTTTGGTTAAAAAAGATACTTTGGAAAATGAGAGCGTAACTATTTCGAGGCTCTAAGTCCAAAAACTGTAAAAAACATGTACAGTAATATCGTTTTAGCCTCGGCAAAATATTAACCATGATTCAAAAACCAAATAAATGACTTCGCTTATTATTTCAGTATCCACAAAAATAGCTGAATATCACATTACAGAAAAGCGACCGAATTCCTTTTGGAACCGCGTCGTTAATCCGTCAGAAACTTTCAGTCATGGTTTACGACACCAAAAACCGACAACCTATAAAAAAATTGTGCCCGCACACCGAAAACTCCCGAACTCTCGAAGTCCCGAAAAGTTTGATTTATTACGAGATCTAGCAATTAGGTGGTGCGGGCCACTGAGGGATTGATTTATGATGATTCATAGTAATCATGAGCCTGTGATCCGTCCACTTCTATTTTATGACAATTCCCCTGATGAATGACTGTGTGCGGTTTGGGTCGCTCGGTCGCCATCTTGGATTGAGTTGCTCTCGTTGCGGTTGTGACAATTCTAGGCTTGGGAATTGAGTTGTAAGAAAAAGTTATTTTACTCGGATAGAAATTGCAATTTTTAAAAATACAATGATCTTCTGAATATTTATGTGTACCAGTTTAAACTGTTTTCTTTGTCTTAGGCGTGGAAAAAATAAAAGTAGAGAAAGATAAAGTTAATTTAAGTATGCACAAATAAGTTTACAATATACTACCCAGTTCAAAACACAAATACATTTACTCATCATAGAAAGTTTAAACATGGGTAGATATACTTACATAGATATGCCAATTTTAAAGGTTTTTTGCTATCAGTAACAAATTGCGTGTCCACACTTTGCAGTGACATCATTTAACAGGTATGCTTACTCATGTTTTTCCTACTTACTGTAAATTCATTTGACATTTTGTTCATTAAACAAATGGAATACCGTCTAGTCTAGAATTGTTCATAAATATGCCATTTTACGATAGGTAGACATGGTGATGATGACCTTTGGCGAGTTCGTGATGAAAATCACTATTTATTGTATTTTTCAGCTTGAAAGAAGAGTTGAAGTATTTTTAGGAACTGCATTCTGAAGTAGTCATTACATAATGAAAACCAATTCAATCAAAACTACGTTCTAAGTTAGCTCAAGGCTTCCACGTCTTAGAAAATTTTAAGTACCTACCATTTCATCGTTGTTTAAACAGGCGGTAGGTACAGCTGTCCAACAATAAATGTTTGTAAGATTTAATCAGGGTATAATATTACTATTATTCCACTTTTTTTGTAAAAAAATATATTGCTATCCGACTGACAAGAAGGTTTGTGTTTTTTTCCTTTTAAGTTTATGACTGAAGAAATATTTACGCATGAGGTGGAGCTACCTTCTCATGAAATATTACAGAGCACAAAAACCATGCGTGTAGAGATAATTATTTACTTTCATTCCTCATTTTACCAGTAACGAATATAGCCTTATATAGTAAATAAATTGAAAAGGGGAATCATAGATTAATTTTACTTACTTGTAGTTTGATGTTCTTTTTCATAGACTCTCGAACTAGCTTTCCCCTCACGCTTCTAATAAACGTATACCTATACAAAAATTCTCACGGCTGCCTTACGAGTTTCTAAACACACCTAGCCACTTTGATACCACTAACTTGATACAACCAAAAAACTATAAATAGGGTACTAAACTTAACACTTACACATAAAGAGATCGGTACATACAGGTTTGATACCGCGTCCCCGCCTGTCGTCGCCTCGCTGTTACCGATAAACAAATCGTCGAGTTCACTCAACGGGCCCTCTATCGTGACAGTAAAAACTTAACTATCCGGTAACACGAACACACCTAAATATAAATTACGAGCACCGGTAACGGACTTATCGAAATATGTACGACACGATCGCTCTTCATGAAAACTTTTAACGCGCACTACAACGCGGTACCAACTCAAGCGCTATCTAAATTATATAAAATCACGCACAAAACCGTTTGCTTCGAATGCCAAGCACTAACTATAGGTTATTAAATACGTTTTCAAGCCAAAAACGAAAGTAAAGTTTACCACAAAAGCCAAAATATTTCACCAGAAAGAGTTATTCGAATATTATGCAAATTTCACCCTTTCGAGTTTTAACGACTGGAGAAAAGATAATACAGTCGATAATTTGTTTTCCTTTTGTTGATTTCGGACTCGTTTTGTCTGGTTTTTCAAGACCTCATATGGAGGCGCACGAAATTTGCCTAATGCGTATCGATAATTTATGTAAGGGTTGCGCAAGTCGGGACTCTTTGTTAGGCTATAGTTACACTTTCGGTTTCAGCGTACTGATTTGCATAACAGGGTGCGCTCACAATGCTCGGACACCCTTCTTGTACAATACTTTTAGTTTCACTTTTAACGTTGTATTGTTGATATTTTGTGCGTGCAATAAATAAATCAAGCGCAAATTTATAAGGTCCGGTGCATGTGTTCAAGACAACAATGTTGCCTTATGTCAGCTGAGGCCCTGTGAATCCGGCTCGCTTATGTAACTGCCTGTATATAGGGTGATAAAGGCACTGTTAAGTGCCAGTGCTTGTTTTACTCGTGAGAATGTATTTGGTAAAAATAACCTGATATATTTCAGCAAGTTCAGTTGAGTAACATTCTATACGATGAACGAACGCTAGAATCACAACTCGAATTTTCAACGTTTGTTTATGTGTAACTAATTTGTTTTTAATTAAACAATAAACATAAACTTTGAATAAGTGGTCATTGATGGTAAAATGGTTGAAATAAATGCCAATAACACACGTCATTATGGCGTGTAATATCGTTTTACAACTTTAAGGCAATAAATAAATTGACTGCCGTTTGTACATTTTATTACGATTTAAAAGTCGATGACTGTTTGAGACGAATAATTGATTTATGTCGGTTATTAATGTTAATTTGATATTATCGTGTTAAGTAACGCCTGTAAATGTTTAGTTCTTTTTACAACATAATGAAATTATGAGGTTTTATTAGCATATTATGGTCCTAGTTTTAGAGGAAGTTGATGTTACAGTTAATGCGATTCTAATGAACTTATTTCATAACGTTTTAATGCCTAATTTAGATATTTTCTTTTTCATTTCAGTGGCTACACTATACTTAATTCAATAAGAATTAGGCTTTACTGAGTTGTGTTACAAAAGACGAATTTAATAATGAAACAAAATATTTATTGAATCATTGTGCATTTCCTTGGCATCCATCCCATAACATTAAATGCTTCTATCCAAAAAATGGTATTACCATGGAATTAATATGTAGCAACTATAATTTACGTTACATTTGACATAAATAAAAATTAAGAAGGAAAAATAACTTAATGTCTTATTTTACTGCCCCTATTTCGGTATTAACCACAAGTTGACTACATATAGATGCATCCTCATTTTAAGTCCAATATTTATTGCTAGAGATTATTTTTACCGCCGTCATACAATCATAATTAGTGGGCAAGTGGAAACGGTAGGCGCCCAACTATATCATACATATGTTAATGACTGGACTTTTCTACAAATGTTTTAGTCTTTTAACCGTTTAACACGTGTTAATAACTAATAAAACGGCTTTAATGGTACATAAAAAGTTGAGATTTATAACGTATAGCTAGTGTTATGCCTTATGATTTGCCTGACGCGTGGCTCGTTTACAACGTTATTTAATTCAACGTTAAAGTTTCATTGACTTTCGCTAGTAGTTACGATTGCAACAGCACTGAAATCTAATCATCTGTTGTTATTGCGATAAATATTACTGTTATGGCTGTTATGTTGGTATCTGCAGGCGTTTGTTTTTGTTGAACAGTGTTTAAGTTTTTGTAATTTTATGGATTTTTTATTCTGGTTTGTTGGGATGTAAAAATGGAATAGGACAGTTATAATTACTTTTATTTTATTTATTTATGTTCTTTCTTTATTTTCTTTCAGTTATTAAAATAATTCACTAGAATTAAAACCTTTCTAAGTAGGTATATCTATAGGCCAGAAAGGAAAACTTTGTATCTTGTCATAGTTACAAAACCTGATTTGAAAAAGCCACTTTAAAGAAAAATGTATTACTGTCCAGTCTAAAACCATAATCATGTTCAAATATTTAAAAGAAAATTAAAAACAAAAAAGAAACTAACTACCTATGAAATATAACCGCAGCCACAAACAGCTACAAAATACCGTCTACATAAGTGAACATGTATAACCACTTAAACGGTTTTGGAGGAAGGCTGTATTTTGAAACCCAATCAGAATGTCCCCAAACATTTGGATAGTGGGCAGTATAATATCGATAAATTGTCCGGCTCGATATATTATACCAGAATTCGTAAGGTGTAGGACGGAGAGATAGGGGTAAGGACCTTTCACATGAATCAACGAAGTAGCGATTTTTTTAGAAATGATTGTAAACTTGCATTGACGCAAAAAGCAAGCTTTTTATTATATTATATTATATTACTTTATATTATACTAGCTTCTGCCAGCGGCTTCGCCCGTTTCCCGAGGGAACTATTTCCCGTACCCGGATAAAAAGTAGCCTATATGTTATTCTGATATATTAGCTAATATTTTTTTCAGTTATTCTGATATTGTCAGATTTAATATCAGAAAACTCACTAGGTATTTGTACCTACATGGTATATTAACCAACGGCTTTAATGATTAAAACTAAAACTTTATTTATAATACAAAATAAGTACTTACTAACATCACAAAAACCTACGCAAGCCTTGTAATAACTGCAGCCGCAACAGTTCGTCGCACCGTCATCCCACGTCCGTGTGAAGGGACATTAGCGGCGTGGGAGCGGCATCTGGAGCGGGTGATCTGGCGGTGCTCGTAAACGAGCCGAATTAGTACCCCCAGGCCCGCTGCCTAGCCGGGGAAACAAAAACCAGATTTAAATATAGAACCCGGGTTATATCCGTATCCTCTCTTGTTTCATACCTATCTACATAGCTTGCATTTTATGATGAAAACGTGTTGGTATTCGGAATTTTGTTTTGGTATAAAAAGTACGTAATTCTAAAGTTTAGGTACTATAGCGTTGGTTTTTTCTTAGAAAAAGTTTATTTCTTTTTGAGCTTTGAAAACAATGAAATGATTGCTAAATCATTTTGTCAACGTACCAAGTAAAAGTACTTAATCACATTTTTAAATATACCACTGAGGATTTAAAATACAGACTATAAAACATTTTATTTGTTTAGTTGCTGAACAAAAAATGTAGCAAGCTCTCACCCACATAACAATCAACTGTTGATTGAAAAACCAAGAAAAGAAACACAAAAAGAACAGTATACGAACTACGTTCACCATTACGATTTTATAGTTATTGTGTACACTGATTAAAAATACAAGAAAATAATGTCTTACACCAATACTCGAGAGGCTAATCAAATTGACGATTACTATCCCAACACATTAACAATTTCAACTTTTCCCATCAAATAAAATATTAAATTAAAACATAGGACACCCCTATTCGTGCGTCACAGTTTGATTTTTTAATGGCGATGGTGCCCGTTTTAGGGTTAACTTCAAATTGTATGGGAAAGGGTGGCGGTGTGATCTAGTGCGGGTTATTAATGTAATTGTGGAGGGAAAGTGTTTGGGATGGGTGTTGTCAAAGAAAATTAATTTAGTTGGTACATAACATTATTCTCATGCCCTTATTAAGAACTGGGAAAGATTGGCATGAAGTTTGGCAAACTTAATTCCGTTCTAGTATATAAAAAAAATCTTAATTTTCTTCTTATGGAGTCTTTTCTAGATCAGTTTTTAGGTAGATATATAAACTTATTTCCATAGTTTGGAAGCACGCTCCCCGATGTTTTCAAAGACGCATCCAATGAATAATGTATGAAACAAATTTAAATCTCAAAAGGAGCATCACGGACCATTTCCCCGGAACTATGAGTTAGCCAAAATTATATCTATCTCACAGATAGCGGGGACATCATGGGGGACTGCCGGTCTTTTTTATTATTTATGTAATATTTTGCAATTTTTTTAAATATGAAGGGTGGATCCCCTCGCTAAAGGGTGGGCTCGCCCTGAATGAATTTATAGTCTTTTGTAGATAAACATATCAATTTGTTAGTGTTTTGTTAGTGGCATAAATATGTGATACAATTGTTAGACCGTACATAGAGTCAGTCGACTTGATGACTCCGATGGACGCACTCGGAATTAAGAGTGACTTTATACCGGCTGGTGCTCCACTTTAAATGAACTTTGATTAGTGAAAAGCGTGGTTGAAACGGAGGTTATTGTGAAATCACTGCTAGAAATAGTTTTGTTCGTGACGGCACAAGTTAGAGTTTAAGAATGGTCGAGCTAGGTGAGTGATTGCATTTAAGTTCCTATTTTTTAATGAAAC
>NWSH02000601.1:5384788-5402772 GCA_002382865.2 Heliothis virescens | reverse complement strand
AGTATTTTTTTAAATTCATTTTTAAGCTGTAGTGAAAAGTTTGGGAACCTCTTCTTCAATCTTTCCCCGGTGGGGTAAGATTGAAATATACAAAACAAATAATTCGTTTTATCTTTGTTATGCCAAGGCATTTTGACACTACTGGTAGTTCCGAGTATTCTAGGCACTTCAAGATAAAGACTAGTGAGCATCAACAGCGTCAGATATTCATTTGAACGATTTTAGAAACTATTTCGGTCTTTCCCCATCACCTTTTTGTCTTTCCCCTAGACATATTTTCGTAATAACAACATTTAACTTATTTTTTTTTCTGCTTCCGAATAGATTTAATAGGAAGGTATTAATTTGATACAAAAATATATTCTTTGCTCTTTACTCATGACAAAAAACATTTTAGAATACGCTTATATGTACGGTTCTACACGTCTTCAAACACAACACTGCTCATCTCATTGAAAAACCGTTCGATCTTGCCCCTACCGACCTTACTTAGATATTTTTAACATGACTTTACTTTATTTCCAGATCTCATCAAAATGGTATGAAGCAAGAAAAGTCCGCTTGATTTATCTGCAAGACGTTGCCTAAAAGGTAAGACAAAATTTATTTTACTTACTTACATATCTGCTGAAATAATTTTCAGAAGAAAAAGCTAATTACTAATTCCATATAAGTTCAACGAAATCAAAAATTATAAAATCCAATCAAATCTTCAAGCAAATAAATAACAGCAACAAAACTGGTTTCTAAACCCAGGCGACAAAATATCCAATCTCGTAAAACGATATTTTTTTGTTTCCGCCATCTTCCAAGTATCTCAAAAATGTCCGCCGTGCGCCGGTCACGGACCGTCCTACCGAGCTTCGAACGGTATCGCCATACTTTTTTCTTTTTAATTTTTCATTCCCCTTCTCAAATCGAAAGAACTCACGCTGCGATCACCCGGCTCTCCCGTAGCTGTGCGAAAGAGATAGAATAACAAGTTTTTTTCTCATTACGCTTCGGTCGTATCTCGGGTGAGGAAAAGAGACAACAAATAAAGTAAAATGGCGTCGATAGCTCGGCATGGCAATGGCCCTGCAGCTGAAATTCTTAGGCACACATACAAAGAATGTCGGTGTGTGAGTTTGATTGTATCATTGCCGATTGGGAGGGCCCACGATCAGATGTTATGAACCTTTCTTGAAAAAATCTTGTATAATATTTTTATCTAACTACTTCTTTGCAAAAGATTTCTGTTAAACATTTTCTTCATTGTTCTATCTATGTTTTGTATTTTTTGAGTAATATCGACAGGTTAGTCATTCATAATGTAATTGTAATTAAAATAGTATAAAAAAATAAGTACCTAGTAATGTAGTGTTAGAAAAGTGACAAAATATTCAACAAGAAAGTATACATTTGAAGAAAAAATAAATAAATGACAATGCAATTAAATAAAAAAAAAAATATTGAATGCACAAATCCACAAAAACACACAAAAAACCATTTCATTTTATTCCTGATATAAAATTATAAAATGTTTGTGACCCCTGCTTCAAGTATGAGTCGATTCATAGGATTTGGTACAGATGGCGCTTTTTTCAATCTGAATAAGAAATGTAGAGTCCTATCAAAGTAGCTACTTAAGTACGAGTTGTAGAATTTCATGTATGTACAGTGAATTATTTTTTATGGAAATCGAAACAAGATTAAGGATACGGTTTTGAATAAATATTAAAGTTACTTACCTGTTCTCCCTCTATTTTAAAACTCAAAATTAGTGATCTGAAAAAAATTGGGAATAAAATATCAAGTCCAGTAAAATTAAGGCAGAATATACGAAGCTAAATAGTGTCGTACCGACAGTAAAACGTCCATTGTGTATAATTATTCTATTACATTATATTTTACAGAAACAAGTGTTCAATTTACATGACCAAGGTGACCTAGGCACAGTGCTAAAGAGATCGTTAATAAACTTAAATTTAATGCCCCAACCTAATGTTACTATAATAAAGTGCACAGGTTTATTATCTAAGTACTGTACTTATATCTCATTTTATTATTATTTAAACTTTTAATTTAGACAAGAACCAGATTTTCATGATATATTGTATGTTCTGTCTATGAAAAAGATGTTGCTCTATTCAACTGTCTTTTGAGTTAGAGCTTGAAAGCTTCTAAAAGTTCCGCACTTTTTTCAAAGATGGCGCTATTCTCAACCAATTTTGTAGAGCTTCTCAATAATATATATTTTTTTCTTTTATATATTTTTTAAAGAATATGCTGTTTAATGTATTAAAATTAAATAGGTAATCTTTAAAGAAACTTCAGAACATTTATTCTACAATGATTAGTTCCACATGCTGCCCTACCTCTACGTATCTTATAAGGTCTTGTCACAGATTTTTATAATGAATAATAATGGTTGTCTTCATATCCTTATTGTTTCATTGTATAGACGACAGCAGGTTAACGTATACGAATCTGTCAAATTTTAGCAATCAAACATTGACCTACCTACTATTGTGATAAGGTTGAAAATCCATTGCAGAAATTTGACAGATTGTGGTAACTTGATGTGCTGTTGTCTGTTCCTATTGGTACCTAATACAAGTTGACATAAAGTGGGCAAGTTACAGATAAAATGCTCTTAATTCCAATAAAACCAAAATCAGGAGAGAAATTAAAACAGTGTACGATTTCGTAATATTTCGTCGAAGATCTTATTAATATTCCGATAAAAAAAATGTTTATGTTTGAACACACTTGCATCTACATAAAGACAATGCAAGCAAAGGCACGAAATCTTCCTAGAAAGGCATGTTGACCCAATTTTCTATTAAAATTCAAATTAGTTTTTTTTTTGCAAGCAAAGAGAAAGCTGAGTTATAACAGTCAGTATAGTTTGAGATTTTAAACGATATAGTAGTGTTGTGTAAGAAACATGTGGATATTGTGTTTTGTTTTAGTTCAGAAAAATAATTTTGATGTAAACACGGGGTGTAAACGAATGCGCGGCGTTTGGCCTCGCGCCAAACATATCGCGTCGAACGTCAAACACAGATGGCGACGGAGAATCGTGTCTAGGTACGTTGTTTGTAAGAATTTTCTTCGAAACTAATTAAAAACTGTCTCTGGCTTAGATTACACTATTATTATTTAATCAGAAACCCATTAATAGTGCCAATCTATCTTTGAACTCCACTTTGAATCAATAAGCGGTTTGATCAAAAACTTTGCCTGGCATTTCTTGGAGCAAGTTTCTAACCTCATTTAATTTATTTTTCTTTTAAATTAATAAGTACCTTGGTCTGTTAGTCAGCAGGGCTATAGAAATGCTACTTGGAAACTTGTCAGGCAGGTATGTTGAAATAAATTGAATTATAAATCTGAGGGACCGATACTGAATTCCTCGTGGTGTGTGGTCGCTGTATGTTATATTTTGTCTCGATAGCCCCTAACTGGTTAACATTTTAATGATCTTAGGATGCAACTTAATTTACTGCAGATAATTATCTCAAAAGATTATGCGCGGATTATTTTAATTTCAAATGCTTATGTATTTTCTCATTTTGTTAGGTTTTCTATTACCAGTTTATTGCTGAAACATTATAAAAACTTCATTGGATATAATATCAGATAGACATAAATTTTTTTTCGCAATTCACAACGGTGTGGTTCAATTCTTAGTATTTTTATAAACACCATTCAGGTACCTATAACATTGTACTACGCTCTATTATATCTTGTTTTTGAAATGGATATAATGTGTCTTATACTTGCAAGTTTTGTTACTTCATCATTTTATCAAAAGTTGAAAGTTATTTACTTGTATCAATTTACAGTTTTGTAATATATTTTTCATTTAAAAAATTGATTCTGTTTTAAAAAAAAGTTCTTATAAATCTGCACCATATCTACTAGGTATGTGATTTAGTTAAATTAGTTAAGTAAATCAATTGGTAGTGGTTGGCCAAACCCCAATTTAGTCAAATTATAGCTGCCCTGTGCCCAGTGCCCTTGATCCAGCGTTATCTACCTGGAACTGCCTATTCGTGGCTATAGGAGCGGCAAACCCCTTATTTTATCAATAACGATAAGGCTATTTTGACTTCAATCTTGGACTGTTATCTCCATTATTTTCTGATAATAGAATTGATATTATATCTTTACACATCAACGATTTCGGTGGCATACCATCAGTATTTTCTATTGTGTCCAAATAAGCATAGCAATAGGTCCACTACATTTTATATTAACTGCAATCTGAAACTTATTTTATTTCATGATTTTTCTCCTTATATTTTTGTTACTATAACAAATCCTACGCAGTTGTGACAGAAGCCTGAGGGGGATAAGTCCCCCCCGAAATATTAAAACAAGACAATTTATTATTATTACAATTGATATCTTATTTAATCTCAAATTCTGAATAACAAAATTTGCCTCACCAGTTCTTGTTATATTCACACAGTACTGTTAATATTTTTTGAAAGCAGTACGTCTTTAATTTAAATAAAAGGAACAAGTTACATACGGTAGGCCACAACGCGGGTGTTCCTGTACGCTTGGTAAGTTATGTGTCCGTTTGGCTGCGAGTTAACGAACGCCGACTTTATGGCCTCGTTGCGCTAATAAGTCTTAGCTATCGTTCAGCAGTGCCTCTTGTGTGTACTTCGCCTTCTTTTTGTACGCTAATTAGTATTGTGATGTGCCTCTTAAAGTATAATAAATCCAATAAAAAACGTGTTTACTCAAACATTTTTGTTAGGCTTTACAAGCACTTGTGAAAGGGAGACAAATAATGAATATAGATTCCAAAAGCAGCTTTGAATAAACGGGCAATAAGTCCCATGGTTACCTATTTAAAAAAATACTTAGTGTCAAAATGGCTACTTTTTTATTTAATTGGAATACGTAATAAAACTACCCATTTTATGTGATTTAGAGACTAGGATTTTTTGAGAATATGGCATCTTTATTCACGTTAAGTAGGCATAAGTACTTTTTCAGTAAATTCTTACAATATTATTAAAGTAAGAACGTGTGTGCTGAATGTTAGAATATTTTGCGGTGGACATGTTTTGAAAACACAATCAATTTAATAAAATATTTCGGCCAGATTTTTACGACTCCTACAAGAGGGGTGTAAGTGAAAACATGTTCGGAAGCGGGGATATCCATGCAATAACAATAACTCATACAGTTCGCGCGCCCCCCGCTAGATGGCGCACCGCGGACACAAGTAATCCATTTATTCTCGGGGCGAGCTTTATGTAGCGAACTCTTAAGAGCCACTGCTATATTGTTTTATGTTATTATTTATAAATATCGGTGCGTGTGCCGACTTGCTCACAGGGAATTACAAGAAAAAGTTCCCTCGCTCGCCCACTAATGCACCTCTGCTTATCTTAATTATCCATAATCGGGCAATTTAGTTTAGAAGAATTTTCGTAAACACTCAGCAGATAAGTTAGTTACTTTGTAACCTTTGGCTGTGGTCATATAAAATAATGAGATCTCCAATACAAGTCACGGATCTGATAACATTGCACTTGCAGTAGAGAAATTAGCATAAAATTATGTTGTGTGAAGGCGTTAATCGTACAAGAATTTCTGTTAGATACATAGTAATAGTTTATCACATCATTATTGGATTAGTAAATAAATGTTACGAGTATTTAATGCGTAATTGCTCGTGTATATGTAATTGGGTCTACAACTCACCGGATCGTTTTACAATTCTTACTTATTACAAAAAATCCATGTCCAATCCGTACTTGTTTTAGTCACCTAAAATATACCTGATTGAAAGGGTCAAATACCCTCTAAATATCAGTTCACACGTTACGTTTTTGTGGACGGCTGCCTTGAATAATAATAATTGTGTGCTCGGCATCGTACCTACTACTGGCATTCCGTCCGAAGTGGGAACAAGAACTCGCCTGTAAGACATCCAGGGAATGCGAGGAGCAATTACCCTCCCGTACAGGGAGGAGGGAGGAATCTTAGAAGTTTCCGACCTTGTGGAATTTTGCGGATGAAACGTTTTAATTGGAATCTCTCGAGAATATTTTGTAATTGCAGCCAGCTTAGAGCCAAGGAATTTGTTTAATATTCCGCGTTTGAATTTCAAATTAAGATCTCGGCCGTGTTTGTTATTATTATTAAATTATTATTACCTAGTAGATGTCAGTAGTAAATTAAATACCTAATATCTGTTTAAGACAATGCAACTATAACGTCCAAGTGTTTCGCATTTGTTTCTATTAATATTCTATCGCCGTAGCATCCGCCAAAAATATTATACAAAAATCCATTCTAAATTACATCCAAGGTAGGTATAATTACAGCCTTATCATTTTGATAGCTCCTTTATTTTTAAAACATAAAAGCTTTCTTATCTCGAAGAATTTAAAAGTTTTTAATAACTGAGTCCCCTATAGGCCCCTTAGCCATGAGTCAGAGGTAATGTTACCCTCCGAAAGTCATTTAAACCGATGTGTAGGTACACTGAATAGAAGAGCGTTAGATCGAATGAAAGAGTTTAGTCGATACTATCTCGGTAACAAAGAAAGTTTTTATTGTCAAAGTTGCCGTTTCGACAGGATTTGATCCGTCTCAGCTTTTCCAATTTAAGAAAAGTAGCAGTAAAACCTAGCACAAAGGTATTTAGATAGATTAGTTTTGTTCAAGTGAAACTTAGTAGTATTTGATAGTGAATTTATTGGGCATTGACTCTGTTTTGGATTCAAGTTGTATCTAACGGTTCATTCGAAAGGCTAAGTCATGGAATTTTCTATCTGTGTCCATGCCTATTTGCCATGTTTATAAGCCATGTTCTCGTAAATAAATGTACTTAATTACTTAATAACTTTCTTTCTGTTAAACCTATAAAGGTTCCTATACCTACTCTAAAAGAAAATGAAATTATAATTCTATATTTTTGGGCCTACCCCTGTCCCATCTGTATAGTAAATCTACTCTCAATAGAGCATCAACAGACCGCTTTTATGTTTGAATTTAAATTGGTACATTTTTATAATAATGTCTTTCAAACGACGCCGCACCGCGAGACCCTCCCGGTCTCTTTCTGTTCTTTTTATAATGTAATTTTCTTAAATCACCTTCCCTGCCCTCTCTGTATCTACTGCTACGTATCTATTATCGCAACGAAATTATATTTAGAAGAGAAAAATGATGCTTCATTTTTTGTTTGTTAAATAAATGCTTCAGTTAATTACTGGGGGCTTTTTAATAAGGTTCTTAACAACTTGCCTTGCCCGTATATTTTTTTAACCTTGTTTCGTAATGTCTTATCTAAAAACATCGTTGTAATAAAGTTTACACGGATCTTTCTGCTTCAAAACATAAACGAGAAGTGTTTTATCAGATGAGTCGACAATTCAATATTAAATGACAGCAATTACTAAACCACATGTTCACAATTAAATGCTAAAAACTACACACCACTACACACTTGTGCTGTGATAATAAAGATTATTATCACGTTGTAACTCTGAAGTGCAATTTATATGTAATTTTATGGCGTCAAAGAAAGCGAGATTGCGTCATTAATTCATTGTCAAATTGTGTCATAAAGTAATTAAGACTATTTAGGAATAAATTGTCAGGTTAATGTGGACAGAGAATTTAATAAATAAATCGTCGGCGCTGGTCCTGCGGCGCAAGCGCATCGTTTCTCGTTCGTTCACCCCGAACATCTGTTCTCATATTTCAGTCAGTCTTTATCAACATACGTACTTGACCGTAAATATCTAGGGGTGTTATCGCTTCAAATTATACAATATTTTGTTAATAAATTATAGTTCAGTGTGTTTATTTGAAAATCCATTAAATTTTATTGTGTCTGTACCTAGGTCAGTTACAAAAGCTATCTCACTCACTTTACATCGTAAAACCATCTAATACTGGTGTAAAATGTTAACTAGTTATTTATTGTCTATTTCCATTGTTTTATTATTAATCAAAGCAAAGTCATTAAAACAATTAGGTAGCGCTCTTTTAATTTCTCACATAGCATTAAATAAAATCAGTGGATACTTAAGTAGATACTGCAAGAGTGGTTCGAAAATATCAATGGATTTCGTGTAATTTTACTTCAATCACTGTATCCATATTTATTTTCTTATAAATAATTTTGTCAACTAATAATAAGATTAAACTGATCCACACAACTGTTCATTGTGTCTCAGCATTACCAAATGGCCTCACGCAATAGGCAGGTACCTGTCCGCCATATTGGATTTAGTTGAAGAGCGCTCTGTGATTGGTCCGCGTGACAAGATGGCGTCCTTGTATTTTAAAGAGATAGGCATTTCGTGTGAACCCGTTCTAGGATTCTGATATGAAACTATAGAGTGTGATTTCTTGTAGAAACTAAGATATAAGAAAATAGATCAATGATCTCTTGTAAAATTATTGAAAAATAATGAACCTTTTATTTAAATAGTTAAAAAGTAGAACAAAAATAATTAGATCATTTTTTTCAGAAAATACCGATTTTTTTATTCTTTTAATAATTAAAAAAATACGAGTTATTTTCTACCTATTTACAAAAACATTCTGTCTTTAATATTTTATTCAATGCATGTGTAAGGAAAATGATTTTCCAAAAATAATTGAAGGACCTACATAAACAAAAATAGATATTGGAACACATTTTGGCAGGTGGTCTAAACAATATTATATTGGCCTTTGGCATAGTTAACGCAGATAAATAACCGAGCAAAACATGGTCTGTCAAAGTAAATTACGAAAATTCGAATGGAAAATAGTAGTCGAAATGAGAATTCTGTATTTTGGCGCAAGTTGGTCTGTGGCACGACTCTGTCGCTTATTTTCATCCAGAGAGAATTCAAGAGATTTACGACCGGCTTCGACGCTCGTCGATTCAGCACATTCGGTCTCAGAGACCATAACTGACAATCTTCTGTCTCGTAATTTTAATGAATTAAGTTGATTTTTTCAGTTTTAAATTGTGAGGAGATTTTGGTTTACATTAACCTCGATTCTTCTTGTTTTTAGCTCACAAATGAGTCTGTATTGTTGACAGCCATTTGGAGATTTTATTGCTGGATTGTCATGTCCCGGCTGAGTAAATAATGTTAATTGTAGCTATGTGTTGAAACAAAACATTACGCCTCTATCTTCACGTACATTTACAGACCTATATCATGTAACTATAGCTGTACATCCTACCTAGAAGTTATTTGAATAGTTCCAGCTCTGCGGTAACTGGTTAACTCGTCTGAGAGAAGTTTACTGAGCCAGCATTGCTTTTGTCTTATGTTCTGTAATATCTTTGCAACTTGACTACCGTATTCAATTTACAACCTTTTGTTGTGGGTGATAAAATTCAAATTACAATAGAAAATGAGATCTGTTAGGACGTTTGAGGTTGGAAGGGGTATCGTTCGTTTGGAGTGAGTTGTTTAGTTGAACCGAGATAACGTTTCCGGACCGTAGTCAGCGGCGGCGGCGTTCTCTCGACACTCGCTATATACTATGAATGTTGAACGTAAATCCAGCAATTTAAATTAAATTTGTAGTAAAGATTCTCAGAGATCTCCCGTATCTAATTTAAACGTCTATCTTCTGGTTACTCTTCCAATATTGACAATTAAACATGCTAGTAGCAGCTAAAAATATAGCATTGAAGATTTTGATTTAATTATTCCGTCAACACGAACCTCTAATTGTTATCTTAATTAAGAAAACGGGGTAGAAGTAATACGAAAAAAAATGCTGGCATCATTAAGAGATAATAAAATGCGAGGCGGGTCTACTTGGAGTTCTGTACGAACAAAAACAAAACTGACTCGTGACTTGTATTTCACATACAATATTAAGCTAGGGCTTTATTAAGAGCACGACCGGGCTTAGCCCGCCGGCCGCCATACGCCCTTCTCGGGTTATTTAATAAATACCGACCGAAACAATTGAGGAAACTCGCCGGGAAAACTGAGGATGCTGACCGCTTAATAGCTGGCGAGTGGTAGAAACTTTTATATGGACCATCTGCTATATTTGCATTGGGAGGTAGGTAATAGTTAACTTGTCAGCTCAGTAAGAGATTGTACAAAATACCAGTGTAGTGTAGAGAGTACAATATTGTCTGCAAGCGATATAGGTAGAACTCACTTTTCTATAAGAAAGTTAGGTTCGATCTTGAATAACATTCAGAATATCAATCACAAAACAACGGATACAGAAAACGTTACTCAGAAAATCTGAATATAAAGTACTCACACTTCCGCTCTGATAAAACGTTCACCGTGCAATA
This sequence comes from Heliothis virescens, assembly GCA_002382865.2. Taxonomy (NCBI): domain Eukaryota; kingdom Metazoa; phylum Arthropoda; class Insecta; order Lepidoptera; family Noctuidae; genus Heliothis; species Heliothis virescens. The sequence goes on along the minus strand of NWSH02000601.1, from coordinate 5,392,481 downwards.
ACAAAATAATATTATTTTGCGTGAAAACAGAATTTTACCATCGACGGCTGTTTCGCAGCGAATCGTCGGCAGTCACGAGAAAAAAAAAAATAGACAAAAGATATTGTGCTCGGTCGTTGTTTTCGGCCCAATTTTACCAAACAAGTCATTCATATTCATACCGGGTACCCTTTGTGCCGCGTTACGCAACTCAGCTTTGTTACCCCGTCTTCTTTTGTTAATTTATCTTCCTCAAACTTTATTGAAAGGAGCTTTTGTCAGCAACAATAACATTATCTGTCGATTTACATGATAACGAGACTTTTTCTGAAATGCAAATTAAAGAAATTAGAAAGTTCTTCACTGTGCAGCCTTTTCTTGTAACATTATTTCTATGTGTTTATTTCACATTTGTATTTAGTCTGACGTCATGCCGGCCGCGCGTGAGCAATGAGGTTATTATATCAAAGATTTATGGCAATGAACCTGTATATAACTGCTTAAACAAACCAGTTTAATAATGTAGTCACGAGTTGCAAACTTAGGTACTGTACGAGTAACAGCAAAAACTCGAGCGACTTAATTTAATTTGCATACTTAATTGTGGACGTTCTTTAAATATTTTATGAAAAATATTAAGTTGAGGGCTTTTTTAAGTAAAAAAAAGAGATCCACTTTACTTATCATACTTAACGAGATGATAAAGGCTTCGCTGAGTCAAGGCTGGGCTGATTTACATACGAATGATTATAACTTGGTCGCGTAGGCTCTGGTCCTTAAACCGGTCCCACAGACGTACTATGTTATACATAAGCGCTATGTAGACATGCCTTACTTTGTAATAGAGCAGATGGTAGCCAGGTATTTCATCCTTTGTTTTATTTGCATAAATTGTGAGGCATATTTTATGTAAAATAATTTTATAGATACAATAATATGTTCTTACTGACTTTACTATATATTAACATTCCATGGTTATTTAAAGAAAATATTGGAATTTATTTACTTTGCTTGATTTTCCTTTAGATTTGTATATATTTGTTATTACATAATGACTCGTCCTTCTACATTTACGCAAGTACTTATCCGTAGTCGTGCGAGGTACTCCAAAAGGAGTTTATTGTAGTAATTTTATTCAGAACCATAATTTGAGAATATACAACATTACACAGCATGTTTTGCATTTCTTTGCATTACAATAAAGTAGTCACAAAGAGCGGAGGATGAACTCGAAAATGGCCTTAAAACGCCCCCGCGCTAGGGGAACCGTCCAGATGCATAATTATGAGAATCTATTTGAATTTTATGCGAAAATTCATAGCATTTTGCAAAAACAAACTTGGAGAGGCTTCTAATGCAAATCAATTCAGGGATAAAATATTATTTTATGCTTTGTTATATATTATTTATTTTTATTCTTTGAAAAGATATTTAAAGAAGACACGTAAAGAGTACAAGAAGCGTTCATGCTGTGACTTCCAGACTTTAAATTAGTTTTCAGCAACACATACTCTTGAAGATACAGTTTGTAATACAAAATACTACCAGTAGTAGATAAGAAAAACGCTTGGCATCGACAATCAGTTCGGTCACACGTTTCTTCCACGTGCTATGCTTACGAATCGTACGGCATTTGTAATCCATATGTACTGGCACGCCGTGGCGAGATCAAGATAACTCGTCACCAAAAATAGAAGGGAGAGGATATCATTACCTGAGTTGAGAGTATGTGGTAGTACAAACATATTCTCATTTAAAATGATACTACTTTTGTTAAACAATTATTTGTACACAAAAACCTACAATATTTTGGTGCGTGTCTACAAACGTATTGTCTTCATTTTGTCGCTAGAATAAAGTTCCTATTTCTGAAGACTCATATCGTCAGGGCCCACAAACTCCATGAATCCCAATGTCCCGGAAAATATAACAAGGCGATTTATATTCGAAGGCGGTTCGGGCCCGTTTTCTATCACAAAAATCTGGGCCTATATGTGTTCCGTATAATACGGAGGTAACCCTCCACCTTTCAAGTTATTTGTACCATCTGGAATGGAATTTATTGGACTGGAACGTTGCCGTAATAAGTATAGTTCCATTATTTTCTTCGCCCCTGCTAATGAGAAAATTTACTTTCATCTCCAATTCCTGGAATACCGTAAAATATATTTTATTTTTCGTATAGCTAATTATAGTAAAGCTATGTTTGAAGTTAGTTTAAAGTATTATCCGAGGATGCTTTCATTGCTAGCCGACCAAAAATATTTTTAAGTACGCCGCCTGTATTAATTTCTTAGCTAAATTGATAATTCAATCACGCGTTACGGTTGCATCCTGCCAACTGCAAGCCACGAATGTCAACGAAGAGAGGGGTGGCGACGAAATAATATCTATTATGGCAGCGGGTGCCGCCCCGAAACAAAAGGTTCGAGCTAAGGGACGCGTTATTTTTATACGAAACGAGTGTAGAATAACAAAACGACGGCTTTTCTTCGTAAAAATATCTTAATAAAAGCCGGAATTAGGCGATTACATTCTGATCATGTGCCATCTCGCTTCCTCCGTTTGCCTCTAAACTATTGTTTTTGTTGAATTTGATTTATGTTTACTTTAAGGAAGATTTATTGTTATTTAAAAGGATACATTTAAGTTTTATGACTTGTATAATATCCTTTACAGTAGTTTGATTAATTGCGCCTAAGGTCAACATTGTTGGCGTTCAGATACTATGCGGTCGTCATTCACAATACTTACGATGAAAGCAAGTGATAACAACGAAGAAGACTAAATTAAAATGAAAGGAATAACTTAATAAAATTTATACAGACCGCTGCCAAAATAAATTTTCTTTCTTACGGACATTTTTATATTTCCTTACATTTGTGCATTCACTTCAAACTTAATTAGACTTTATAGAGCGTTCCTTCCCAATTTCGTTTTACTCTCGTCTGACGCACGCTGAGACTTATTCATTGGAGTGAGGGCGTGGGAGGGGAGTGCGGAGGGCACTGGGAGGGGGAGGGTTTGGCCCAAAATAGCAAATAAATGAGACGAAAATGTAAATGTTGCGCTTCAAAGATGAAAAGCGCGCCGCTGGCTCGTTCTTGTTAAGCTCATCGCAAATGTACCAAAATTAGGAGCTCGTCTGAAATAATTTTCAGGCCAGATGTAAACGAACACCGACATTCTGAAACAGGGCGTAGTAAATGAGAGTACCAAATAGGTACGTACTTTATGTCTACTAATTAAACGGAATAAAGTTATTCAATTTGTTTTGTTGATATGAATTTTCTCGTCACACGTGTTCTTAATGTTCAATGTTTTATGTGATTCTGTTTGATATTGTTAACATAAATTCTGCAAAAGAAAATCGATTTCCAAAAATCAAATTGAATCGGAAATAAAACCAAAAAGGTCTTTGGAAAATAAAATCAAACATTATCTCGCGTAAGAACGAACTAACTGTTTATAAAAGTAATTCATGTTACCTTAACGAAGCTAAATGAAGCCGTTTATACACAATGTCTCAATCGAGCACAATGGACCGTGGTTCACCATATTGTCTTACCAAATAAGTTGGTTTAATAAAAGTCCGCATAAGTCTCCGACATATGTCCGGGTAGGATTATATTGAATCATTGCAGTACCACCCTCGTGTGTTCCTTGCTTTATCTCCGTTATTGCTATAAGTAATTGAATTCGTACTCTTTTATGTATAGCATTATATTTTCTTTATGTTATTTCTTTAGAGCTTGTTGTGTGGTTAGATATAAAAGACGTGTGCCCTTGGTTGCCGCTAAAAATTACTAGCACGTAGTTTTCAGACTATGATCTCGAAATATATTTTGTGTCTAGCTTTATTCGGTAAACCTGTAAATAAAGATTGTGTTTTTTATCATATAATACATGAAACGATGTATTTATTCAACACAGAGATTTTTTTATCACGAAAATAAAGTGTGTTACATTCCGGGCTTAAGTCACGCTCAATCTTGAAGTACTTAACTATATTTTATAGTTATATCTATTCAGATTTTTTATAAGATAAAATCAGTAGTGTCTATAAACAATAAACTCAACAACAAAGCAGTTATTAAGCCAAATTAAATTTATGTAGCACTAAATTATGTTAATGACTGTAGGTAACATAAACAATAGCATAAATACTTATTAGGTACCGTACTGGTATGATGGATTACACAATAAAATTTATGGCTGCATACAAAAACAATCCAACTCCTTTACTTACTAACCGCAGAGAAATTCACATCCAAAATATTTTCAAAAAACGTGACCAAAATAATACTTACAAATTACCTGGCTGTATATTATCATAACTGTTGTTACATTCCTAATGAACCTTTGACCATAGCTTAGTACTAAGCTCGTACCCACATAAGTACCAAGGTACAGACAACAGCAGGTCACGGTACCCGAATCTGACAAATTTTACCAATCGAACATTAACCTTCCATTATTGTGATTAGGTTGAAAATCTATTGCAGAAATTTGACAGATTGTGGTAACTTGATGTGTTGTCGCCTGTACCAAGTCACGTTGCGTAGTGACCTCGCCATAAAGAACAACATAAAACTGTTGAGACAAAGCCTCGCATTCATCAGCCGCCCCCTCTAAATTATTATAAGACCATAAACGATGCAGTCTCATGCGCAACTTGGGTGACAACGCATATATTTATTTATGTTAATATCAATAATTCTATAATTATTCACTAAATAACTTAAGTAACAGTAAATCATAAAACAATACGCGCTAATTGTTTTAATCATCTAGATAAATATATTATTCTAATTTATTGCTTGGTTAATTAACCACACTTCGACTTTGAAATAAATTTATTAGTGCACTTTATTCATAGATTATACCTCTTTCACGTTATGTTAAGTTCCCTGAAAGTTCATAACTAATAGTTAAACATCAAACTGGTTGGCAAAGATAATGGAATCGGAACTTGCGTCAATCTCCATTGACGCATGTTACACATTCCATGTCAGGCTTGTATTTTTTTAAAATCATAATTACTCTACATTATTTATTTAGTAGGTACATATTAACAATAAAAATATTAAAAAAAAAAATTACAGAGACACTGCGTTAACACAATGTTTTTTTTTTATTATTTTTGCTGATTTAATTTGTATCACTCTAAAGCATGGAAGAATTAGAACTGTCAGGGAACTCATTATAAGGTGAACATACTATAGAAATAAATGAACAGGCGTTAATAGCGTGACAAAGACTAGCGTGACAAAACTCATTCCATCTTAATAACTTTTTTTCCTATTTTACATAATTAGGCTTCGGCATGATATCGAGGTGACTTAAGAAATAGGTTTAAGTTACTTGATTTACTTACTTATATTGCTGGCTAAGCTTTCTGCGTAGGGACATAAATTGGTAGTATGCAATAAGTTAGATAAATCACTTTATGAGTGCCACTTATGTGTGATGTAATTTAACCTAAATATGTCACTGATTTATAAGCAGACTATTGCATCACATATACCTAAATTCAATGGAAATGAGTCAGTACATAATTATGTCATAATCAATCTGGGATTCTAAGTATAGGTACCCTGGATATAGATGATAGGTACTCATATGTACTGGGGAAACTTAATGTCTTATTGTATTATGTCATTTATTATTTTTATTTACATATATTTACAACATTCTAAAAAAAAACTTAAAACTAAAAACTAAAACTAAAAAGCGTCAAAGAATTCCTCCCCGTCGCTGTCGACCGGGAGCGTGCCCAAAAGGCTGGCAGCATTGCCACGCTGGATGGCAATGCTTAGTCTTTGACCAAGGTAATAGCCAGCCCTTTGGTCACGGGTAGCGTCAACCAGCCGCCTAGATAGTTCTTTAAAAATAGAGTGTGCATTCGGACCCCACGACCCGAGGGTTTCAACCCCAAACGGTTCGAAAATATAGTTTCCAACAAGGCTACTATATTTTCGCCGTTTGAGGTTCTCCGCAGCCGCAGCGGCAGCAGCAGCACAACACGCAGAACTTGCAAGATGGGATGGCGCAAGAGTATCGACGCAGGTTGCGTCCCACACTAATGGCCTACCCATCTTCCAAGGAAATAACGTCATCCCGTCTGGTCTCTTACCATCGTCGCGTACCAAGCCATTTGGTTCTAGTACGGCTGGTACCCCTACACAATAAAAAATTTAGGCTGCACTACAAAACAAAAATCCAACTCCTTTACTTTACTAACCGCATGAGAATTCACACCAAAAATAATTATTCAAAAAAACTGACCAAAATAATATACTTAAAAATACCTGCTGATGATTATCATAACTGTTGTTACATTCCATAATGTAACTTTGACCATAGCTTAGTACTAAGTCGTACCCACATAAGTACTCAACGGTCAGACAACAGCAGGTCTCACGGTACCCGAATCTGTCAAATTTTACCAATCCGAACATTAACCTTCCATTATTGTGATCTATTAGGTTAAAATCATTTGCAGAAATTTGACAGATTGTGTTAACTTGATGTGGTTGTCGCTCTGTACCAAGTCATGGTTGCGTTATGAACCTCGCCTAAAAAGAACACATAAAAACTGTTGAGACAAAGCCTCGTCATTCATCAGCCGCCCCTCCTAAATTATAATAAGACCAAAACGATGCAGTCTCATGCCACTTGGGTACAACGCATTATATTTATTATTTAATATCAATAATTTCTATAAGTTATTCACTAAATAACTTATAGTAACAGTAAATCATAAAACAATACGCGCATATTGTTTAATCATCTAGATAAATATATTATTCTAATTTTATTGCTTGGTTAATTAACCACACTTCACTTTGAATAAATTTATTAGTGCACTTTTATTCATAGATTATACCTCTTTTCACGTTATGTTAAGTTCCCTGAAGTTCATAACTAATAGTTAAACATCAAACTGTGTGCAAAGATAATGGAATCGGGAACTTGCGTCTATCTCATTGACGCATGTTACACATTCCATGTCAGGCTTGTATTTTTTCTTAAAATCATAATTACTCTACATTATTTATTTAGTAGGTATAATTAACAATAAAAATATAAAAAAAAAAATTACAGAGACACTGCGTTAACACAATGTTTTTTTTTTATTATTTTTGCTGATTTAATTGTATCATCTAAAGCATGGAAGAATTAGAACTGTCAGGGAACTCATTATAAGGTGGAACATACTATAGAATAAAGACAGGCCTAATAGCAGTGACAAAGACTAGCGTGACAAAACTCATTCCATCTATAACTTTTTTTCCGTATTTACATTATTAGCTTCGGCGGATGATATCGAGGTGACTAAGAAATAGAGTTTAAGTTACTTGATTTACTTACTTATATTGTGGCTAAGCTTTCTGCGTAGGGACATAAAATTGTAGTATGCAATAAGTTAGATAAATCACTTTATGAGTGCCACTTATGTGTGATGTTATTAACCTAAAATATGTCACTGATTTATAAGCAGACTATTGCATCACATATACCTAAATTCAATGGAATGAGTCAGTACATAATTATGTCATAATCAATCGGGATTCTAAGTATAGGTACCCTGGATATAGATGATAGTACTCATATGTACTGGGAAACTTAATGTCTTATTGTATTATGTCATTTATTATTTTTATTTACATATATTTACAACATTCTAAAAAAAACTTAAAACTAAAAACTA
>NWSH02000601.1:5371881-5384262 GCA_002382865.2 Heliothis virescens | reverse complement strand
CTAAAACTAAAAAGCGTCAAAGAATTCCTCCCCGTCGCTGTCGACCGGGAGCGTGCCCAAAAGGCTGGCAGCATTGCCACGCTGGATGGCAATGCTTAGTCTTTGACCAAGGTAATAGCCAGCCCTTTGGTCACGGGTAGCGTCAACCAGCCGCCTAGATAGTTCTTTAAAAATAGAGTGTGCATTCGGACCCCACGACCCGAGGGTTTCAACCCCAAACGGTTCGAAAATATAGTTTCCAACAAGGCTACTATATTTTCGCCGTTTGAGGTTCTCCGCAGCCGCAGCGGCAGCAGCAGCACAACACGCAGAACTTGCAAGATGGGATGGCGCAAGAGTATCGACGCAGGTTGCGTCCCACACTAATGGCCTACCCATCTTCCAAGGAAATAACGTCATCCCGTCTGGTCTCTTACCATCGTCGCGTACCAAGCCATTTGGTTCTAGTACGGCTGGTACCCCGACGGCAACAAGAGCACGACGTATGATGTCGTTGATGTTTGCGTGCCGCGCAATACGGCCCGCGCTACGGCTGCACGACAGGCCGTGGTGTCCGAGGCTGGTGACAGCCTCACCACAGTGGCAGCGATGAGGAGAACAACAACTTATTGTATAGTAATTTGAGTTTAAACTTACATAGGAACTACAGGAAAGAAACCTTACATTAAAACCTCGCCTCATTATGTATGTATACTATGTACTACAACATTGTGCAGTAAACAAGCCCTTATGTACTTATGTGTGCTATCTGTAAGTGCATCGTTGCATCCGCGACGCGACGTAACGACTGCTTGCCGACAGAAAGATCCCTGATACTGCACTTCTTAGAAAACGGTGCATTGCACTCCAGTTTTTTGCATGGCATATGTTTGAGGTCGAAATTGCGCGTACGATCACTGTGCTGTGTAATTTATAAGTTGTGATATGATGAACTATGTATTTTAAGAATCTACCAGAGGGCATTTTTCTTTACTTCAGCATAAATTAGTAGGTAAATAAACATAAACACAAAACAAAATTTTGACCCAATTCCTATTCTCCCTCATTCCAAGAATCTCCAAAAAAAATATCTCCGCGATGAATAACGTTGAATATTAATAATGTTTCTTCATGAAAATGAATTAATTTGTCCAAGTGGAAGAACGGAGCCGGGATCCACTCATGAATTCATCCGAACCCCGTAAATATTTTATTGCCAGTGCAGAAAAAAATCTTACCAAATTATACCTATTACAGGGAAATATCGCGAGTTGTTTTCAATCTTATACCTTAAGTGGTACAAACGATAAAAATAAATTCAGCGCTTGTGGGCATTTATTGCAGAGATTTCTAGAGCTTTGAAGGGTAGACGCACTTCCATTTTCTTGGCGGCTAATGGAACCTCCTTGGGGAGCGTTAGCAGCGCAATGAATTAGAAAAACAACTTTTCTTTCTTGGAAACCCGTCTGCGCTAAGTGCTGTATATTTTTTATGCGCTTGCAAAAAGCAGGGAATGGCTTTATATATTTAGACAAAATTTAAATATTTTCAAAATAAAAGATTAACTTTGTATCCATTAAATTAAAAAAATAAGTAGGTATTCATTAATCTCTTTAAATTATTTATTTATATTTTTTATACCACAGCAATTAAGTATAGTTTGAAACCTACTTATTTATTTTTAAACACTGCCAAGAAATAAAATACCTTTTACTATTATTTTAATGAGAAAATTCAAACTCGCAAACAAAATGAGGTTGAATTCTTAGCATTTGCTGGTGAGAAGTAATTTTGGTTGGTAATTAGTCACGTACAAATTCTAGACCATAACAGAACAGGCTCATAAACCGGAATATCTAATAGAGCTGTTACATGTCCAGATTTTATAATGTAACCAAATATTACCATACAAATAGCTCGCATAATTTAAATGGCCTTCAGGAATCCGAAATTTCATTATATTATGACTGAGTTTCTTTAATAGTCGTATTTTATCTAAAATCATATTATTATGCATATCAAATGTCTTCATAATTAAAACCTGTTTGTTCATTAACTTAGCTGATTTCGTTATTTTTACCAAAAGTTATTTGACAGTTTCTTATAGATACTCATATACAAATTTTTGCATATTTCAAATCCTCGTACAGGTTTTCGAAAGTCAATCTCTTAGTGAAAAATAAATATTAAAAAAAATAGTTTTTTTAAACATCGTAAATTATTAATTTTGAATTAAGAAGCAAGCTTTCACATTGTTTGATAAATGTATTCGGAAATCAAAACCCTTAAAAATATTTTATAAATAAAAAATAGAAGCGTGATCAAAACTTTCCAGCCAGTGTTCAAAGCATGTTGTCAACACTACCTATTAAACAAGACTGTCGTCGAGTGGCTATTCATTCTAATTTATAGCATTAATTTATCTAAACAGTGTCTGGGTATGCCATGAATATTTGCACCAAAAAACGTTTCAGAATTCATCCGACCATTCTATTGTAACTGTCATGTCGGTTACGAATACAGTATTTTCTTTTCTAGGTGTTTTTTAAACGCTAAATTAACTATTTTATACTAGCGGTATTTTTTTAATTTTGTTAGTTTTCATATGCTTAGTAAATAAAAACTCGACCTTGATGTCAAACTCTCGTCAAAGGAAAGGCAGATACTTAATTGGGTTGTTCCATACCAATAAATGGAATAGGGCGCGCCCCTTATCACACTACGGCCTAATACCGCCATTTAACCGTGGATGTACGAATGTAAATGAATTCGCGAATTAGGTATTCAGATAAAATATATATTCGATACATTATACCCGAGTATATTACTGTATTATTCGATACATGATGACAATTTACATGCTAAAATCACACCTATAAAATAAACCAAACAAAATACTTTAAATACTAAAGTAAAAGAAAAAATAAACCAGATTTAAAGTGTCTCTATGATTTCCATTATGTCATACTTAAAATCTTGCACATGTCAACGTCCTCAAGTAAAATTATTACCACTTAAGTGACCATTTTATTTGTAAATTTGTAAATAAATGACAAATGAGACACTGGCTATTATTAAAATATTTCCACAGTCAAATTTTAACTTACTATACTTACACCAATTACATAGTAGAACAAGCATACAATTTTGACCTTTTCAACCCTATAAATCATTTCAATTTCTGTTTCACACATTAAAAAGGCTCCTATTACATAGGTACCCTTTTCCTGAATACAATGTAAGGAAACAAAGAAACTGTTTGTCATGATTGTATCAGTATTATGAATTTCGTTCCACTGAATAAAACTACTTAAAGACATACATACACTATGCGACTGGTTAAGGGCAGAATGCGACTTTTTAAGGTTTTACTGCGTAGTAAAAATTCTATAAATGTTTTTGAGTAAATTATTGTGGTAATATTATGTGCAAGATTGTTGCAGTTAGTGTAGGCGTGAATGGCTCTGTATTGTCTTTGTGCTTATATTTTAACTGCATATTATTTGATATGGGAACTACGCAGGGTCATATTTATTTCGTTTTAATGTGAAAATGTTTTGTTGATATGGTATGGATTAAAGAAAGTGTTGTGTTTTTAATTTTAAATGCTTATTGACCTTTCGATTGAAGGAGATAGATTAGATAAGATATAAGTTCGATAAGACCTGAAAATTAGAGTAAAAAAGAGTCTGAGTGGTCTTGAAGATGAAACAGATAAGTCTTCAACATTGTTAAACGATAGTAGACAGGTGACGAAAGAATTAATGCCAAAATAGTATTAAACTTTTAATTATAATACTTTTCATAACAATTACACTTTTAAGACTATTTTCTATATTTCTACGACAATCTATGTTCTTAATAATAATAGTTTTGTTCGTTTGTTGCAGGCGTGTTGCGGGTAAGGTTCGGGCGCGGCTATCCACGCGGTCGACCTTACTAACAGGTGAGGCGGCGACGCCACACAGAACATGATACTAAGGTTTGAATTTCAACTTTATTTTATTCACCATAAAGCTTATTTTCATTCATCAACCCCATCAGCTTACCTTTTGCAATTAACGCTGAGCTTTCATTACCGAGACTAGGCTGTTTTATGAAAATAGGGCTTCATTTTCGGTGTGTGGCCGCATTAAATTTTTAAATTATGTTCTAGGAATTGTTTTAATGTAACATTTTATTAAAATGCTTTAATTTTGTTTTTGCTAAAGGCTGTTTACGCTGTTAATAGCCTTGAATTAAAATTTTGCAATATATAAATTTTATAGATTAATTTTGTAAAAACTTATTAGCAAAGTCATTGCGAATAGGCACACAGATATTATGTAATTATGATTAGTAATATTTTTGTCTGAAATATATTAAATTCTAGTAATATCTAGCATAAAACTTCTCTTTTCCCATCATACTTTCAAAGTTAAAAAAGACCTTTAACATTTTCATCAACCACATATCATTAAGGCAAAATCACACATAACAACATAATATTTTTACGGTAAAAACGCACGACTCCAAAAATACCTTTTCAAGTCAAGTTTTAGTAATAACAGTTCTCACGACAAAAATTGCATATAATAAGCATGCAGGTAGCTTTCGGCTGCAACTGCATTATATGCAACGTGCCTTCCTTGTAATGTGCCCACCTCGCCGGCTCATTTACATTTTTATTGCAACCTCTTATATACGCAAATGTACTTACGGTATGTTGGTATATGAGATGCCATCTTTATAAGAAGAGCTTAACTTAGGTTTATAATCATTTCAGTAATATTTTCATTTCAATGAATAGTTTAAAACCTTCTACATTAAACAAAAGAAACAATTTGAAAAAAAAATTGTCTTTATAAATATAATCAACCTATTTCATATTTGTTTAAGCAAATGTAAATTATAAAATGTATTGTATTTTTTTTTCTTCTTAAAATTATTGTATTTGTATCTTCAAGTTATTTCTAACTTTTAAGGTAAAATTCTACAAAGTCTTTTCATGTACTGGAATTGTTAAATATTCACAGTCATGATAAAATTAAATCCTAATTCAAAGTCTATTATTATCAACGGATCCCACGATTTGCTAGGTTATTTACCAAAAAAAAACTTGAAATAACAAAATAGTACAACAAAAGTATGTATTTAAATCTCTGCTCATTAAATTCATGAGAAACGTTAATAATATGGGAGCGGTACTTATTCAAAACCTATATCATCTTCTCTTAGTTTAGTTAATAACGAAATTGATATCCAATATTCATCCATAATTAGAATCGATTTAATTTAACGACTGATGCTGCTACGAGATTAAGAATAAAGCCATGTATTCACTGAGAAACAATTGTTTATAAACACTGTTTCAGAAACAAAATCTACGTGTTTCTGAAACAAATATTTTTGTTTCAGAAACATATAATTTTGTTTTTGAAAAGAGAGTTACCGGAACATTGTTGCTGTAATCATCTGCGTGATGTTTCAGAAACTGTGTTTATAAACAATTGTTTCCCAGTGAATACATGGCTTAAGTAAATATAGAAGCATGTCTAATTACAATTTTGATATCTGCCTTTCGTTCTTTGAAAACCGAATACAGCTGCCTTCTTGTCATATTAATTTTAAGATTTAATTTATAGTCGCGCAAATATTAAATGCCGACGAAAAGTTGCAACAATGTTGCGATTTGCGATTGTGTTATTCAAGGCGACGTTTTAATCTGATCGTTTGAAGTCCGCCTAAGTGGAAACGTACGTTTCAGTGAATTAGTATGGGAGTCTTTTAATTAAGTTGTTATTTCTGTGAGTAAGAATAGGGTTAGGAGTAAGAATAGGGTAGGTAAAGCTTGGCTTACTTTGCAGAATTTATGACAAGATTTTTAATAATAATTTCAACCTAAAACATTCCATTTCTGCTGTATAACTTGGTGTGCTACTAAATTTCACAACCAATACTAAAATAAATTGAGGTGTAGTTTTGCAAACTGTAGACACTTTTAATATCTAAACTTTATCTAAGCACACTGGGTATCCTTAATAAGCAAAAATGTGGTTATGAACCTAAAAGTTTCATTGATGATATCATATCAAGGAATGTATTGGAACCTTGTGTTCCCTTTGGAATATCCAATCACAGCTGAGTAACCATGTCTACGTCCAATAAAGGCCCGCATATACCTCCCACGCACAATCAAATCTGTCCGTTCGGCAGTCTAATCATGCGCCATCGTTTATTTTTGTTCGTGAACCCGGGGTATACTCAAATAAGCATTTATCAGGGGGCCGAATATACCAGTCGATAAATTAACATAGGTATTGCGAACAGTAAAGTCAACAGAATTTGCTCGACGCATGAAAAGCGTTTCACGCAAACGAAACATAGAGAACTCATGGAACTCATAGACATTTTAATCGATCGGACGGTATCGGGCGGGCGATCTATTCCGGGCCCGGTTACGATTACGAATCACAATATATGTCCTTGACGATAACATCGGTCTGTGATCGTGTTGAGAATACTAAGTGAGATGGACCACCGGCTTTTCGACAAGTGCACGAATACGTACGACTATGTGTATGGATGCCCTAATGTTTGGGGATCCGGTGTGGAAAATTGTATTGTTCTTAGAATGACGTGACGTGACCGAAAAATAAATAGTTGCTTTGCTTAATAATAGTTTAGGTAGTTGAGCTGAAATCTTAGCTCAATGCAGCGCCAAGTAATATTCGCTAACAAGTCTTGAAGAGAAAACCCGTACTAATTCAGTATTCTATTATAGAGTTTATCTAGAAAACCCGTTATTCTTATCTTTAATAACATTCATAATACCAAATCAGAGACTGGACAGGCGTGTTTTGATGTCGGCGAGGCATGGCAGGCGACTAGTATCCGAGTCGCAGTTAGAATTGCAAATGAATCGGCCGTTTACTCTCGAGTCGTAAACCCAGGGATATGATCCAGTCAGTTTTCGCACCATTAACTGCTCGGACCTCCACCTACTCCCTCGCGATTCTGTTACTGTAAATACGATGACATAGATACATAATAAATTCGCTTCTATATATTTACCTACTATAATGTATCCAAGATGGTAACTAAATGCTTCTTCGTAATCTGAAATGAATAGCCACTAGTAAAAAATTCCGCATTCGAATCCAAAACAGTTTATCTACCTATTATAAAGACATAAATTAATGTCCTAAATATCTGTCATTAAAATTATTTTGTCGGTCTTATTGATATCAGAATTGATGACAGTTTTATGATAAAGCCGCAGCATAAACAGTCCTGTACCGTCGTCAGTCTGACCAGCCAACCGTGGGAGACATTTCGATAACATATACTTGTAGAGCAGATAACGCGAACTGACAGCTTGTAATATGCGCCCGAACTAGTCCTGACACTCCGGCCATTGAAAACCTCTACTCACCAGCGTAAAAAGACCTCTTAAGTCACATCCGGGAAGCATTCGACCTGCTTCATTACAGAGGAACGCGGGGGGTGAGGGAGCGCTAACTAAATTGGGAAAATTACACCCCGTTTGGCCAGCCGGCGGCCTATGTTTTGGGATTGAGTCGTAAATGTCAAGTCGAGTGCCCTCCGCCATAGTTCTGCTGCTCTATTTACTCGTACTTGACGGAAAAAGTAAAAAAACTCTTGGTTAACTAAACCCTCGGTCGGATTACGCGCATCAAACTTTGGTCGGGGACGGAATGAGTATAAACTTAGATGAACATCGACCAAGTTTAGCCGTGGATGGGTCTCAAGTTTTCCAATTAGTATTGGATTTACCGGCTAATCTCTCGTAGTTATTTTATGTGTTTAATTCTAGTGAATTACAAATCGCTGCGGGAATTAATAACGACAGGTAGATTATCTTTTTATTCATGATAATTATATAGCTAATGAATATCATTTCGGCTCTGAATAACAAAAAATACATGTGAAAATTGTAACAAGAACAAACAATTTGAAAGGTACACTGCTTAATGCCAATCATCGCCGCTTCTTCCTAATTGTTAGGTAACAGAAAACATTTTACGACTCCCACACGTATACGTCGCAAACGTTACCTAAAAAAAGCTTGTAAACATGATTTTTTTCGCTCATAAATATAGGGTAGCACCCCCAACGAAAATCAGAAAAAATAACCGTGGCATTCGGCGCAAATCACCTATTTTATGTAAACTTCGTGACTTACCGCCGTATCGAATGACTTAGAAAGGATTTATTTATATTCCTACTGGCTTCGAATGGAGCTAGGAAATAAAATTGTACCGTAGAAGTTGTCAATGGGATGTTTGTGGGTGGAGGAACATGCCTTAAAAATAAACTGAGTAATGTCGGCAGCAGGCGAGCAGTGCGCGACGATGATTTAATGTGCAGTTCCACGCGCGCTCATTAGACACGTCGTAATGTTACCTCCCGATACAAACTTTCTACGTAATTGGCCCTTATGTCGCATATAAATTTTCTCAGCCATCAGTGCTTAGCGACCATGAAAAATTACTGCATCCTCCTCATTTTATCCTCCTTTGCAAACCTTCCTTGTTTGAATGCATAGGTAAAGTCATTGACTACCTTCACAAATTAAAGTCAACATTTGTTAAAAAATCAATAATATATGACACCTTAATTTATAAAATCTGCACCTGGCTAAATATCGTCAATTCCCGCAGTTATAAAGTTGTAACTGTTTTTTTTATTGGAAACAAAAAACTTTTTCTAATGGCTTGTTCATTCAGTTTTGTAACAAGCCGCTCACAATATACAACAGTTACGCTTAATAACTTCGATAAAAAATTACAATCACATAAATGTCTACATATGTCATTAATAATAGTTTTGGTTGTAGGTCTCGTAGTAATTAACGAATTAATTAAACATGCCGCAGTGTTATCCAATAAACGTTTTACAATTTACTGATTGGATACACTCGAGGTCCACTTAGTTTATGATAATATAGCTATATATGAATACAATGAATGTGTATAGTTATATTACCTATGTATATATAACTTTATCTTTTATACTTTGTTCGCAGGTTACCCTGTCCTTTTACGCAAACGTCGCTAGCGAGTTTACGACAAGGTGAATATTATATTTTAAATTTTGTTTATGTAAATTGGAGTGTATATTTGCGCATTATCTCTGTTGCAACGTTGTTATTACTTGGACTAAGCCTGGCATTAGTTATAAGTCGCATTTGACCTGTACCTTCGTCTAAGG
Organism: Heliothis virescens; assembly: GCA_002382865.2. NCBI lineage: Eukaryota > Metazoa > Arthropoda > Insecta > Lepidoptera > Noctuidae > Heliothis > Heliothis virescens. Next base: position 5,375,070 of record NWSH02000601.1, on the reverse strand, counting down.
ACTTTAGTGCTTTACAACCAATACAATAATTTTAAGTTGGCTCAATAGAAGCTGCCATATTTCGTCACAGCATATACCTACCAACTTTCAAATTTATTTTTGTTATGATGTAAATATTGAAATGCATGACAATCGATACCAAAACTAATTGCGAAATATGAATCGATATTTTCCACATAATTTTAATATAGCAATGCATATTTTTTTCTTGCAATTTTTATAGCTGTTATAAAGTGATTGATTTACACCCTTTGTTACTTTTTTTATTTCAATGTTACGTCATTTTATGGTGCTCAAGTTGAGGAAAACAAAGCATATATTTCCCAACAGTGAGATTTCAGTTCATGTAACAAGATAATTAACTAGATACATAGGGAATAATTATGGGTGGCCACAATATGCAAGTACCAAGTATAAAAACTATGAGGTGTTTTGCCTGCTTTTATCTAGCCAAGTGCTCGGAAAATGGTATTGGTTGTATGATTAGTATTCAATTATAGGTACTAGGTACTGAATTTCATTATAATATTCATAAATATTTAGTTCTTAAGTACGCCAATTGAATAAATTGTTCATCGAACAGTCACTGTCATTTAAATACTAAATAAGTAATCCTTTGAGGGTAAAATACAAGACTTTTGCAAAACTTTAATGAGTTAATTTCATTTTGTAATTAAACTCCGACGATCTCCACAATTATACGACTTTCCACTGTCTCTGAGTTATTTATGCGTGTAGATAAATTGGAAAAAAACTCGAAAAATTAAGGTTAAATATTAAATGCCTGAAAGTTAACAAGGGGAATTTTAATCGGTTTAATTTGCTGAACGGTAACACAGTGGTACAACTTGTCGGCCAATTTACGGCCTGTGCTCAGAGAAAGTTGAGTGCAGACGAGTTTTTCAATTGGGACGCGTATTAAAGCCTTCTTTACAATCTATTTTATGCCTCCGAGACGAGGACGTGAAGTCTCTGGTCCGTTATTCGCGATAATGGTTCGGATGGTATACCCTCTTATAAATATAAACACGCTCCACGCATGTCCGCAGGAAAATATCACAAAAACAATTAAAACATATTAATTATTATGTACTTACATCATTATCTTTTTATCTAAAATAAACACGAGGCCTTTATATTTCTTTTTACGAATAAACATTTACTTTATCTTGAAGAAACTCGTTATGAAATATAATTCAGTACAATCTTTTATATAATTAAATAAAAACAGCTCATTAATTTCTAAGCTATCGATTACGTATCCACGTACTGCCAATGTCATGTCTTGTTGGCAAACAATATTGTTATAAAATATTCAAGACCGAGTTCAAGTTAAGAATTATACAGATTTATTGTAATTGCACGATTATAGTCTCGGTTAAGCGATAAATTATATGTATAATGAATAGGTATAGACGTTGCATTAATGAGACTGGTTACATACCTATTCGTTTTCGATAACCATTGTTTCTATGTTCTCAGCTGAAAAGAAAAACCTTTGCGTGAGATTAACCTACGAAAGTACGAACATTATTTATACATAGCCCCAATTCAGCGTTTGCGCAACTCTGGCACACATGTGCCGAGATAAGAAAGCGTACTTTTATTTACGTACTCGATGTATGGCCGACCATTGGCCTGAAGAGTTTCCTAACGTAAATATTTATAGACGGGCTCGGCGCAAGCGCACACTTGTTCCTATGTTTGTTTCTGTCATTCAACGCTAGCTCGGCTTGTTTGTGCCTTGCTACTGCACCGAGATAATGTTACTTTCGTTTTGTTGCTACATAAAGCTCCTCTATGTTGTAAACCATATCTCTGTTTGTCTACGTTACGCCAGTTTTACTTTTATTTGCGTAAATATGACCGTCTCTGGTATGTACTGCATAGTTGCTTACATAGTCTAGTTCATATCTACGCAGTTGGATGTGTTAGACGTCATGTCACTGAGGTATGAATAACTTGGTTGTATATAATGTGTACTAATATGTACCTGCGAAGCATTATCGGGTCAGGTATTTATTACATAAATCGTCACCTTTAATAGAGATTTATAAATCCTTTTTTTTTCCACACCGGCTATTGTGCTTCATGTCATATGTTAAATGTACTTACACAATGTAAATACACCAAACAGGAGCCAACGATAGAGGTGTACTTATAAATCTCTTTGTGTTGAAATTTTTACATTTGAAAAGCACACTATAATCCATGTTATTAGTTTTGTTGACACGTCCACAAAGTGTCGCGAATTTATCGTTTTGGCTTTCTTTGTACGTCACCTATTGTAATTACTCGTTCGCTAAGTGTGGGAAATTAAAGATCGGTACTACGATACGATTGGGCGTCACAGAAAGCGAGTAGCGACGAGCGATAAACGCACTGATTGTAAGTACCTTAACCGAAAAGGTACTTACACCAAATGCAAAGGTTCTATATTCAATCTTTAATATTGAAGGATTGGTTATATTTGATCAGTCAATGTACAGATGACATCAGGTCAACGTTTACGAATTTGTTAAAATTTTACCAATCGAACATTAACCTACCTCCAGTGTAATAAGGTTGAAAATCTATTGCAGATATTTGACAGATTGTGGTAACTTGATGTGCTGTCGTCTGTACATTAAATTGCATATTCATATTCATATATTTATTTGCATTCCATAATGTTACAGTTACATGTGCATACCTAATCGGAGAGCTACGTAAATGATCATAACAACTGAATAAAGTATCCAGTTGAAATCCATATTTATTAAATACTCACCCACTGAAAAATATAGAACACGTTTTTCATGTCATAAAAACTTGCACCTGTATTTTTCTCATGAGGTAAAAATGTATTTAACATGAAATAAAGCTGGTTATAGATATGACATTTCAAAAGGTTAGATTCTACCTTTTAAAGAAATGCGCAGGTTAATTAAATATGGAACTAAGTTTTAAAAGAACAAAACATGAAACTTTATTTCCAAGTAAGGTATTTTCGAAAAGCTGATTTTATTCCAGTAAAACAATACCCACCAAAAACATAAATGTAAAAAAGGAAAGCCAAGTTCAATACAAAACCTATGCTTGGTTGTGGGCTTCGCCGCAAAAAGAATGGAGATCTAAATGAGTACCAAGTTCTGTACAAAATCCAATTATGTATTTATAGGAACAAGATTTGACTTGGCCAGTTTTCAT
>NWSH02000601.1:5327520-5359608 GCA_002382865.2 Heliothis virescens | reverse complement strand
TATAAGTCGGTAGCAAAATAAATATACTTAGCTGCATGCACCAAACACTGACTTCTAAACCGGTGCACCTATATATATATAAATATGATAGATATATATATGTATACACCTAGATTTTATAGAAGACGGTTTTATTTTTTGAAAAAGAAATTCAACAGAAGAGTTATTGAAAGGATTTTTCAGGAGGACTTCGATAATGTTCCGGCTACTGCGTTTCAACGTTATCCTATCTATTATGGCCACTTTCTTCTAGCTAACTAGCCATCATATCAACAGTATCTCTTTTATTGCTAGTCATGATGTTGAAAATTCAAAATATACCTTGAAAAAATATAAAACGCACTTGTAGTAACTAATAATTCAAAAAGAAACACTAACAAAATAATTCGCAAAACTTACACAGAAGCTACTCATACGTCTTTGGAGCGCCAAGGGTAGTTATATAAAGAAAACTAGTACAGTTACCGTAACGCAACTACGGTCCTGCGATATATACTGCCGATGACTGAGATGTCCTGGAACGTCAATACTTTACGCGCGAAGGATAAAAAGATACAGCAATTTATCTAAAACGCTGGCGCCTCTGAGGCGTAGAGTAGTATTCTAGGGTTAAACAATTGCCGTTTGTTCCACAGAATAAGGAACCCGACTAGAAGGTTTTACGCCCACTTGCTTATTATTTTGCCTTGGACTGCAATGCATGCGGTCTATTCATTTATTTTATGGATTGTCTTGGTTCTTTTAAAGAGTCAAAGAGTCATTTGTATCTGGAAACCGCACGGTTGCTTGGTCCTTTATTTTTGTAAGCATCTCATTAACTTTTGTAATTAAAGTTTTATTGCAAATTTCGAAAAAAGTTTCTAAAATATTTAATAATATATTTTTCTAGTCAAATAACAATAATTGTATATAGGGTGACTGGTAATTAGTGACCGATACTTGAACACGTGATTCTACCCATGATTACAAACAACTTTCCCAAAGAAACTTTTTTTTTTTACTCACTAGTTTAGTCACAATAGCTGTTTGAAACTGCAATTAGCAGTCGCGCCTTCTCCCGATGAGCTATTACGGTAATTGTGTTAATACTCTTTGTGTTCTATTGGCCACTAACAATCTGTCACGTTTTTAGATTAAAATTTGCTGTCATTGCAAATTGAGAGAAAAGCGAAATTTTTTATTTTTCGTCTCCTTCAGGATTAATTTTACAAAACTTATTTTAAAAATAACAGTCACACCGTAAAATCCATTGGATGCCATTTATTATTTTTTTTTTGACACCCGCCGGCACTGTGCCGTACAACTACTCCGCGAGTGAGGACAGCGATATGGTGATGTGCTATTATTCAAAATGGTGCAATGGTGAAGCAATGGGCAATCGTAGTGGGCTAGTGAACACTTTAGATGAACTTAAAACCAGGATCGAAAACAGTTTCGAGATAGTGAAAAGTGACACTTTCATTACGCGTGTGCAGGTTAAAGTGATTTTGCTATTGTGACTAAACTAGTGAGTAAAAAAAAGCTTCTTTGGGAAAGTTGTTTGTAATCATGGGAAGAATCACGTGTTCAAGTATCGGTCACTAATTACCAGTCACCCTATATAATAAAATACAGCACTGCTTTAAAAATCGAAGCATTTCCAGTGCTTGCCTATATCTTTGTCAAGTCGTTGTTGATACAGGATAAAACTGTCATGTAAATTATTTCTCACCTTAAACAATACAATCGATACCAATTGAAATTTCAATGCTCATGTTAATTAATTTGCTCTAATTAGTCTCCATTCAGTAACAGTATTTTTTATATATCATAATGAGTAGGTAGATACTAATATTAATAAGTAATTTATTGATCTTCTCCTTCTTTTAAATACTAAAGATGGTTATGAGTAAATAAATGTATTCATCATAGACCACATCTTACAACGTCAGTACAATACAAATTGACACATTAGTGGTATTTAATCAATATTCAAAGAGCTCTTCGAAAGATATAAATCACGGCGGTTAACAGGTCACTGTTGTGGTAGGGCAGTTATGAATATTATTTGATTGTTTCTCGTAAATATAAATGTTGGAAGTTCGTTATGCAAGCCTCTTAAAGTTATAACTTCAATAAAGACGGATGACGCTACATGAGTGGGTAGACAAGCTTGGTAAACATTGAGTGAAAAGGAACGTACCAGCACAAGTACGAAAATTTCGAAAGATGAATTGAATTCAAATTCAGCCTCTGACCGCAATAAATCATAAAGCATATCAACTTCAGTCACAATTTCAAAATACAAAAGTAAAATATTGCAAAAACTTATTTTCAATTTAAAAAGAGTAAAATATTTTGCAATACAAGTGTCAATAGCCGTGTTTATAAATCTCATTCGAATTCGATAACACGGAATTGTTCCAACTATATCAGAGATTATTTCAACACGAACAATTTCTATTACATACACATGTTGCCAGCGTACACAAGTAGTGATTTCCTCCGATTACATCTTATACATCATGAAATAGAAAATCACACAAGTTCCACTTTCGAAACCAACATTCATGGCAGAGTTAATTTGTCATTCTTTCGAAAGTAAACTGTCTTAAAGCTTCAGCATGATTGAGGAAAGCGCTCATTTCTGTTTGACACAATGCGATGTTTGAGATGCAAGCTTGTCTTACGACACCCGGTCATATTCATCCGCTAGACAATGAGGCATCTATTTCGCAATGTTCATACGTGTACCATTTTGAATAATAGGAAATGGTGCAGTGTGTTGCACGCATCGAATATCGAGAAGGTCGCGGATCGCATACAAAGTTTATTGCGGGTGATCTCATCAAAAGGACCGGTCGCATAAATCGCGCTGTGTGTTAACTTCTAACGCGCCGTACCGGCCCACAATTGTTTCTATGAACACGGCATGGAAATAGCTAGTTAAAAGCGAAACGTGCAGCCGGTGCAGTTTGTAATGCATTCTGCCCGAGACAATTAACGAATAGCGGAGCGAATAAGAATGACTAAGGTCCTAGAAAGCAATTCAAATGGTTTTGTAGTGCTAATTAAATGTATTCAGCGAAGAAAACTATTTGAAAGCAATGAGAAAATATTAGTTAAGAAATACTTATGCATCTTATTAGCTGTAATTATATGAGTATAGTCGTGCCAACAGATATTTACGTGTCTTACATTATTTTGATGAGGTTACAAGAACTGTTTGTTCAAACTAGAGCATGTGTCTGACCGATGTCTAATTTTGTTCAAGCTTCACTCGTTCCAAGTAAAACACGTGGTTTGTTTGTGCAGGTTCCCTGTCGATGTCGGTGGGCGTGGGCGTCGGCTGCGGGTCCTCGAACCCGCTCGACTGGACCGGCCAAGTGACTGTCCGCAAAAAACGCAAACCCTACTCTAAGTTCCAAACCCTCGAACTAGAGAAAGAGTTCCTCTTCAACGCTTACGTGTCGAAGCAGAAGAGGTGGGAGTTGGCGCGAAATCTGAACTTGACAGAGCGGCAGGTGAAGATATGGTTCCAGAACAGACGGATGAAGAACAAGAAGAACTCGCAGCGGCAGGCGGCGCAGGCGGCGCAGAACAACAACAACAACTCGAACGCGAACAACCACAACCACCACGGCGGACACCACCACGCGCCGCACCACGTGGCGCTGCACCACGCACCGCCGCCCAAGCACCATCAGTGACCCGCGCCCTTCTCTGGGACTTACCCCCTTCACCACGGTATAGCCAGCTAAACAGCCGGGAAGGAAGAGTTCCATAGGACTAAAGTGTGGAATGTGCTCGTACTTAAGGTTCCAGGAAGACTATGCTCAGGTTCGTTACCGATGGACTAGACGGTTGTTCGCTATGCCGTGTCGTACGTAATGTGGACGCTTCGGTGCCGGCCGCGCCTCAGTCCCAGAGAATCTCGCACTAAGATAATATTGTGTTGTCGATTTGTGTATAGTATTAATTACGAAATTATGTTCTGTAATTTTAACGAGACTAAGTATATACATGAGTAGATAACGATTCCTGATATTAATAATGTCTAGTAATAGCGCTGATTATGTATTTGAAATTTATTTAAGTACGAATTACGAAATATTAAAGACGTCACCGATGAACTATAGTTTCTAGATAGTTTATTGAAAAGAAATTTTGTAAAATATTTTGTGAGACTGCTTATTGTTGTATTCGTATCGCTGTACGGAAGGTGGATTAGTCTTTAATCAGTTAACTTTTATTTTCGTTACCAAATTGTTGAACGACTCGGGTTGCTTTGGTGGCAGTTATAGATATAATTAAGTTCGCGACCTGTTCACTCCCGACAGACTAACATACAGATGCAGCCCGCTTGCTACGTACTACGTACCTGTCAGTACTATCGACGCATCGCATATGTATACATAATATAGAAATCGCATTATGATCAAATATTTATTACTGTTTAATTTCTTATCTCATAATTCGTAAATTTTGTTATTTAAATTATGGATTTCTGACAAAGCTTTAACTCGGTTCCAGTAGAATTATACATTAAGTTACTGTTATGACTTTTTTAAATATTGAAGTTGATGTTATAATCAATTAATTAGGTAATATGGGCAAGTGCATTAATATTGTCCTCTATTGATCATTGTACTATTCGCTTTAGCCTGTCTATTACTATTTTTATTTTTGTTTTAGTTAAATATTTTATTATTTATTTATACACGAGTATAACTACAATCTATTATAAACGTATCTTGCTCTACATCGAACGAATTGAGTACTCTAGGTACTTTTTATTTGAATTTTCATCTAGTGGTCAAGTGAAATCACCCAGTCTTAAGATATCTTGTACTATTTAGCTACCTATTTTATATCTATGTACCTAATAAATGTTTTATTGTAAACTTAGTAGTTTACTCCTCGGATCTAATTCATTAAATCTGTATTGTCCCGTAATGATATAGTGAATTAAAATTAGGTGTTTTTGTACAAAATGGCGACCTCGTCTAGGTGACCGAATTTCTATATAAATGAGGAGCGAGGCATCTAATGAACCTTTGCTGAAACTTAGACGAACGGAAGACTAATGTTAGCGAATATGACATTTTGAAGCATCATCTATTGTATTGTACTACCAGAATATGGATCCTCTTTGTTTCATCAAGTTTATCTGAAAAGCAATACATGAACGTTCCAATAAATGCAGATATTCAAAACGCTCTCTCGATTAACAATTCAGTAGAGTACTAATCGATAAATTGCTTCCTCGATCCTCAATAGTAATTTGCTTTTCAGATAAAACCCACAGAACAGCTTGACTGTGTATTATTCAACGATTTCAGTAGATACTACGACTAGAACCATACTTATTACCTAAACTATATAATTGTAATAATTAAAGGTCTCGTAATTATTATTGTACAGTTAAATTAATGTAGTTAATCACGCCAGAAAATGTGAGGTTTTGTTAAGTATAATGTATAATTAAACATGAATGCGCTCTCCACAGTTTTATGACGAATTTAGAAAGAGAATGTATGAAAGGGGAAAAAATTAAATATTTCGTCGTGTCTCGGTCATTTTTTCTTTTGTAACCCTATTGAGTTTTCCTTATTGAAAATGAAATTTTCTGTACTATTGGTTGAAACAGCATTTGCTAGTCTGTATCAGTCTTCTAAGCTTCAAGGAAATACCCACTTACTTGTCTTTTGAATAAGATCTAAAACAGTTTGGCACATAGTTGACCCAGCTTATTTAAACCTTCACAAGTAGAACTATATAGTCATTATAGCAGTTTTAATTAATGCAATTTCGAAATCTATTAGCGCGATACTTGATTCGCATATTAATTAGTTCACATTGGCTGTTTCACTCAATAACAGAGTTACGAATCTAAAGAATAGACAGATACAAGGTTTTCACCTAAAGGGAGATAGAAAGAACTTCTGTCTCCCTCTATACCGGTTATCGTTTCTTGGTAAAGAGACACTGTTAGATATCCTCGTTACTTGCTTGATAACTTTTTGAATAAAATGAATGTAATAAATTAATGATCTGATATATTACCAGATTTCAGTATTTAACAAAGCTTTTTATTTTGAAATAATCGAATGCCTATTTCAAAGCCCTTTTCCTTTAAAGGTGACCACACATTTAATTCTTCTGAAACAAAAGTTCAGAATTTCTAAATGGCTTTTCAAAAAAATCCACAACAAAAATGTATTGTAGGTAATTTTAAATTATATTTTAGAAAGGTCTCGTCCTGTGCTCAAGATTATTTGAGAACCTGGGTAAAATTATGGTGTTCAGTAGCACACAAGCATTTATAAAATTACCTAATTAAAATAACACAAAAACATACTTCGAAAAAAGCTCGAAGTTAGGAACTCAATGCCAAAATTATGCATTGTGAAATATCCACCGCTGGCTTTGCACACTAGATACTCTTACAAAGGCATACACGGACATCAATGGACGCAAAGCATATTTTTTATAACCTCTAGTTATAATGTATGAACGTGGTAGGGGTTCTTAGTTCGATGATGCTCATGTTTGTATTACTAAATTGCCTTTCATGTAGGTAGCAGCGTAGTCCAGTTTTGTTGACATTTGCAAGTAAATAGATAAGTATATCTTCTATCTAGATGGGCAGGTAATAATAAATCATACTTAGGCATACCCTATTTGTTTAATTCATTTTTCCAAAAGGGCTTAGGTAGGTTTACAAAAAAAAAATTCAGTCTCAAAAATTGACACTCGACCCACTTCGCTTCCAGGTAGGTAAAAAACGTTATAACGAGAAATAGGCTACCTGTCTACTGTCCTTTTTCTAGGGGTTCCAATAAGATTTTTTCTATCAACACAAGTTTCAAACCTGCACTGTATATTTTTTACTGCAATTACCTAATGTTGCAAAATTAAGTGATATCAGCTGCTTTTAACCCTGTAAAACGATTGGTGTAGGTACACTATACTTACCTACATGCCAATAATATGCCTAGTTAATTTGCGTGTTCAATAGCACTTAATTAAAATTGATAAAATTCTGCATCCTGTGTGTTTAAACTAGAAAGTATACAAACATTTAATTTGATCTATTTTACATTCAAATTCTATCGAAAATCGTAAAATAATACTGATCCCTTTGTTTTTCGACGGAGCAGTGTAAATAGGAAAATTTGTGTGAAGCGAAATAATACTTTAAGCTTATTAATACAAGAGTGGTATTAGTTTGACTAGTGAAAAACATAAAGCGCCCTCTCAAAACCAGTCAACTGAACAATTTCCTTTTGCTGAATACATCAATATTTTATATTATAGAAGGTAGGATATATTGGAGTATTATTATTTTGTCCCTTATTTTGAAATAGTTTCGTAAACAGAAAATATTTTCAACCTTGATATAAAAAAAGGAAATCGCGCCATCTAGCGGCGTAAGGACGTCCGAGTTTAGTTTTCTTAGAACGGTTTGTCCTTTCATTCTTGAGACTTGGAGTGGTTTCCTTTCCTTGCATCTGTAGCCACTTTTAAGAATTATAAATCAAATATATTTGAACGGATGTATTTTAGTTCAGAATTTATTGTCAAAAATCAAAGCAGAGTTAAGTTTACTGAACATAGCTGAGTTATAGAAAGTAAGGCGAAAAGGAGTAATGTGGACCATTTAAATCAGGTGTATCTATTTCATAAAACCAAGAAAAGGCCTCAAAAGGTTTGAGAAAATCCACCTATTTTTTAAGTCGGTAATTATTATTATTCTTTCCGAAAGATTTTTCTAAAATAAAATGCGTGAGCCCGAACAGTGCCTCACAGAACACTTTACGTTAAGGTACTGAAGCCTTAATGAAAATACTATTGGAATTTGTTTGTAATCATTTATTTGAGCACTTAATATCAAATCAACACAGTAAACAATAGTTGTTGAGAAGTGTAATACAAAATTAAATGATAACTAGAGTTAGCAATTAAATACGTACAATCAATTTAAGGTATCAATAATACTTTATAGGTTCAGTAAGCATTGAATTTAATGAAATGCCAACTGGGCTATTTTGCTCGCTAATAGTCGATTATTTATAGCAAATTAAGTACTAGCACTCGGCTTACAATGTAAAATTCTAATAAAATCAGCTGCCTATTATGTAGGAACTACGTTAGATTACTTAATTAAACGTTAATAATAACAATCAGTTTACAAAGTAGATAATTGATCAAAGTAACAGTAATAATAATGGAATAATAGCACTTAATTATTCATATCAACAGGATAAATCTTAGGTAGGACCGCAGATTAGTTAACAGGTACCTAGGTCTTTTTATTTCGATAGGAAATCATCAGATGAGCACTCTCGCTGTGGGTACAGCGTGAGAGAAAGCAGCCCTGGCAGGCTCTGGCCCTAGTAGGCCCCACTGGGATTTGCTGACTCTCTTTAAGCTTTAATTATCCTTGTGGGCCTGAAAATCTCTAAGAATAGTTGGTAATGGTTTGAAAGGAAAACAAAAACTTATAAGTAATGATTTTCTTTGGAAAATAGTTCTTTCAGGACGCTACGGAATACCGTAGGAAAAATCTTCAAAATTAGAGCAATGAAGTTACCTACTGCTGCGTATAAATAAAAGTAAGTACTTATAACTCATTGCGCTTTTACACTACAGGATTCTTGCTGCACGTAGCAAAACACACACACATTTCGAGCGCAAAAAATCTGCCGCGCGGTTCCACACGGTATATTTTGTACTATAGTTGTCAATTCTTTGCTGCCTCTCGTATATGCGTGACGTCATCTGTACAAATCGGACGTGTGTCACTCGGAGAATCCACTAGTGTGAAAGCACTGTAAGGGAAAATACGAATGTATCTGTAGACAAAACCTAACTTAGTTGTTAATCTGCAAAGCTCATTGATTGTAGTGTTACTTCCCATGATTGTTCATTGTATATCAGATTGCAACTACAAGCTTGCATTTATAATAATTACTGAGGTTGTACGTATGTTCTAGCACTATTGTTACATGGATAGACTTATGGAGGTTTGTATGAAAGGTAGGTATGTGTTAAATAAGGTTAAGAGGACACTGGAAACTTTTAATTTGCCGATAGTTCGACCAGTATAAATCGATATGGAGATGAATGACAGTGTGCACATTGCAACAATCATGTAATGACTCTGCCGGTATAAGAAATCAGGTCCAAATCACAGGATCGAGCATTATGATATGCGCAGTTGCTATCACCAGATCACCTCTCGGATAGTGCGAGAAGCAGTTGCAATTAGGAAACAATTACAAAAATTCAAACAATATGTTTCTTATCAACATCCTGCCATGAAAATACAGCAACTATAAAACATACCAAATGCAAAGCCGGCAAAGATGTTGTCAGTGTAGGTAGGTATTATGAAAATGCTGGTGAAATGCTGAAAATAAAAAAGAACATCAATTCTTTGAATTCCGAAACGTCAGTCAATCAGTGAGTACAATGAAGATGGTCTACATTATTTATATATGAAATTCTATATTGCCAGTGCAGCTTCTGGATCTCATAAGGAAACTATCAACAATAATTAGGTCTAAAGGCTGAAAATATTAGAACAGGTACTTTATGTCTTAATAAAGTATTCTAATGTGTTAGTTGGAAAGTATTAATATGTAGGTAAGTGACATCACTACATCAGCAATGCACTTAGGTAAACTGTTTACGGTGACGGCAGAGTTTTCCTGTATAATGGCATCTGTCACTTACGCCATTCATTGGGAATTTTCTTTCCTCTGGTATTCATTTAGAAAAAATCTGAAGTAGGTCTGCCTAAGTATTTCTTTCATCATTCTCTTTTCTTAGTGAGTTTCGAGTTTTCACAATTTAGGCCAGAGTTACTTGGTAAAATTCTTTGACTAACCAATATGGTTATTTCCCAAACAATAAATTAAAGAGAAGATTCCAAAAAAGGACATTCTCGACGGCGATTTGAATCGATACCCTTAAATCTGTATCCTCGAGATAATCAACAAAGTAACCGGAGTGGTATGCACCTACACTGCGCCCGCGGCCCTACCGGTTATTGTGGAACAAGCCGCCTCCTCGCCGATTAGCATATAAATGAACCAAACCGAGACAACTTCATATTACACCACCAGCCTAAGAAGACCTTCCCCCTGCCGCGCTCAACACAACAAAAACACTAACCAACGAAAATATCACGTCTCTTACCAACTGGACGCATTGCAGTTTAAATGTGGAACTCGCTTCCATTGGCCGACGTCAACCCTGCGTCCTCTCGGAGCCCTGTAAATCGGCGCGCGCGCACCTCTTCGATAATTTTATGAATAAAATATCGACAGTATTTTACACTTTCCACTGCATTTTTATTCCGTTCTGATATCTTAAGCAGTGATATTATGGCAACAATGTACTTTGTCTGTACAAAGTAAATATGTGGTTGTAATGAAATCAGTGGTTTAGTGTTATTGAAGGTCCGTGTTATGGGTATGTTAGCCTCAGAATGTGCATCGAGTTGTAAATATTCAATACTCATCGTGTGCATATCGTATGATATTGCTAAACCCTGGCATTTAGGTACAGTAGGTAGTTGATATTCTGAGTTATTCTGGTGTAATTTACTCATTTTATTAGTATTAAAGCGGTTAACGTTTTGATAGCCGTTGCAGGATTATACTTATTTATGATATCAATATTTTGTGTGCCTTTTACGTTAGTGGTTTGCAAAGGATAGTTATGGCTGGAAAAATAACTTCAGATTAGGGTTAAAAATAAATATTAAACCTTCGTAATGTTAATTATGTTGTAGATTCAAAATTCTTTTAATTAGGTTTAGTTACGGAATTTGGTTTAGATTTTGATAAACCTGGGCACTACAAAATATTGTAAGTAGATATCATTACTGGTAGTTCAGACAATGGCGCCATCCATATATACAAAATTAAACTTAAAAAAAATGCCATACCGTTTAGGTTCTTTTTTTTTAAGTAGTCCAAGATCCATGCAAAGTCTAATAGGTTCCCATGCTCTTAACATACTAACCAAGCCAACCACCACCAGTCTGCAGGAGCCATAATACAAATAAATGAACACAAGACTGGCCGATTTGGCGCGTATTACTTACGTTACGTAGGCTTACGTTATAGTAACCAATAATTAAACTGTCTAATGTTGATGCTAAATATATAGGTACCTACTCGTTGAACGTACGAATTTATGAAAATATCTTGGTACCCATCAACTAAAGATTATCTTTGAATTATTTAGGTAAGTATTCATAATAAAAAAAAAATTACATTCACGCGATAAAAGCAATTGATTTTTTTCTCTCCTCGGTATTGAAAATATTATGTTCAGTCTATAGTAATTACAGTAATTTATTTGTAATTATACGCTGTCTGTACAGTAAGTATTACATGTAACTTGTAATCCTGGTTTAGCGGCTATTATCAAAGTAGAAAGTCGATCCATTGAGTTGACTATTTACTTTCACTTGTAGGTAATTATTACAGTAAAAAGTGAACATGTTGAAACAGTGAATTAACAGTATGTTTAAAAATATTTGCCAGTTGACATTTTTCTTTTTATTAGGTAGATACTTACTTGGAAGTTCCTAAATGATGATAGCAGAGAAAATATGTTTAAGTATTGTAATAATACACCTTTTATTTTATGAAAAATTAATGTTTTTTTCAGCTCATAGGGACAGATTTGTTGAAAGTAATTCGCGGGTTAAGAACTAGAGTAGCGTAAGGGCAAAATGACAACTTTTCAGGAGAGCCGAAAAACAACTCAAATTCACCTACTTGTATCTTATAGCTTTTGTATGGCAAAATCTGTAGTAGTTACATATCTTATTTTTTTTTATAATAAAGATTTATTTATCGGCTACAGAATGGTGTAACTTTTTGGTCAGTCAAAACAGGTTTCGTATTAATAAAATTTATTTTTCAAAAACTGGTTGACATACGACATAAAAGCTGACTGCATTACTTTAGTTATTTAGTGCCGTAATAGCGTATCCCACCCTTACGTTTTTTTGGCACAGATAAAAATGACGAAAGCGTACAAAACATGGACCCATAAGCAGTAACGGTACTTTACGTTTATTTGGCACGAAACAAATCAAGGGAGATACATAATCAAACTTTGTGCGTTAATAGCGTATGACAAGATACGTTATTTGAGCGATTACATTGAAGGCATATTCGGTGTCTGATTCGTTCTGTAAATCGAGTTACGATCGTTGTGCTCGTAACTTGTTTGATAAAATAATGTCAAGGTTATTGTAAGTAGAAATACTTCATTTTGGCAATAAACCAATATCTTTTTTTTATATACGCTATTGTTGCACTAAGCAATCTACCCACTACATCGGTCCAATTTTTGGGCACATAAAAAAACGGGCATTAAAAAAGCGAATGGCAAAAAAATTTTTTTTTTGCATTTTTGCCCTTACGCTACTCTAGTTCTTAACCCGCGAATTACAAACCCAAAATTACATTATTATGCATGTTAAATTTTCAAAAAATTGAGTCAATTAACATAAGTGATGGCGGTATGGCTGTCAAGTTTAGCAGTTGCTCTTTGACATTGAATACCAAAACCGGCTCATAATACGAAACGTTAACACTTTAGCGACACATGAAGGCTTCCATTTCAGAGTTTTATGTCACATACATACTCATTTATAAACTCTAACCAGACGTGAATAACCTTTAATCACCAAAAAACAGCGCGACAAAGGTTTGTGTAAGTAGTAAACATTACGCCTTTTTACTGAAATTGTTACCAAGAAAAAATTCAGTACGCATCGAGTTTTTCTTATTTGCTTGGTTAATATAAAAATGCGTGCGAATTACACAGAAATGAGACAAGATACTGTTACTGGGCGTAAAGTTTAGTGTTGATCGCTGCGAGCTCCGACGGGAATGGGTTGCAGTACTTAGCAGTTCCAGTTTACTGTGGTAACTGTACTTCATTATATTGTTGATTAAACTTGAGCTAAGAATACGTGCAGTAAATGGAACGAAAAAGTTTTTACATAAAAATAAGAATGCAAGAAATACGCAAGTAAAAATGAATATTAAAGTGGGTTAGGCTGTAAAAAGCACTTAGATTTCCAAATCAGTGCGTGTTTCCATATAAAATAAATTCCCTTTTATTAGAGCGCTAAAAAAGAAAATTTACACATGTGGGAAATTGGGGCGCTAACCGTTTATCAGATAATGTAATTATGTTCGGGGCGCTTCGGGACACCTCCACTCTGAGTAATTGAGTGTGCCCTCCGTACCTCGCGCCTGCTATTAGGCAAATCGAATCTCGTCCCTCCAAGGCCTCCCCTCCCATCCCTCCGGCTGGATGAATATGTGAACGAGCTTCCTCTTGGCGTCGAACCAAGGATTCAATTTGCGCGAATGTAAATAAAACGCTTGGCTTGCGTTTGGCGCGTAGCTATATACTCGCCTATTTATGTGGTTCACTTCTTATCATATAAATTGTGCTGTCAACTTGAGCCACTTTAAATTTTAAACCATTTGCCAACGCAAGTATTTTCATTGCAGTTTAATTGTATTTTATTGGCACTCTATCTGTGGCCTAGAAAATTAGACTAGGAATTTAGCAAATTCCAACATTAAATAGTAGGTACTAAACTATGTACAGATAACAGCACATCAAGTTACCACAATCTGTCAAATTTCTACAATAGATTTTCAACCTTATCATAATAGCGGAAGGTTAATATTCGATTGGCAAAATTTGACAGATTCGTGTACGTTGACCTGCTGTCGTCTGTACTAACATAGTAAAGTTTTTGTAAAACAGAATTATTCTCAATATATCTACTGTATATCACTGTACAAATTAATTTCACTTTGCGTGAACTCATTTAAAATATTTTTTTCATATTCATACAGGTAGACGAAGCCATTTAATCAATTCACAAATGAAACCTCATTCGATATATAAGACATGAGAATAAAAATAGCGATATACATTCAGATAAAATCGAATATTTGTGAGCTGTAACTTTATTAAGTAAATACCGACGCTAAGTGAGAGACGTCAACGCGCCGCCCACATCGACAGTCATCTGAATTCCTTCAACTTAAAAAAGTTGCGATCAAAGTTTGATCTCGACAAAACTTGATTTCATTCGCGGCGTTATATTCGATCCGAATGTTTGTTTGTGTTGCGAATAATAAAAGTATTGAAAGTGCAAAAATATCTGCTATCTCGTTCTGTCGAATAAATTCGTCCTTTTCTGGCAGGCAGAGCGGCCGGCACGTCCGGGGGCCATAACGTCGTTTGATGTTCTGCTCTCCAATGCTGGCGGAGGCGATATAAGCAAGATGTACGGCTGCGCTCTCGGTGACGCCTATATTTCCTAAACATCTTTCGGCGTTATAATTCCGTACGACGTAACCTTGTGAGGGCGATATAACCGTTTCTTCTTCGATTTGAATTTTTTTCGTAGTCGTTTTTTGTTTCTCGTAGCAAGTGCCTACGATGTAGTGTAGATGGTGTAGTCAGCTTGTGGAGACGTTTAAGTGCAGTTAAGTAGGTGAGTTTAGTTTGTTTCATACTTTATTGCCTGCTTAGTTATTATTCTAATATATGTTTATCTTAAGTTTGGATCATAATAGGACATAATCCGTGTTTGCCTACGGAATGCCTACGCACTTGTCGTGTAGACTTTCTGAAACGTGATGTGGGTTAGAGATGACGATATTCCTGTAGTGTATGTAGTACAGCATTGTTGTTACTTTGCTCTAACCCTAGGTATCTATCTGATATCAATGTGTGTTTTAAGACATGTCTATGTGATGAACCTTTATCTCTTACGAGATAATAATGTTGTATTATGTAATAGAATTGATACATGCTTATATATATATGAGGCATTCGTCGTATTAATTTCCACGAGTTCTTACGAATCCTGAAACGATAGATAGAGTAGTAAACAAATGTCAATTTTAACAAAATGGAAAGCTTTTCTTATAACTGCAACATTCTAAACGTATTGTCATAATAATTCTTAAAAAAACAGTTATTGAAAAAAAAAGTACCAGTTTAATCCAAACAGCATTACAAGGTTACATCTTATAAAAATATGCAACACGGCGGCGGTACGTTACCGAGCGGATACCAATTCTATCAACAACCCATAAACCGCAACCTTTCTTTGTCTCGCCTCTTAATGCTATCGTGTTCTCGAGTGAGATAGAAATCTACAAGTTTAATGGGCCGTTACGCGAGAAAAAATCAGTCTGCATTCGCGAGCGTAGATACGCGAGTGATAGTGGCAAGACGGAAGGCCACTGGTGGACTGGTGCAGTAGTGCAGTGCTTCCGAAGTGCTCGCGGCTACTGCGACTTCGACGCGACTGGTTGCTAAGCGACGGCAATCAACACGCCACGTGAGTGTCCCATACCTATATTACACTAACTTACCATCGCGCCTCCACACCTCTTTGACGCGTCATCGCTCCATGATTAACATTCCGAAACTGAGCTTCCAGTGACCGGTTCCCCGTTTATCATTCAATTGTTTTTTAACGTTTCCAGTACGTCATTGCGAGGCATTATGTCAAGTGCTGTCAATAAATGTAGATAACGTTCGGCGAATAGCGTTCAGTCACCTTGCTATTGTGCAGATAGCTGTGTTTTATGACCGTGTGAGTCAAGTTTGATATCTGAATTGACACATCCATACCTAAGGACGAAATGCATGCACGATAGTAGACTTTATATCCTCCATGTATTATGTATGTACCAAGCGGTTTTCAATTTAAATAACTGACAGTGACACTCATGTGTGCCGTAATTTATGACTTGTTGTCAATAATTGTTACGAATACAAGTGCAAGATCACGTATCTAGACATGAATAAAATATAATTGTTTGTTTATTCATTGCAAAATATTCTAAGTTATCGATTGTACTGTTATTAATTCAGCCATGTATTTCATGACTTGAATATAAATTGACTTACTTAGATACTTATTATATAGTTTTTACAGTGGTTAATTATAAAGAATAATATATACTCGCAATAAATAATTTGAATAGGTTCAGCAACTTAACGCCGTAAAATTCCTTAGGGCAGCTAATTGATTATTCCCCTTTGTTACTTTCCACTAGCATTCTTCAAAGTGTTGACTAATTAGGGCAGTCTATTATGCCCACTATAATTTAAATAATAATTCACTGAAAAATAAGCTTACAGACAAAATGCATGTGTTTCTATAACTGCTTCTACGCCTACACATCTTTTGACAAACTATTGTGATGCAAAACGAATTCAACAAAGGGTTTGTTTCAAAATCATCCTTTGATATTTTTTCACAAGTAAACTTTCACAAAATTATCATAACAACACAGGCTTGTGTTTGAAAACAATTTCTTTAAAACGATTCGAGAGGGCATTGTAAACCGTTCCATGTATTGATGCTTATTTGCATAAAAATGTCATCGAAACCCAGCTTTCCAGTTCGATAAAAATCTTTAAAGTTTCGATAAAGTTTTCGGAGTATTTATACATTTAATTCAACCGTTTCTCTCAGTACTGTGTAAGGGTAAATCTGGGTAATAAGGTTCTTTCTTTATTGATACAGGTGTTAAGAGTCGGCCGGAGGACCAATTAAGGAACTGGTATAAATATATTGAGGCGTTGATTGGGAAATATTAAAGGTTTTGAGGCGAGACTTTATATGCGGGTAATGTCGTTGTTTATTTAAAAGCCAAATATGTATATAATATATGTACGTATACCTATTGTCTTTGTTGTATACCTAATGTAGGTAGTGGGAGGTGTTTCTTAGGTGCATATTTACATCTAGATATTTCTTTTAAAATTAACTTTTTTATTTACATATATTAAAAAAAAAAGATATTTCTCAGTTATATATTTAAGTTTGTATATAATATAAAAGTATTTGTCCTAGTGAGGTTGTCATTTATTTAGAATAGATGCATACATAAAATAAATGATAAAATATAACCTATACGTGTAACTATAGTTCCTAATGTTAAAATGTCTGTTTTGAAAATTCTTAATTCGGTCATTTTTGGCAAGTGACAGTCAATATCTGATAGTTCGAACACATACCTATGTTTCTCTAATTACCAAACATCTACAGAGCTACAAATACATTTAAACCTACATTATCTCACAACACATTGATCACGCCTCTGTCCATCGAGCTCGTAAGTAGTTTCACCACATTTGCATAACAAGAGCAGGCAGGTCCCAAGTGGCCTTGTCCCGGACATTTGCCTTGGAGATGTGGCCACGAACATCTTGAGTGAACCAGTGGGAATGTGGATGATAGCTTTGGGGTTCTTGTTCAGTTGTTTCCTTAAGTTGTGTGGGATTTAGTTTGTGTGTTCGTGTCTTGAGATTTTTCGGGGTTTGGTTTTGATGAGGATAAGGTAGTGAGATTTGGTTGTAAAGAGAAATTATTCCTTGCTTAGGCTACAGATGATAGGTTGGAGACAGGTGGGGAGGTTTAAGAAATAATATTACTTATAGTTTTTTCTATAGGTACTGAAACCATTTTATTTTCAGCCTGTAAAAGAAATTAAATACAAAAAATAAGGAAATGTCTATTTTGAAAGACCTACTAGGTATATTATTTAGAATATTTTATTAAAACTAATCTTTACATCCCACTTATTTTATTGTCAGAACAATAAAATTCGCGCCATTTTCTCTGTGTTATGTAAATCAGAAATCCCAGTCCTCGTAAAAAATAATGCTAACAAGTTAGAAAGTGTCTCGGCTTCGCTTGGCACTCGGTAGGGTCGGCTATTTACATGCAAATCATTTATAGATGGCCAAACTTCCATTGCCGTCCTTTGAGAATTCAAAACAAAGTCTTGTTGACGTCCTTTGTAGATGGAAGTCCCTTGAGATATACCTACCTATAAATATATATCTATACATCAGATTCTTGTGTCTACGAGTGTGTGGTGCTACCTATATCTATTTACTAGATATTCGTGTTATATGTCTTCTCAATAAGTGTGACCTCTAGAATTTTCTTACTCTGTGATGGTTTATTTGAAGTGATGGTGACCGAAAATCAAAGATGGCGTTGAAGAATGGAAAGTACCAAATACAGGAAAGTGGTATCAAGTACAAGTAAAACTAAACTTTTATTAATATTCCTTAAGTATTTACCTAAACGTTTTATGTACCTGAAATATATAGGAGCGGTTATCTTAAAGCAATTCATTGAATTTCAAATGAATTGATAAAACGGGTTGTAATTATAAAACTTTAGTAGACTTTAAATACCCGTTTAATAAAGGCAAGTCTTACAAATCGATTGATTAGCTCAATTTTATATAAAACTAGCCTGGTTTGCCAATACAGACGTTTAAAGCTTGTAATGCTAATAAAAGTTATACTTACTTAATGGCATTGAATTCAAGCGGTTTCTTGTAAACTAAGCGTATCAGTATAATTAGCAACAATGTTATTTATCTAAATATTAAATGAACAGCTGTTTAACATGTTACATTAAGTTAATGAATACGTACAAGATTCTCTAGTAAATACTTTTATGACTAACTAGCCGTTTTCCCGCGGTTTCACTCGCGTCCCGTAGGAATTACTGCCCGTACCCGGATAAAATATAGCCTATGTCACTCGGGATAATGTAGCTTTCGAATGGTGAAAGAATTTTTAAAATCGGTCCAGTAGTTTTTGAGCCTATTCAGTCTGAGAAATACTAAGTTTTTTAATTAATTTAAATAAATTTTACAGTTTAAAAAACCAAAACCAAAAAAAACCTTTTAATTTTAATAATATAAGTTACACGGAAATAAAAACTGTCAGCAAAACTTTATTTTAATTACAGAAAATTATCGCAAAGTTACAAAGTAAAACTAATTAAATGCAAAAACATGTAAGCAATGCATAATTCCGTACCTATCGTTTTCCATCGCATGACGCGCTAAAATAAAAAACAAAAAGCGCACGCGATTCTCAATTAAACAAAAGAAATAAAGTAAAAAATAAAGTTGGAATGTGTTTAAAGGGCAGCGTCGTATCCAAATATAAAGTTGTATGTAAATTCTTTGATATCAGCTGAAACATAAAATGTACTTATACATAAAGAAGTGGACAGAGTGCAACGTTGTAGTTGGTCGCCGTATCGCCGACAATGTCATCCCTGTCTCTTAAATTGTCGGATAAAACCTTGTCTTGGTATCGTTGGATCGACTTTAGTTTCCTTTATGAATACCAAGCTCTCCTGTATTATAACGCATTTATTCAGAGAATATATTCTTGTTCATTCTCGGTTGGTTTTCAATGTTGTTTTGTACGTTTTAAGCTTATATAGCGGTGATATAGATAGACTTGTTTGTGTGAAACCTTTATGTGGAGTCGTTTGTGTAGGCATTTGTACGCAAATGTGTTTGCTAAGGAATTTTATTTAAATTACTCGCTTTATAACACTTACCTACTTAGATACGTTATTATTCTTAGGTACTAAAATAATATTACCATGTAGTACTTCTTATGACTGCTTATATTCCAAATAAATGAATAATTAAATAGCATCTTAACTCATTGTTTTGAAAGCAATAATTAACTACCCTTCTGAACCTTAAATGAAAATTGTCGCCTTCTTTAATAGAACAATTGAAACGGGACGCTCTCCCGTCCGATGGCAATTGAATAAATTGTAATATATAGACAGATGTAATCAAATAATAGTTATGGATGTTTAGTTCGTTGACCCTTATCAATATTTCAAGTTTGTGTATGTGTGCGTGAGTATAATCAGCGATGTACGCTAGTTAAACTTTTCCGTTTAAATAATGTATGTATATGTATATTGTATATAGTTATATTAATAATGTGAACTCTGAAATGACTCACTACTACTTAGTTATACAGAAGGAAAACTATAAGTATGTATTGTAAGACGTATTATAAGTAGTAACAACACTATAAATTGCAATATACAGCAGGTAGTAGTAAATATTATATTACAAGTGGGTAATGTTTATCTCTTAATTAAAAGGAAGTCTCTCTCTCTTAAAAAAACTCTGTCAGGTTTTCGTAAATAAGAAATAACTTAGTTATGAATCCGAAAATGAGAAAGCACAATGAAAAAAGAAAGATAAAATATTAATTTTCTTTTTACAAAAATATAATATGTGTTAATGATTAACAAGCTTGCAAAATAATAAATATGCAACTGAATATTATTTACTGGTCTATTTTAAGTNCTGAGAAATACTAAGTTTTTTAATTAATTTAAATAAATTTTACAGTTTAAAAAACCAAAACCAAAAAAAACCTTTTAATTTTAATAATATAAGTTACACGGAAATAAAAACTGTCAGCAAAACTTTATTTTAATTACAGAAAATTATCGCAAAGTTACAAAGTAAAACTAATTAAATGCAAAAACATGTAAGCAATGCATAATTCCGTACCTATCGTTTTCCATCGCATGACGCGCTAAAATAAAAAACAAAAAGCGCACGCGATTCTCAATTAAACAAAAGAAATAAAGTAAAAAATAAAGTTGGAATGTGTTTAAAGGGCAGCGTCGTATCCAAATATAAAGTTGTATGTAAATTCTTTGATATCAGCTGAAACATAAAATGTACTTATACATAAAGAAGTGGACAGAGTGCAACGTTGTAGTTGGTCGCCGTATCGCCGACAATGTCATCCCTGTCTCTTAAATTGTCGGATAAAACCTTGTCTTGGTATCGTTGGATCGACTTTAGTTTCCTTTATGAATACCAAGCTCTCCTGTATTATAACGCATTTATTCAGAGAATATATTCTTGTTCATTCTCGGTTGGTTTTCAATGTTGTTTTGTACGTTTTAAGCTTATATAGCGGTGATATAGATAGACTTGTTTGTGTGAAACCTTTATGTGGAGTCGTTTGTGTAGGCATTTGTACGCAAATGTGTTTGCTAAGGAATTTTATTTAAATTACTCGCTTTATAACACTTACCTACTTAGATACGTTATTATTCTTAGGTACTAAAATAATATTACCATGTAGTACTTCTTATGACTGCTTATATTCCAAATAAATGAATAATTAAATAGCATCTTAACTCATTGTTTTGAAAGCAATAATTAACTACCCTTCTGAACCTTAAATGAAAATTGTCGCCTTCTTTAATAGAACAATTGAAACGGGACGCTCTCCCGTCCGATGGCAATTGAATAAATTGTAATATATAGACAGATGTAATCAAATAATAGTTATGGATGTTTAGTTCGTTGACCCTTATCAATATTTCAAGTTTGTGTATGTGTGCGTGAGTATAATCAGCGATGTACGCTAGTTAAACTTTTCCGTTTAAATAATGTATGTATATGTATATTGTATATAGTTATATTAATAATGTGAACTCTGAAATGACTCACTACTACTTAGTTATACAGAAGGAAAACTATAAGTATGTATTGTAAGACGTATTATAAGTAGTAACAACACTATAAATTGCAATATACAGCAGGTAGTAGTAAATATTATATTACAAGTGGGTAATGTTTATCTCTTAATTAAAAGGAAGTCTCTCTCTCTTAAAAAAACTCTGTCAGGTTTTCGTAAATAAGAAATAACTTAGTTATGAATCCGAAAATGAGAAAGCACAATGAAAAAAGAAAGATAAAATATTAATTTTCTTTTTACAAAAATATAATATGTGTTAATGATTAACAAGCTTGCAAAATAATAAATATGCAACTGAATATTATTTACTGGTCTATTTTAAGTCAAAATATGTGGAAAGTTTTCAGCCTATTATATTTTACTGCTAGTTTATGGCTACTTGAAAATAATTAGCAAATATTACTTAGGTACGCGTTTAGCGTCATAAACTACCGTCTTGAATGTTTACACTTCAAATAAATTAGCTAGATACTCAATTTTTTTAGAGTTAGTAACTTAAACAATTATTTTTACCCGGTCCTTAATTTCATAGTATTAGTTAATTAATTGCCAATTTCCATATACCTAGTCATCTATACTAATATTATAAAGCTGAAGAGTTTGTTTGTTTGATCGCGCTAATCTCAGGAACTACTGGTTCGATTTGAAAAATTCTTTCAGTGTTAGATACCCCATTTATCGAGGAAGGCTATAGGCTAGGCTACTATTTATCCGGCTGCGCGGAGTAGTTCCCCCGGGACGTGGGTGAAACCGCTGGCGGAATCTAGTAAACTATAAAGATGTTTTATTCTCTATTATGGAAAGCGAGGAAGGCTAGAGACTACTTTTTATCCGGGTGCGTCGAGTAGTTCCCACGGAACGCAGGTAGAACCGCTGGCAGAAGCTACTAACAAACTGAATTGCCTTCATTATATTATAGTTTATAATGGACTGTAATGGACCCCTTATTCAAAGACGTAATAAACATTTAATCAAACAACAGATACTCTATCAAATCAAATTCAATTAAATCAATCAAACTTTGGAATTGTAATCAAATCTGAGTAGGTATAAAGATACTAGGTATCATCGAGATTGCTCGTGGGTAGTCGTATCTATCACATTCGTTAGTTTACGTTGTATGTACAATCGACGAGATAAGTTAGTTTATATAATTTATTTAAGTACTCGCTTTTATATGTCATTGATTTAAATGATTAATATTCTTCACATTTCTTTAAAAATAATATATTTGATCGCTAAATGTTTTTTCAGTATTTCATGAGAATATAAGTTTTTTTGTGGCATATTCAGAAGTTTATTTTTTTCGGACTACAAGTTAATGCAATATAATGAATGCATTTATGTTTGTAATTTTAGGTAAAATTACGTAATTAGGTACTCATTGCGTGTTTACACTGTAGTTTCCATTTTCTATTAATAGGTACCTGGTAATCGAAAGAAATATTTTTGTTTTTAATCTTTTTAGGACGCGCTACTAATCCCTGATACTGATCTTGTGGCTATACTTATCAAAGAGCTGTATACAGTCTAAAAGTTTTGCACTTGGAAGTACCTTCTGAGTAATGTCGATGACCGCGACTGAGTCGCGTCACTTTTTTTGTCATTTACTTAGTTCCTACGATAGTGTTTACGCTAGAGCTAATTAAATCTTATACTTGGTCCTGATATTTATATAAAGAATACCTATGATATTGTTTTCCTAAATAGTTAGATATAGGTATATAGATAAGGCATTAAAAAATGGGAATAGTATTATATGAAAATTAGAAACAACGCTGAAAACACGCACTGAAAACCTAACCTAAGTAAATGATATGCCTTTTTTAAGGATATTATTTGTTTCCTATTTAGACATATTACTGAACTAGTTACAGGATACATTTAAAATGCACATACTGATTACATTAAAATTCGTACCTTCTTAATTTCCTAGCTAATTATGTTGCCACGCTACCTACCTAATAAATTTCCATGGACTGGACATTCGTCGATAATCTGATGCAAATAGCAACGCTGAGGCTGCACCGCGCATGAGCACTCCGCATATCCGATCGTAAAACTGTTACAGCCACGGAGGCTACCCCCATCGCACCTACCCCTAAGCCACCATCCCCCCGCGCGATGGGGTCCGCCCCGCAAACCCCCGGCGCCCGTCTGCAAACCTCTTTGTTTTTGGCAATACCTCGGAGGGAACTAAACCCGGACTAGTCTTAAGACCCTTTAATGGCTCTCTCTGTGGCAGGAAATTTCCTCTGTTGTTTTGCCAAAGGGTTGAGGATTCCGCCCGTTGGATAGATGAATTTTAATGAAATGCTAATGGTAGTGATGAGCGTATTGTGTACAGAGATATCTGAGGGAATATTTGGTTATGGTAATTGTTAAGTAAGTACCTAATCCTGAAGGACTGAAAAGTGTGAAAAAATATAAATGTCAGGAAAAAAATCCTGAAGTTTTTTAATTCTGCACCACACAACTTTATTTGCTCGTTTTTTAAGGGGATAATTTCTTTTTGCATTTGTTTTAAGGAAAAATAATAACCTATTGAGTGGTAGGCATGAACAAATGTTAAACAATTGTTCATAGCGTTCTATTTCAAATATTATATATCATACCTACTTACCTACCTATAATTGAACAGGCAGGTATGTACAAACACATCCGTCCTTCAAAACGTGCGAATAAACTCGTCCCTTTAAATATCGCTTGTTATTGTTATGACATATATGTGAGATGACGTACACTTTGCCGAATATGCAGGATTCTGCAGACCGAACCTATATTGT
The DNA here is from genome assembly GCA_002382865.2 of Heliothis virescens. Taxonomy (NCBI): domain Eukaryota; kingdom Metazoa; phylum Arthropoda; class Insecta; order Lepidoptera; family Noctuidae; genus Heliothis; species Heliothis virescens. The sequence goes on along the minus strand of NWSH02000601.1, from coordinate 5,335,405 downwards.
GTAGTGGCTGACAAAATATTTGGGCACAAATATTTACTGATTGTACACATCTAATTATTAATTAGATTTAGTTTTAATTAAGAAACGGTCTGTGCAATAAAACTGGCTTTAAAAAAAGCTGCTTATAAGGTAAATGATACTTTGGAAATCAAAGTTGGAACCTGGATTTCTTTCATCGCCTAAATTAGGTTGTAGTTTTTCAATTTCATCAAATTTCTACACAATTCCTAAAGGAACCATACACTTCTCAAATTTAAACATTAAAAAAATTTTCACAATCTCTTCATAACTTGCCTACTTAAATAAATCTGGTATGCCGTTTTCCTGTCCGCCAGTGTACGCGAGGCGTGGTGCGAATACAAATGGTGTCAGGTTGATTGTGCCCGACGTTGCGATCGATCTGATACTCGGAGACGTGTCGATGTGTACAGACTACAGCACATCAAGTTACCACAATCTGACAAATTTCTGCGATAGATTTTCAACCTTATCACAATAGTGGAAGGTTAATATTTGATTAGTATTTGACAGATTCGTGTTGACCTGCTGTCGTCTGTACTTACGTGCTTTGTTAGTGTAGCTAGACGATGGCATTTTTATAATTGGTTCTGTGTGTAGTGGTGTGCTTTGTCGATTGGCGGAAAATATTAAGTTTGTAGTTGTGTTTAAATGTATACAGTGGCGGTCACATAATTAAAGACACTCCCTGATTTTCAGCAAAAAGATACTGTGGTACTGGTATGAGCTAAAATACGTGTGAAAATGTAATGTAATTGTTATTAAACCCCACATAACACCTTGTCCTTTAAATTAACGGCAAAAATATTTGCTTACTTTCGTACTTTGGATATAGAGCCCTGTGAGGATCGAACACTAACTTTTGTAACGAATTCTTGGTTGGTCAACTAATTAAAGACAGTAAAAGCTGAGTTAAGAAAAATAAAGAAAATAACAGTCAATTGTTACTTTTTTTTCTTTGTTTTATGTTTTTGGCAATCTTTTAATTTATGAGACTTTAAATTAACAATTTTCTTTATTAATATTATCAATTTTAGTCTAATCAATACTGCTTAAGCAAAAGTTGGGGTAAGTAAAATATTTTGGACATTTTTAACTAAGTTTTGTCATGCAGATTCGTCGCATACCACTTGAACTGTACTAAGGATATTGTAATAAATAAAATATGAAAGAAAAATTGTTTAATGATATTAAAGAAATAAGATCTGGTAAGAATTGAAAACCCAGGCTAAGGAAAATTTGTCCGCAAACAGACTTTCAGATGGTGTAGTTATCAAATAGGGAACCAATCAGATGATTAAGAACTGATATTTTCGGGGTCATCTGATGAAAAATGGATGGCAATTGTGTATACAGAACTTTTAGATGACGACTACATCAGGAAATCTTGTAGGACATAGTACATTGGAAGACGTCACTTTTGGGAAAGTACCGCGTCTCCACAGTGTAGTTAGCACTTTCTATGAAATGAGAAAACTGAACTAAAAAAGTGTTTTTCTGATGCAACAAAGGTTTATATAATTAATACTAACTAAATAAATCTATTTTAGTCACCTCCAATACAAGTAATAGAACCAAAGTACACTAAGAAAGTTCTCAAACATAGGAGGCGAAAATATGACAGAGTGGGGTTGCTCTCCACTACTATAAGTGTAGGATCCTTCAGAAAAATATCATTCAAAATAAGTGAATTTTAGTACTAGAATATTTGAGAAACAAGCATATTGTTATAAACTAAGCATAATTTACCGGTCATTAGGACTTTCCAAATGAGAAAAGTTCCGAAAAACACTGAAATAGTAGAGAAAAAGACTTCTTGATCGAGCAACTTGTGGCGGTTTTGAATTGGCCCATTACAAAACCAACAGAAAAATATTTGTACCAGGTGACAAACACCACGATGCCAAGTCTTACATGATACGTCGATCAATTTTACATTGTTTTTACTGATCCATGGAAGAAAATTCCCATAGCGACAAAACTGACTGACTGAACTGACTAGAGATGTCGTGCTGTCATCGAGGTAAAAATAAATTAGACCAAATATTAATACGCATTGGAATGTGTAACTATAGTGTAGGGAATGTTGTAATAAAAAGGTAATTTCAATAAGTATTCATAATTTGTATCACTTCCCCTGAGAAAGTGAAGTGTCTTTAATTATATGACCAGGCCGTACTTTGGTTCACACCGCTCGACATTCGGATAAAGCGAAAAAAAATAGGCACGGAAGATTATCGCAGATAATAATTTGTTTTTAACATTTCACAATACCCTCCTAAATATTTTAAAATAGAGTAAAAAGTTCCAATGGCAGTCTGAAAAAAAAATGCAGATCATAACGTCCATGTAAGGTGATGTTCGTACAGTGTCTTTAATTATGTGGCCGCCACTGTATATGTGTGTGCTATAGCTACAGTTTTTTTTAATGAATAGTGTTCAAGGTTGTTGCTGTAGGTTAGGGACAAGCCTTTTAGAAATATTTTTCTCTAGGTTTATTGAACGAAAAAAAAATGAATGGGGTAGAGGAATTATTGAAGGAAAAAATAACCTTGGTATTTTTCATTGTTAAAGAACTAATGAGTATAGAATCCATTTGCAAACCAGGCAATAAATGAAAGCTTTTGATTTAAGGCGATTTCCAGGTATCTAGATAAATAACAGACTAGATTTTCATAATAATTTCTGTCTATGTAAACACCATTTTATTCTTACTCTCTGTTGCCCTCAAAAATCAAATAAATTACAAAATTCTTCAACACAAACATACAAATTTAACATCCACAAAATAATATTTATTAGCGGTCTCAAATAACAATACATGTATGTGACAACTAAAAAGAATACAAGGCTACGTATCACAAAGCATTATAAAGCCTAGCACTGCCTTATAACTTGTTATAACAGACTCAAGCCACGCCGTAACCTCATGATATCCAACTAGATAAATTCCAACTTGTCTCTACGAAATCTTAGGGTGACCATGTGACCAGACGAAAATTGTCCTCATAATATTATCCTTCCTGTTTGAGTATATAAATTTTTGGGGATGAAACTTTAGTTGTCTTTATTGTACAGACCCCAGCGAGTCAACTTACCCAAATCTGTGAAATTTTCCAAAAAAACATTAACCTTCCACTATTGTGAGTAGGTTGAAAATCTATTGAAGAAATGTGACAGACAATGTGAGGTAGCTTGATGTGCTGGCATCTGTAAATACTTATTATGCTTTAATTCAAGAATATATTCGTAGATGTATTAAAAATTAAAACAGAGTATCGGTCAAATTTCGTCTGTAAAAAAAATCGATTGTCCTCAAACGATTTCAAAGACAGAAAATTAAAAGCACAATCTCTACAAAAATATTCCAAATCAATTCCCATAATTTATGGGCACATTAGCCCCTCCTTCGTATCGTGAGTGGACTCTATCAAGAACATAGTCGGACAATGTCGCATTCCAAGAACGTCTCTACCTAGTAGGCGTATCTCTACATCTATTATACCTATTCGCGTAGAGATAACATCGTGACTTAACCTCTTGTGTCATATTTACTACACGTGTTTCAATTACATACTCTACGTAGAGTCTTAGAGTGGGTATGTGTTTATACCTACTCTTGTTAGCGTCTATTGTGCTGTCATTATACCTAAGTGTAGATAAATTTTGTTTTATTAAATAGTAGAAAGATTGACGTTTATTTTCAGTAGGTGAAAGTTTTGTTCTGCGTATATTTTTAAAAGAAAAACTATCACAGAAAAATGCTTTTGCTGTTTGTTTTTATAACGGATATCTCCTAGATTAACTGAATGGATAAATAGGATCAACTAAATGTGTAAATAGCAGTAAAACAACTCATTGAAATTGTGTCTTATTTATCGCGACTAGAATCTTTTTACAATAAAACAAAACTGAATCAGAAATGCGCTTAAAAACCGTGTGGGTTTTATATTGAAATGAAAAGTAGTGTCTACTCTCCATGTAGGTATTTAATTCATTCAAGCCATTCATTCTACTATTTTACGAGCTCGTAGCTAGATACCTACTGTTTACATAGGCATGCAACTTTATGTACCGTATCGTAGGCCGGTTGTAGGCACAAGTAGTGGATGACATAGTGTGATATGCAGCCACCCCGTCCAAACACGAAGCCAATTAAGGCGCCCAACACCCAATTGTTGATCATTAGCCACTAATCCGTCTCATATTCAATCAATACCCAAAACTTTACTCGCACACCTCCACCCGCCTCGCCCCTCGTCGCGCGACATTTAATGACACCCGTGCACCGGCCAACACACGCCATTATGGCCTCTCCTCTCACCACGTAAGGGCCACACTCCCCTGAACCCGCCCACCGCGTTATATAGCACCGAGGATCTATAAAAGTTACGTCTGTAATCTAACATAAAACTCGGGCCGTTTAGATGCGAACGCGGCCACGGACGACACATCTCGGCTCGCTCCGTACTTTTACCGAAATATGAAGGTGTTTTTTGTGTGAATACTCGGGTTTTTTCGTGTAAAAACAAGGTTATTTCGTTTGTCGTCGGTGTAGTGGCGCGGACGTGGTCGCGCGTCGCCGCGGCGCGCTCACGCGATGTGATATCACCCACTTTGACGTTTGCAAGCCGCACAAAAACAATTTGTGAGTACTGAATTTGAATATTTTACGCGGAATGACGCTCTACGACTGTAGAAAAAATATTTGTGATAGATGTCGCTTTGTGACGCCAGCATGCTATGTTTTAAACGCTTTTCCGTAAACAATTTAGATGTTTTCTGTGGTTAACACGTGAAATTGTGACTGAAAATTATTAATTAATCACTCATTCTTTACTGAAATAACTGCATTTGTTTATTTGCCATTGATTTATGTAGTTATAAAGCAGTTTTAATAAATAAACTTTAAAGAAAAGTCCGATTTTCTCATGACTTCTTCATCTTTTCCGAGAAAGGTAACGCTTTTTCTCTTGGTCAAATAAATAACCATTGTGCAGTTCTAATTGGGATTTTTTTGCTTATCATCGTTGTTTATATCTGTAGAAAAGTTTTCAAGGAAACCCAATTAATAAAAGTACTTTGAAACTTTAGTTCTTGGAGAAAATAAGCCAAAAATCATTATTTGAGGAAATAAGAAGGAAGAAAAAGCTTTTTTGTAGTATCCTAGTATAGTTTTTATTTAATTTTAGTTATTAAAAATATTGTGCCTTTCAAGAAAAATAGTGGAGCATATCTACCATTTTTTTAAATCCTAATTAAGTAAGCTTGAATGCGTGTGATTGGTTAGAAACTGTTGTTAAAATAAATATTTAAATGCTTACCAAAGAAAATTTGTAAAATTGGGATTATTTTCCAATAAAATGAGTCGAAAAAACATGCGTAGCGCCATCTTTTAAACGCATTAGAAACTACATAACCGAGAATTTGGATGAAACTCCATTGCAACATGGCCAGTGAATTCCATATATTCTCCATCCTTGTCTGATTTATGCATCCAGACTATACCTCTACTCTTCACTTCGGCCTCCATTCGAATGATACAGTCCGTGCATACGCGCGATCTAAATACAACTCTCTCACTCAAGTGATAAGGTTGCACTTGCAATGCAAATGGTTTTTATTTAGTTTCTATAAAAGATGTTACCTTACCGCTGCGGCGTGCACCTTGAAATATGGTTATCTCGCTCGCACAATTGGTGTCCTCTCTTTTTGTTGCGTGTAGTGTTATATGTAGATATCTCGTTCGGTGGGAGATAAACAGATGTCTGTTAGTAGTGACAGTTTGTATGGGATGTTAAGGAGGTAGAAGTACCACCATCATGAAATAGGCGGAGCGTGTGGTTTAGTTCCTCGTTTAGTGGGCTCGCAGTGCTAAAGTACGATTATGGCGGTATGGATGGAACAAACTGCCATACTCCGTAGGTATTATTTGAATAAACTCTGGGCTTTAGTGGATGTTGCAGCCGAATTGGTGAATTATACCAACTTGTGATGTAAAATTTGTATGGTAATTCTTGTTGATATTCTGTTGCAGTACGTTGTTTTATACGTGTAGCTGCGTTTTATTTAGATATTATTCGTATGAAGAAGGATGTAGAATATACAGATTGTAAGCAAATGCGTGTAAATTATAGTAATATGATCAGACAGGAAATGAGTTTGTATGTGTAGACTTTGGCGGTAATTTATCTATCTACCACAGCCTTTTTACTGTGGGTTTTCCTCTTGCCGGGAACTTGCTTCTTCTCATGCAGAGAATACCTAAAGCCATTACAGTAATTGACAATTATATAAGGTAATTAAAGGAAATAGCTGTTTTTGAAGCTTACATGCATCCCGGAAAATGAGTTTCACGAACCAGGACAAAAACATCAGCCATGCAAACAAATAGCTAACCTTTTCAGCATAATAAATAGGAGGTAGGTACTAAAATTATCAGATATTTCACGTAAGGCGGTCCCTTTAGTAACTAGGCCCTCATTAGTAAAAAATCAGGCCGGGGTAGAGACGTGGACAAGAACTTGTTCTATAAACTTTGTCCTAAAAAAATATTTTGAACCACCAATTAATTACTTTTTAAATACCTACCTACTTAAGTATAAGTAATTAAGAAATAGATTTTAACTAGGTACGTGTTAAGCTTATTTAAATTTAAATAATATTTAAAATGATCTCTGTTAGTAGGTATGTTGTATTCGACACTAACCTAGATAGAGGTTATGTTAGTTAAAATTCAATATAAAATCAACTTGAGAGGAAAATTAACTGAAAGATAATACCTAGTTACTTTCAATATAGGTATAGGTAGCTACCTACAAGTAATTAAATAACATAAATTTTATAATTAAATATTTACAAACAAAAACTATTGTTAGGTATCACTTTAATACGTACATAATTTGAAGAACAATATTATTAGGTTAGGTAGGTATTATGAAATCTAATATGTAGCCTATATTTTTTTTTAAATATGAACATTATCTTACCAAGTAGTTCCTTAAATGTGAAGACTTTTCAAATGAAACGAACAGTAGATATTATAACAAACGGGCTACTTTTTATTCAGGTCCAATAAAAAAATCCCTAGAGACAAACAAACAAACAACAGTTTAAACCCTTACAATGAAATGTTACAACTCAGTTAGCAATTAAATTGAACTGTCAAGTTCATACAACATGCATACAACTCAATATCATGTCAAACTGATATCAGAGACTTACACAGGTATCATAGGTACCTAATGGTTGCCTTTCACGGAAGGTTGTACCTATTAGTAAATACGTACATAGGTAAGGATATAATATTATGCCATTAAAAACATCCTGTAAAAAACCCAAGTCTCGCAGCTCAGTTACCGTAAAAAGTTGTGAGATCCATGTAATACCAAGTCGGTTAATCTATTTAGTCTCTAGTTAAAGGACCTTCTGTCTTTAGTTATTACATACGTTTAACAAATAGATCGACTTGGCCATCGCATGATTAGGTACACAGTACGACGGGCCAGCAACCTAATTCCTCATCAGAGTCCTTCAGAATATGACGATTGAGGTGAGTATCTTAAAGAAGTTAATGTTCCTGAAACTTAATGGCGAACAAGAGTACCAATTAATGAATTGATTTCGAGAATTTCAATCGCGTGAGGCGCGACAGACTAAAGAATCTAATATAATTATAATATTCACGGTGTTTTCATGCGATGGCCAAGTCGTTCTATTTGTTAAACGTATGTAATAACTAAAGACAGAAGGTCCTTTAACTAGAGACTAAATAGATTAACCGACTTGGTATTACATGGATCTCACAACTTTTTACGGTAACTGAGCTGCGAGACTTGGGTTTTTTACAGGATGTTTTTAATGGCAT
>NWSH02000601.1:5273342-5312394 GCA_002382865.2 Heliothis virescens | reverse complement strand
CATTTTTTCTCAAAGTCAATCATTTCAGAGTAAGACACTTTCAAAGTGCTAAAATGTGTGTCCCCCCCCCTGTAATTTCTAAACTACCAAAGTGAAAAATCTAAAAAAAATATATGTTATAGATCTTAATAAAAACTATCAACCAAAATTGGTTTGAACAAAATACAGTCAGTAGTTTTTGAGTTATAGCACTTTTTCAGTAACCGCAAACTATAACTTTGTTTTTCATATATTTGTATGAAAAACAAAGTAATTTTTTGTAGGTACGTTTATTTTTCATAGATAATGGAACGGAACCCTTCGCGTGCGAGTCCGACTCGCACTTGGCCGGTTTTTTTTTGTTAAGGGGGAAATCATAACTTAGAAAAGTGCAAGGTCAAGATCGAGAATTGATTTCCTTGAAGTAAATTTATTCGTCTAGTATATCTATGGAATATATTTCCTTATTTATAAATACATACATTTTATCCATAGTAATGACTTTTATTATCTTATATATTACATAAATTAAAACTATTTCCATAATAAAAATAAATAACAACCATGAAACACAATATCCATACTTATATAAAGATTTACTTTAGATAAGTATTACTTTTAACATATTATGTCAGTACGGATTGTGTAAATAAGCCTATTTACTGAGAGTTTTTTAACTTAGAATAATAGTTGGTTTTTGGCATTTATAGCCCAATTTAGTAATAGAAAATTAGTGTTATCCTAATTGAATGAAAACTTTAATAGTATTTTGGGCAATATTGAACATTACACTGCCTGTTCCCCTAACACACAAAGATAAGACTAACAACATACAATTACTCACACAACCATACAAATTACCAACATTAAGTATGTATTTAATTAAGCCTATTTACGTACAATGTAACAAACTATAAGGTTGTAAGGCTATAGAACAGAAACCACAGGTAGAAACAGAAACAGAAGCAATTTGGGCGGGCAGTGGTGCACGCAATCTCGCGTGCCGTCGGACCGTCACTGCCGACGCAAAACTTGCCTACACAACGCAAGTATCCCATACCAAAAACAATAACTACACCAAAAATACCCTTTATGACATCACAATAAAGAACAGAATCCCTTAACGATTTATTTCGTTGACTACAAAAGCAATTTGGTTTTCGGCTAGGCTTTGTAAGGGAAACGTAGGAAAAGGGAATGGTCTTGGCAATTGGTCGATTCACTTGTTTATTGTATTTTGAATTATTTATTTTGTATATGCACGCGTGAGTTTCTGCAATTTATTTTCGTCAACCTAGACTATGGTAAAAGGTTTTTACAAGCAATTTTCCTAAACCTACGCATTCTTTTTATCATGTAAAATATTTTAAACTCGAACCGTTGCGTAACCAACGGTTCAACTTAAAAATATTTTGATACAATTTGCTTAAACTAAACTGCTGTCAATTTTTCTTTTTCATAAAATACTCCCGACCGGTGAATGTCGAAATTCGGAATATTTAAGTCGTCATTATTGCGTGTCAAGACATTGTCAAAAAGGTGATAGGAACGTGGAATGAAAATGATGGTATTACTACAGGAAAACTTTGAAAACAAGTTTTATTAAAGAAACGTTGACCTTATCGTGTATAATACGCATGATGTAAACCCTTAAGTTATTTTTATTTTTGTATACTGAAACTTGTTCTCGTTTCGAATTTCTTGCATTATTTTTGTTATCAAAAGTTGAACAAGCGAATTGAAATGAAAGATGACGTTTTATGACACTTGCTTCTTATATCCTTTACTTATTCATACAAAAACCGTTTAGAAAATAAAAGTTTCCGTAAGTAAGAGAAAAACAAATACATAACAATTTTAATAATAGCTTTCCTATAGCCTTGCATTTCTCAAATAGGTCTATTATGCGACGTGGTACACTTCCATTACACCGAAGAATATAAACTGGAAACGCCACACCTGGTCCCCTGCACTTATACCAGTTTTCATACATACCTGGGTAGTAATTATTAGCTACGCTACGAACGTATAAGATCGTATCTAGTTTTATATCTTCCTGGTCTTGACTTTAGTTTAAGCTCGCCCTTTTGCAAACAACTCCCAACTTCAATGATGAGTAGATTATCTAGATGGGAATCTAGAATAGGTTTTTAAAAGGATTATTTTGTGCTGTTTTTTGCTCAATATCATAAATTTATTGTAATGCGTTTGAAACGGGATAAGCGAAAAATATTTTGATGTTTTTAAGCTTCTGGTGAACTAAAGAAGTCTTTTGATACTGAAATATACCTGTATATTAACAAGCTCTAATAAATGTCGTAAATAAAAAAAATATCTGTAGGCAGAAAAAGTGTAGGTAGTTAAATAAAGTATATAGTATATCTTCGATCATAATTGAGCCTATTTCCATATCTAATCAAGACGTGGAACTCACGCTGCGATCAAACGAGACGTGTTAATTTTTATAAATTACTGCTTCTTCATTAGCATTTTTCGTATATAAAAAGTTTTTCTCAAAATAAATAGTAAATACGCTTGTTATTATATCAATAAAGGGAAGTCATGTATACTTGAAAAAATGTTTAGTTAAAAGTTAAAAGAATATCCTTCGAAAACGGCGATACGAAAAACACCTTGAAGTCAACATTCACAAAGAAAAAATACAGTTACGTACTTATATACTATCAACACAACGTCAAATGAAGTGTTACTAATGACATAATTTCAACAGAATCCATTCCCAAACGAAGAATTTAAATCGTTCCAGCTTCGAGTGGTTTTAAAAGGCTAGCATTTAAGGTGACCTTTAAATATTTTATCTGGAGTTCGCTTGATTGTCGACCCACGGGTCCCTTTCTCTAGTACCTTTATATTCGCCCAATATATCTTGATATCCCCCGCCTCCGCCCGAGATAACAAAATAAAGCCGTAATGAGGAAATGCGGCCCCCTTTTATGGGTCTTTCAAAACTGGATGGTATGTAGGATTGGATAGGTAGTACTTATCTCGAGAAGAAACTCCACGTTACTCGAAAATAAGTCGGTAGGTACTTGAGCTCCAACGACTTATTGACGTTGGTAAAAAAATATATCTAATTCGGTTTAAGTGGTCCTAATATTTCTTTTTGTAATACTTATGCCTGTCAGTGTAACAAAGAGATCTCGTGTTTAGATTACGTTAAGAGCTGCGCTTTTGATGGGTATATTTAAATGCTACTAACAAGCTACATGCAATTACAAGCTTTCGCGAGGTGTTAAACTTGCAAATAGTATGTTTAAATTGTAAATAGTAGCAAATGCATTAAAATTTTATCTCACGGATGTATTTATAAGAATCTAAATGCTTAAGAAATTGAAATGTATTTAAATTGAATGTCGTTAAATGTGCGTAGATTCATAATATAGTTTTAGTAAATAGCACGAATACAAACAAAATAAAATGATTTTCAAATAATGTCAGGAATATCTTTCTAAGTTTATTTCGCATTTTATTTACATCTTTATTCGTAGTTACATGAGTTCTGCGAAAATATTCACATTCAACATTATTTGCCCCCCACAGTTTTATGAAACAAAACCAACATCCAGCCCGCACACATTCCCCCTACCACTAAAATACACCTCAATATCATCGTATCTTGCTCGATCAAGTAAACATCCCCATTTGCATTGACCCGGAAAGAATTTTCTCAGTTTATTTCTGCAAAAAAAATCCACACTCGCGGGGAGTAGTGTTTGTAAATTTTCCCTCTGACCTACTTGTATATCTGTGAAGCCAGATTACATTGACCTTCTGCGGCCCCCTCTATAGTGGGTAAACCTTCAAAGAAGGGGATACGGAATATATTTGGAGAGGTCTAGTTCCTCTGGTGCAGTGGTGTGGTATGGATCGATAGAACCCTGGCAGGTCGCCCAGCTTCGTTCCCGCATTATTGTTATTGCAAGCCGTCAGTATCTATCTGCTTCCGCTATTGGTTCCGAGCCTAGTACCTAATGTCTTGAGACAAAGATATGAGAACGTAGCATCGGAATACGGTAGTAATACTTGATACACGTACACCGGGAACAATTTCGCATTTTATGTTCGTATGATTGGAAAAACTACGGAGTAGATATTCCAACCTTGCAATTCTTTCAATACATATAAAAGTATGTACATGTATCAATTTTACAGCTTCTGAAAAGTCTTTCGAACTGATTAGACAAATTCCAAACAAACTGATTTAAACATAAAAAAGTTTTTAGTGCGCGCAGAGTACCTGCTAGCCAAAATTTTGGAAATCCAATCACGATTTTTACTTTTATGCCGATCGTAGATAATATATTGGAACGGATTTCATTACAGTCTCGTATGGTGGAGTTCTCTTTTTATAATTACTTATCATTTTATTTCAGATGAATAGAGATTCGATTTATTTTTGGTTTTAATGACGCAAATACTTACCAAGGGCAGTCTGATTTCAGGAATTAAAACATAAACACTGCAATTTATTTTTAACGTTATGTAATATATTTTGTTTCATGACATGAACTAATTTCGTGGCAGACAGAAATAAATTTCCGAGTTTACACAGGTATTTATCGTAAATAATCAAAGGATTTGTGTTACTTATGTCCAATAATTGCTTTAGTTTAAACGTACATATACCGTAAATAAATTTTTGATTCGTTAATATGTTTGAAAAACCTTAAATATTTAACTTAAAAAGTTTAAATTCATAAGAGTCATAAGTAGGGTGAAATTTATTTTAAAAAGAGGCACATAAAATATTTTTATATTGAAAATTTGCGTATATATCGGTAGTTTTCTGTGAAGAGATGTCAAATAATTCAGATTATTCTTTGCAGTTGGCGGCACACCCATCAAGAAATTTATTTCCATTAGGAATTTATTCAAATTAGAGTACGATCCCAATATTTGAGTCCACTTGGTACTTACTGTACCTAATAAAGTAAAGAATAATATAGACAAGACAATATTTATGGTATACCTAAAGACCAATCTACATTTATTTATAACTTTGACTTCACAAACTAGTAAATCATGTTTTGTAATTACAAAACAAATGAACAGAAAGAAACAGGTGTATCAATAAGATCTGTAATAAACAATAAATTCATCGGTCTAACGTAAGCTATTCATATATCTATCACTTTTAAAATTACTTTAGACATACGAATTTACAATTCATTAACAACATTTAACACATAAAGTGAGTTAATTTGTGTAGCGTGAGGTCGTATCCATACTAATATTTCAGGAGTTTGTGAAGGGAACATTCGGTAACAGTCATAACATACACGTGAATTAACCAAATAATTTATCGGTTCTGTATTGAGAACCTCATGTTCACACTGTTTGTTCTTAGTACGGAGACTTATAAAAACATTTACGTTACTTATCAATTTAACTTGTATAAAATATGTTTCCTAAACGGATCCACTCAACGTAATCTACAAAGTAGTCGTGATGCACGTACGAGTCGACAAGACGAGTACATAACATTTTTTCGATTCGAGTTGATATCTGAGACGTCTTTAAATCGCTTCATTATAGAGCGGCGTTTGTGAATATCGATGGTTAACTGGCATCTTTAATTGCATATCGATATCGCGCACTGCTTGCGTGGGTCGTAACATTGGACAAAATATGACTGCCGACCGGTCTGATAATCGCGGATGATAATATTTTTTTCAGATTCAAAAGATCCGAGAATAGAACGGCGAGATGCGTCGGGCGGCTCAATTCCTCCCGCGCGCCAGCCGCTCGCCCAATCGATACATACTTTGTAGCATGAGGCGGGCCCGAGTAGTACGGATAAAAAAGAATTATTTATAAATACTCCCAAGCTTTCGTCGACGAATAAAAATGGAACATGCCCGATGAATTCCGTTACGCACGTTCGGGTGACAGAATTGATTCGATTGCTTGATTAAAATTCGAAAGTAAACTTAAAGTACGCATTGTCTTAAAACTAAGATATTAAATAATTTAATAGTATTCTCTAGCTGGAGATATCCTGTGGCGTGGTGTTAGTGTTTTATTTTTTTGAATTTTTATTTAATAGGTAGTAGCTATTAAGTTTTTCTTTTTGAACTACTTCACCTACCGAGGCATACAGCTGTTTGTAGATTTTATCTAGATTTAATCAATATAATTGTTATACGATGTTTTAAAATCACCCCATATAATCTTGTAGGCATTTTTGTACGCGCTTAAATGTGTTCAGTGTAGGGTGTATTAATATTATATACCCTATTAGATCCAAGCAAAAAAAAAATCCACCTGTCTACTTAATTGAGAAAAAAAGGTTACATAATGAAATGAAAATGTAACATTTTCCTTGTTTGTAGCTGGGTCGGGTAAAGATATCACTTTTATTATTCCACCACGGTACAGACAAGCGCGTTCTCAGAAAGAACTCTGACGTAAATTCGTTATTCGCGACATGTTTTCATTACTTTCATCTTGGACGTATGAAACATTGTGCTGGTAAATATTAAATATTATCCTTTATTTACCGCAGAGAATCTGGTCTTTGATGTCTGCCAGTTGTAGGTGATATTGTTACATGATAAACGTATAAACTTGTCTGCGATGTAATGAGGAACAATTTTGGAAAGTTAAGTGATTATTATCTTTTCAGGAATGTTACATATCAGCAATAAACATAGTTTTTCTCGTGGCATTTTGATTGCAGCTGCGATTTTTTAGGTATATTTATTGACTACATGTACTTATATGCTACAGTTTTCAAAGACTATGAAGTTATGAATGAGCAACCAAAAATTTGAGTCGCTTATTTCTTCTTATGAGAAAATATAAAAAACTTGAATAGTTTTTAGCACACCATAGTAACAGATTAGACAATTTTCCAGACGAATCAATTGCCAAACTAATGTCTTCAATTTATTTTGGTTATGGGCTAGAGGCCAAATTGTTTCTACACTAGACACGTGCCTGCAATGGGTTTTATTTCAGGGTTTTAATTTATAATCTGCATCAACAATGTGACATCATAAAACAAACAATGTATCTCCTTGAACGTTATATTTTGTCAAGTGAAAGACAAATAATGCTCAATTCCCTATTTCTACTTTAAGTAAAATGTATTTTTGTTTTATTCCCACTGAGTATGAATGTCGGGGGTACCGTCTTTGTTTACCCATCAATTTTCCCATCAATTTTTAATAGCTAAACAATAACTTGGAGGCAATTGTCCGCGGCCACCGTTTTCAATTTACGCTCAGACAATAAACTGGTGTGCCTACATCTGGCGCCTCCATGAATTGTAATTTTATCGTTCAATGACGTTCTACTGCAGTTCAATTAGTTCTAATACTAGGTTCTATGCAACCAATACATACGATTGTTGGTTCATTATGTATTAGAACTAGTTTGCGTCCTTTTGCTACTGGTTTGCTAAATGGAGTTGCTTTGCGTGTTCGCACGTCACGACTTTGATAAGAATATCCTTCATATATTTGCTTTATATCAGTAAAGAATATGGCATTTCCTCGTTAATATAATGCAATGAGCAACATAATATGAATGCAAGTAGTTTTGAGGTTTGTAATATTATTATAATTAGTAGAGATCGTAGAGCTATATAGGTACGCAGAGCATTTAAGAAGTTTCAGTTCAATAATATTCTCCCCCGTAAATGTTTCAACTAAAGTAACTTCTCAGAATTTTTGAAATTTTATCACGTTTGGAATGACATAATGAGAAAGTTTTCAGACCATTTCCTCTCAAATTAGACATTCACGTTTCTCTTGTTGTCAACTCAATATATTTCAGCGGCGTTGATTGGGAGACATGTAGGAGAACACTTTAGAATTAATTAAGTACCTTAGTATGAAAATACTCCTGAAAGAGCCTCAGTAGTATTCTTAATTAAAATGCGCACAGTTGTTTCATTTGTTTTTCTTTTGGATATGTTATGAACGTTAAATATAGGCTTTACCACAATTCAATAATGAGAGCAAATAAAAACATCAGCTTCATTTTTTTCCATCCGCAGATTTACATATTCAAAGCTTAATAATTTACAACATCAGTACCAGTTTCATAATGAAAGGATACCAGAGGTAGGCGATTAGGTTCATTTATGCAAAACATGTTCGCGCTCATGCTCTACTTACGTCGTATCTCTTAAGATAATGTTATCTGAATATCTATTAGGCTCAATTTCACCGAGATGGGCATAACTAGTTGGGCGTTAATGCCTCACGCAGCGTAAAGTAAAGTGACATTCACCATAAAGCCGTCCATGTTCGACATAACTGCAATGGCACATGAATATTGATCGTAGGTACCCGCCAACATATGTTTCAGGGAGGGTCAGTGACACACAATGCATCCACTTTGTCTTGATTGAATGAAACATGTAGCGTAATGCACTCGTCTTGTCTGCGCACTCGATCAGTGCCACTCGCATTCACCCACCCGTTTGTCTCACATTTTTCGTTTTGAAATCCAATTCAGAGTTCAATGACCACTCATCAGATAACGGCCCGACGAAAA
This sequence comes from Heliothis virescens, assembly GCA_002382865.2. Classification (NCBI taxonomy): domain Eukaryota; kingdom Metazoa; phylum Arthropoda; class Insecta; order Lepidoptera; family Noctuidae; genus Heliothis; species Heliothis virescens. Next base: position 5,303,889 of record NWSH02000601.1, on the reverse strand, counting down.
TGTCACCCGATCAAAAATGGAACGTGTTTTCGGTACGTGCGTTTTGTGCGTTCAGTTTAATTTACGCTGACATTGATTTTCATTAAAATAGACATCTGTATTCTATATAAAAGTGTTCGGTATGTTAATCGTTTATATTTGTTACAGGTACTGTGCCGTGTGTCATGACGAAACTACGTCCCGTGCAGGTTGGTCGCTCGTTAGAAAGCTTTAAAACTACGCATATTAATGCCTATCATTATAATAACTCCGGGATAGTATGTCGACAAATCAGGTTTTAATCCCCAAAAAGGTCTTAATTAAGATGGGAAAAGAGGTCGAGAAGAAAAGTCCGAGACACCTCGCGTTTCATTACCGTGATCCCTCGGCCTCATTAAGCAGTCGGTGTTGTATAAAAAGCGACTTTATATAAGAAGTTAATTCGGCATCACACCTGTCGCGGTCGTAACTTCTCCCTTCAGATGGCTATACAATGAAGCTTTGGCCCCATCCAACGCCAGTACTATTATTTTACCTTTACTTCATTCGTCTTGGCGGCATCGTCAAAGAAAACATAAAAATATATAAAGTCTTCATTACATTGACGTTTGACAGTTCGATTTTCGAAATAGTCCGCAACGATTGGTTAGATTATTAACGGCTTGGGAGAATCATAAAAAATAAATTCGATTTTTGTGCGCATAATTTTGACGAAATGGGTGCGATATAATTTGATTAGAACATATCACCTGTTAGAGGAGACTTGAATAACGATAGTTTTTGCCTTTATATAATATTCAAAGCTGACCGTTGGAAATATTAACCCAATAGATTGTAGTACAATATACATAAAGTTTTAACGTTCTCCCTGAAACAACCATTTCGAGTGGATTACATCCAACTTGAATGTTGATAAAGGTTAGAACTTTAGGGAAAGCGTCAAATTTTACCGGCAGTTAAGCCGAAGGTTTTTAATAGATATTATAATAGTATTTTTACGTCTTCGCTGAATTTTAGCTTAGTTCTATCATTATAAAATGAAACATTATAACGTATATTTTTAGGCATCTAATATATGTTTTTTGTGCACATATGAGAAACACAAAAACCTTTTCATTATAGAAGTTAAGACTACACGTAGTTTTATATTTGATTATTTTATACTAAGCAGACGCAAATAGATATCAAATAAAATGTATACCGAAAATATATTACTTTTCTCGCAAGAAATTCTATTAAATTGTGTAGGTAAAAGTAGCTAAAGTATGATGGCTGCCCTCAGCTAAGTAAAGCGAAGTGAATATTTTCTGGAATTTTCTACGAAATGTTCCAATTCCATTTCGGTAAGAGACTAATAATATACTTTTTTCCTCTTTTTACTTCTTACTTCCACCCTTTACTGTTATATACGAAAATGGAATGGCGTAGAGCCGACCGTTCGCCAACTTTTTCCAACAATCGTGAAAATGTAGATGGACTTTTACTTTATGAACAATGGCCTGGAGGTATAAAACGTAGGTAGGTACCGCCGTGATTCAATTTTGCGAAAAATACGGTGTTACTCACGTCGAATCCAAAACCCACATAGTTGTTAACCATTGATAAAGTGTCGTGACAGTAAAAGTAACAACATATTATAACAAGGTTTTAGCATCGTAAATATCCCTTGATAAATAAAGTGATTTTTTAAATCGCAATGTAGGCGTATGTTTATAGGAAGGGTATGCGTTGAAGGCCGACTCCATTCATTTGTTAGTTGAAGTAAGGAGTTGCACAGTCGGACGGACAGCGGACGGGTCAATTATTTAGATTGGCGGCGGCGACGCTACACCCGGAGCGTAACGACTACGTGACGACTGCGTGACGACCCGGCCCTGCAGTCTCGCCCTCTCTCCCGTCATGCTACGTTGCTTTGTTTTTATGTTTAGAGCAAAAATACAAAAGAACGGGGTGGTATTTTCATTAGTAATCATAATAAAATTCGCTGTGATAAGCTTGTACAATTTTGCACTGCAATCTTTCTAGTCAGACGTTAGGGATAATTGCGTGCTATACTTCTATGGGTGGGTTTATACGCAGCGGTTTCGACGTTTTCATAAAATCCCAGACCATTTTATTTAACTTTAGTTACACGTTTACTTAAATTACAAGAGGCGCCAAGAATACTGATTGGGGTTGAATAAAAAGAAGCATTTTTTTCTCAGCTACTGAACTATAATTTATAAACTTAACGCCTACTCGTAGTTTATATACTGCAGGTTACGTTTAAGTTACCGCATCATACTTCAACCTGCCTTCGAAATAAATTTCCTTCGACGGGAGTAGCATGGGTAGCTTACGTAAAAATTCCACGTATGCGGAGGTTTCCAGTTGTGGTCCAAGTGATAAGAAAGTTGAGTAACTTGTCAATCTATTCTACTATGTAATCAAGTTACACCAACTTACACATTTATTTCATTATTCAAGGTAGATAGACAAGAAACTTCGTTTGGTAGGTATCACCGAGCTGTTATTGGAGAAATTAATCATTTACAGTTTCGTTTTAATAATTTACCATTCTTATTTAATGCAAGCAACATAAGCAATTTGTATTGACATTCTGCAGCCATTTTGTATTCGTGCTTACCAAACATTTAGTTATTCTGATGATCGAGGCGACTTACTTATTTAAAAAGTTCTTGAGTTATAATTGAGTACATAACTAGCCCGACCTGATTTCGAACTTGCATTCGCGATAAGACTTATTTAATCTTAGTCTTTTTATCCGACATCAGAAATCACAAATATTTCATGCAATATTTGAATACGCAGTTTCAGGTCCTAATATTTATTTTTCTTTTCTTAATGATAATCCGCACTATTCATGTTTTTGCCCGACTCCCAAGAAGGCTTATATTTTTAGACATGATTAACACATACGTAATTATTTGCAACCACTTAATCGCTCCCGCTACCTCTCATGTCATGAGCTTCTAACTTGTCCCACCTCCCAAGCGTACAAACCAATAGTTGTGAGTCAGCACGCGTTTGCTCGCCGTATATCAATTGCTGTCGACGCTCGCTTTTCAACTACGCCTTAAATGACGTACGTAACGTAATACAGTTCCACATAAACTTGTGTAGGACACGGTTATGAGGTTCCAGTAATTGATTAAAAGGCCACAGAAAATATTGCGTAAATATTCGTAAGGATTTGTTTAAAATTCTTAACGTTAACTTAGCATTTAAGTTCTTGAAAACAATTACATGAATAATAATAGAACAGCATCTTTTGTGACTAACTTGAAAGTTGTTTCTTTAATATTCGAAAATTATATCGATAAAATAATTTGTAATATGAAAATAGATATAGATACCTAAAAATTAGTGAGGCAGGTTATCTTATTATTTATCCATGTGTATCTCTACACGTAAGAGTAAAAGAGACATAGATATATGAATTCCCAAACGCCAGACAGAGATATCTATAGTCCGGCCCTTTACCTCGTCGATCCAGTTAGCAGATTAGGGAGGAGGCACACCGTGCATTTATAGATTCAGATCAATTTTACATGTTAAATATTATGACGAGGCTTATATGTAAATATTTTCTGAAGTTAACCTTATTCACTTTGCGATTCAGTTACATCGAGCGCTTAATTACAGCTGTATTAAAAATGTTACTTTCTAGTAATTCAAGTTATTTACCCCATACCTAAACTTAGGTTGACATTATTAGTAGTGTAGCTATATCCAATAATTAATTAAAAAACCGCCTTCGTGTCGATCAATAGAGATCGTGATCAATTTAACATTGAATCTTAGTAAGGTACCTACCTAAAGTTTTCACGTGACTTCGTAGGTACCTACTCATATTTGTATGACCGCATACATACACCACCCACGTACCCAATCGGTAGAAGATAAAAATAACCAATGATTATTCGACTCTTTGTCATTCAAAGCAGGTTGGCATGTCCTACATGGATCTATGACAGTTTTAGAATTTTAAAATACTTGCTTCAATAGATAGGCCCCTTGAAATATTTTAAAATTCCTCAACTGTCATGTATTGTGGTGTAGTAGGTTAACGAACTAAGTTGCGTAATTAAATCGACAGAAACAGATTCAATAGAAATATTTAATATTTTAGTACGTATTGGAAAACTAATTGAAATTAAACGGAAGGACTTAAAAACTAAGATTTTCCTCTGAAATATATAAGTAGATATACAATTAATCTCTAGAAGTACTTAAGACCTTTATCACTAACCAAGCTTTAGAAGCTTATGCTACGCTATATGAAGGTGTGATACAAAATGTTGAAAACACTGGCTTAATAATAAAGTGTAGAAAAATAGTTTTATCACAAAACTTACGTTAACCGTTTTGTTACTTCGTTTTACAAGTAGGTGGTATAAAAAACTTTCCTACATCCGTATTATCTCTATGCAAATGAGATGCATGGCTTTTAGAATCTTTTCTTGAGTTTTTTTCTACATTGTTTTGAAAATTCACATATAATCTTTTGTTTATAATTTTAAACATGTTATGACATGTCTAAAATTATAAACAAAAGATTATATTATATAAATATATTACTAGTTTTTTATTATTATTTTCATATAATTTAAAACCTACCAATTTTTGTCTCATTAGCAAAAAACATTGAAACCAATCCAATACCTCCTTTAGTTATGTATTAAAATAACCAGAGTTAGTTTTATAAATACGGGAATGCATCTCTGAAGTCATAAATGGATCCCAATTCCCCTTGTACAGTCCGCAGCATTAATTTATGAACATTTTCGGCTAAATTTGCATCAAAACTGCGTTTGAATGGAGTCAATCTGATTATGCAAAATAACCAGTAACCACTGCTGTCAATTTGCAGTTAGTTTCGTGTTATTACAACGTTATATGAAATGGAATGAGAACCATTGCTTTGAAATCCGGAGCAATGAACTAAATTAAGTAAAAAATATATATTTAGGTACTGTTTTATAACGTAAAACCATACACATTATTATTTGTGTTAGAACGTGCTCTATACTCGAAAAATATACTTAGTACTAACAAAGTCAAATGATGAGTCTTTAACAAATAAGTTTTGTTAAAATCGGTCTATTTTTTGTGTGCTACGACACAAATTATCAGACAATTACAAGTTTATAATACCAATAGTAAAGATTATTGTGTGTTCATTTTTTCTTCAGTTAATAAAACGATTCCGTCTACACTAAACTTGGGCGTTTAAATGTCAATAAAAAACAAATGACCGCAATAAATCAACCAGTTACAGTTACGACTTTATTATTATGTTGTATTCAACTAATTAATTAATTATCTACTATCTAAAGGATTATCTTTTACTACGAACTTTGTTGCTACATTTATACTTTTTTACAAATTAGGTATATTTTTGTTGTTAAATTTTATGGTCTGATGAATATAATTTATGACTTGGCTCATATTTTGACATTATCAATCTATGATTACGTATTATATCAAGTTTATTATTTAAATTCTAATTTACAATACATAAGCAGGAATGTTTTATAAGTTCGTGAGATCATTGATAGAATGACGTCACAGACTAATTTAAAAAGTAAGTAGGTATACAGTTATATGGTCTACCGTAATGATTTGAATAGTATCTTATCTAAATTTGATCTTTAAAAGTCTTTATTAAATAGATTGATAGATAAAAACAGAAGGTACAGTCAGTAAAAAAACTTAATACCATATGATTTCATCTCAATATTTTTAAGTTTCTATTTCTATGTATTTTTATCAGAATAAAAAGTAATCCGGATAGCCGGCATTTTCAGTTCAAATCAACGACAAAATTATTCAAATAGACCGTGGTTGGTACTAATCCTGCAGTAAAGTGGTATTAAATTAACGTTACGGTACATTGACGCTTTTCCGAACCCTCTTCGTTTCCTTTTAGCCGTAATAGAGCCACCTACCGGCTGCTAATTAGAATTAATTAGGAGGAGCCGCTCTATTTTCGTGATTGCTTTTTTGTGACATCCCGTTACGTGTTTTTATAGAAAATCTTTTTTCTTAATTAAAAATGTCTGTTGATGCCGAGTTTTAGAAAATAAACAGGTCAATTACTTCGAAATATTAAACAGATACAGTCAAGTACAACGCGTTCTTTCTTTCGTTCTTTATTTGAACTTTTCAACCAACTTTCGCCGTGATGAATGAAGCCGTTTTAGATAACCTCTGCTTCAATTTGAATATTGTTTAATGAGCTTTCTGCATATTAGATTACATCGTTAATTGAATAAACATGTCAATATTCTGGTGCATTTAGCAGGCACGTTTTTAATATTATACACTTTAAATGCGTTAGAAACATGTAGCTGCTAACACATGCATCAATCCTGACTAGACCAGTAAATCTTGATCTTACTCATGTTCGAGCGTTGCAGATAATTCGGTTTAACTGTATCCACCGCTTTCTGCCGCGGTAACGCCGATGTGTTTATATCCAACTGGTGTATTTCAGGAACCACCTCCTTTACGAGACTGTTATCCTGGTCTTAAGAATTTCTGTCCGACCAACCTGCACGGCCGCAGTAAAACCCCGAGTGCAGTGCATTTTTAAAAGGGAACGCCCCGGTCTGTTGTCCGGGCTTTTCATTATTTTAAATATTCAGTGGAGTGCAGTGTGTCCGAGGTTCAAGTCCCATGTGACGCCAGCTCTTCCACGTCGGTGAGTACGCTTTTACCTTAAGTTTATCGCGAACCCTTCCACCGCTTTTAACATTTATCATTGAAAGCACTTTGTGCGCCTCGCTCTGGTCCAACACGAAACGCTCTTCATCGCTCCAGTTAAAATTAATCGTCCCCTTGCAAAATTAAAGTTATGCCCTATAAAAATATTCATATTACAAGTCGGGGGACCCAATAGTCTCATTAGTTCCCATCGCCGCTTTTACGAAACTCGTTACTGAGATAATTTTCGTCCTTGGTCCAGCATTAAGCATAACGCGCAGGCCCAGTAAAACACGGCCTCGGCATAGCCTGGCATTAAACACTCCCAGAGGCTCCGCTATATTTGTACAATTATTCCCTGAAGCGAACCCTTCGCTGCGTAGCCTACAATTACCTTCCATTCAGCTAGCGGCGTTCCGCTCTGCGAAAATAAAATAAAATTGAAGAGGAAAATAAAATGAAATATCGAGAGATCCGTTCAAATTACCGTGTGTATCTGCGCTGCGGAGGCTGCGTACCCATTACCCATGTGCGCCTATACTCTGCAGGTATAATTCGAAGCGCGCGTAAATTTCGCATGGCAATTAAACTGTTGGCACGATGTTCCGGCGAACAAATGCAGCCGAATTTAAAGTTTAATATGGCATTCAATGACTGAATCCAGTAAAATCACTAACGTTAGTAAAACATGTTGTAGGTACATGCGAAATTATCAGATTAATATTATTATCTTACAAAAAGAGTAGATACATTTACCTACAATCCAGATCAATATGTACTCAAAATGTATTCTTATATACTTTGTTCAGTATCAGACTCCGCATCAATATAACGTTATTTTAAACGAGAGAGCTTACCCGTCCGTATATCTCAAGTTTTTCTTCATAAGCTCCTTTAAACGTTAAATTTATTCCGGCCCGGGAGCGTTGAATTAAGAGCCGCCTTAATCCTTTCGGAGCGAACTTAACCTAATATCATAAAGATGGAACAAGGCAACTTGTACAGAGTAAAGTCAAATATTATCCTTTGAGAAGATTAAGGAGTTATTAAATCCACGTAGGCGTGCGATAGGACGGCACTGCAGCTATAGGATCCAAAGGCTTCGTCATATCTTGATAAAGTTGTTTAAGTTTTAAAGCCCCTTCAAGGTTCGAATAAAATATTTGAAATAGTAAGTACAAAATAAATTAAACATGTTAAATGTTTACAGGTACAAGGAGCTACCTACAGACATAATTATTATCATTAATTAGATAATCACTCACGTGTTTTATTGCAAGATCAGTAAAACGATACTTTGTAGGTATAATTTGGACTTCATCCAAGTTATACTTAGTACAAACATACATAACCCACATAATGTGGTAAACAAGGAAACAATAATTCCTTAGCTTGTCACGTAAACATCGAATCAAATTAGCCTAACCTAAATGTTACAAACAAAAATCCTAAAAGGAAGCAAAAAAGAAGAAAGGTGCGACAAAATGGTCGCAATGCTAAAAAAATGTGAGAGAACAGTCAGCTGTGCGCTGTGGCGGCCATTTTGAGAGGGGCGGTGCGACCGCTCGCCGCTTGATTTATTTAACTAACGCATGCTGCTAGAACATGGACTTCCTACACTTTTGTTATTGACTGTACTACAAGTCTACTATTCTTTATGAACTAAGAATATATTATAAAAATAAAAATTTATTGTAATATATTTTAGTTTCAGATTTACCCAGTAGGCTACATTATTTTACCTTAATATTTTTTCCTGTTTTACTGAACTCTGCATAAAAATTATACATACAAAAATATTTGCTATTCGTCCATCATGACACTCTTTATAATAGGACTTAATTATAAGTAAAGAAAACACATGTGTAGTAAATATGAATACTTAGTGGCACTGATTATTTAATTAATCTAAATATTCATTTGAATAAATGTTTCTATGCCGGTCGACGATGCCCGACGCACTGCGGTAGGTCAACGAAAGGGTCTTTTAATATGATCAAATTAAACTTATCATCACTTTAATTAGCCACATAATTGCGTGTAGGTACGTAGGTATAAGATTCTGATACTTACGCGTAAACGCTCGCTCCAGGCATTTTGGACTCGTCTCCGATACTTACTTTGTAAGGAGCAGCTTACACCGAATGAGATCTCCATACCCAAGATGAAACATCTCTCGCGACAATAAAACACAAGCAATATTAAACTTTGTCAAGCTGCAATAAAGTTTATATTTGCAAAACGGAGTCACGAGTTAATACGTTTAGCAGTAAATTGTTTTGGATTGAGACGCAACATTGTTCCTTCGAGATTAGTTGAGCTGGGTGCACCGTCCTTTTCCAACACAAAATAAAGATATTGAATTTTGATAAGGCCGTCTCTGTCTGCTAAAATGTCTTTGATATTCTCCGGTATAAAATAGCTTTCGTAAAATGTTAAAGATTATGTGAAATTGGATGAGAATATTACTGCGTAATTGGTAATTGGGTTTATTTTGCCTACCTATTTATCTAAAGAGCTTATTTCTTATTAAGAAGTTTGATTACTTGAGTACTACTAAGTAGTAGTAGGTAGGTAGGTAAGTCGAATAAAAAATATTTCTTTAAATCACATTTCTTATTGATTTATTGAAATATAATATTTGAAATGATTCTCACGTACCTATTTTTATACATATTAATGTTTGTGATTTTTTTTTTGCTAATACAAGAAATTCTACTGCTTTTTTAGAAATGAATCAGTAGCAGAATTATTTTAGAAATAAATCAATACTGGAATAGACCAATTATATTTTTGTATGAATTATTCTCTGCATATTAAAGACGCGTGTTTCAAAACTACATCCGTAATAGATCTTTGAATTTATACAAGACATGATATTTCCTACGTAGTGTAGGTGTGAAATACAATAGGTAATATCTCCTACCCTTCACTTAATTAAATTACTTTGCAGGCGTGAGGTAGCTAAGCTTTGTCTCTGACTTTATACTTCCATGAAATTGTGAGCTACGAATATATTTTAGTACATATATATAGAACATAATATTAACTATTATGACTGAGTTTTTTTCTATGATTACTCCACATGTTTTAAGGATTAGGTACAATGTGTATTAAAATATAATTGCAGTTTAATAAAATCGAAAATAATTTGTGCCTATTTTAATATTGAAAACTAACGTATGCATGTAAAAACTCAGCAAACTTTAAGAAATAAAACATTGTTTACATTCATTCAATAACCCCACAGTAGAGCTAAAATCCACGTCTAAATCACCTTCTACGTATACATAAGTTTATGTATGTAAGACATAACACCTTCTCATCTTGCCGAGCTGAAGACATTTTCTTTTATCAGAGCACATTGGAGTACAGACGACAGCACATCAAGTTACCACAATCTATCAAAATTTCTGCAATAGATTTTCAACCTTATCACAATAGTGGTAGGTTCATGTTCTATTGGTAAAATTTGACAGATTCGGGTACCGGCACCTGCTGTTGTCTGTACATTGGCGCAGGTCCCGGCGTAGGCATTATCTCACAGTTTCATAGGACTACGTTACGTCCGCGTAACTGCAAAATACGTGCGGAATATTTTCTTGGTATTAGGGCTGAAATGAAATATAGTTTACTGTACCTATGTCGTTGTATGTAAAAATCATATTAGATGTTGTGGAAAAATATGTTTTTATTCAATTTGAGTGCATCACCACAGTAGATTAGCCAATTTTTTTTTAAGTAAACACAATTGTTATTTAAAATAGCACTGAAATATATTATATTGACGTCGTTAGGTACCTAAATTAAATCGTTTTGTATTTCTTCAAGTAACCCAATTAGTTCAAACCATAGTTTAGTGTTGAGCGTCCCGGTAATTTCACAATTTCACGCTGAGGCGGAGATCTCGTTACCCGGCCGGGATTTGGTCCCGGCTCTCCGGCCATCGCTAATGTCCCGGAACGAATCGCTGGCCCACATGTGGAAAATAATTATAACGTCATCCGCCCAAATCGTACACCTTTTCGTGAGAAACCATAGTATTGTATGACGGATATTGCTTATTTATCGGACCAAAACAATTTGTTACCTGATATGGATCGAATAACTTCCAGTTCATTAATACAGACGGAGAGTAGGCATATTTTTATCGGGGATAAAATGCTGATAATATTTTATTCAGTTCTCTATAACTTTTGAGAAATACGGCTGTCAATAGATACCACGAACTACATCAATATTAAAGCAAGCACCCACCCAAACCAGCCCAGGAAACGGCTCATTGTCCCTGTTTAAAATTTCAGTCATGACCACGCTTGGTCGAGTAAACACAGCCAGAGTAAACACCAAAAGGAGCGTGGTGATAATTGTTTTTCTTATCCGTACATTTTCCCCAACATTTCCAGTAAGCGATAATAAAAAGCTTGTTCGTATAACTCGGCCACGAGTTCCACAAAACTCTTGTCAGCGAATGGACGATAATCCACCGCTTAGTCGTCCTTTTTACGCAAAAAAAAACTTTTTCCTTTTGAATAACCCCCTATTTTTTCGGCAGCCGACCCCTCTTTATTCATAAGCCGCTGACGTAACTTGGAGATCCCTAAATGAATGGTTGTTCGTTGTTTTACGGGTCTATTCACAATGCTTTAGGTTGGAAACTTTAGAGATTTGCCGCAAGAAAAAGTAGACGAGATTTTGTCATGAAATTATATGACGCCTGCCAAATTATTATATTATCCCGGAATATACTGCGCTGTACAGTATTGACTAACCTTATACAAAGAAATCTACGAACTATATTTATAAGAATATCTTGATAATAAGTGTGACCAGTATGGGTATAAAGATTCAAATCATTTTGTAGTCCATTTATACTCTATGTCGCAAGCATCTAGTTAACGGGTCATGATTTTAAATTGAAAGATTAAATAACTGTAGCTTATCAATGTAGGGTTCACATATCGAGTAAATTGTACTATTTATGAGCGCACGCCAGAGGGTCGGGACAAAGAAAACAAATATCCATGTAGGTATTTTGAAGCGCAGTCATTGAGTCGAGTGCATGCCAGACACGAGTATTTCCAGCATTAATTAATACGTTAGCCTTCTGTATTAAAATACACAGTCGCATGGTTCAGACGCTTTAAATACATTGTAACATTTTAATTAGTCGGCAAGTTGAAAGTGGGTTGCATTTGTAGGCAACCATGGCTGTTGTAGTCGATTGGACCGGTCTCACTATTTGATAATTTAATATAAAAATGCCTATGTAAATAAGAGTTGATATGAAGCCTTACGATGGCTCTAAAGATATTTTTATGTGATATGAAAAGCAAAGGCTCAGGTTGCCCACCTGATGGTAAATGGATAGTGTAGCTCATAGACGTAAGTAACGTTGGAGTTATGTTGTGTTCGCTGCCAAACTAGTTACGATAATGGTTCCCTTCAAGCTCCCGGGTTGTGTAATACCGTATCTTATTTTATATCCGTAGGTGGATCGAATGGAAGAAATTCTTAAAGTAAATAATCAGCGAGGTTCGTGGAAACGCTGGAAGAAAAATCGATTTTAAGTCACTGGTATAAAAATAGTGTGAACGTAACGTTATAAACTGAAATTCATCTCGTTTTATGCAGATAGGGGGTCGTAAGGTTTTGCCTGAGTTGAGAAGAAAAATTTGAATTTAGATGTCGCAGGGAGTCGCGTGGTAACGGGTTTCGAGATCCTTCGCTTTACGACGCTCGGCTAAAATGCTGTTCTCGACTCTGGCTGAAAACTGTGCTCAGTTTATTCGAAACGGAGGCGGAGAAGTATCCGAGAGAGCGAGAGCCAAATGGCTACCTCTCGGGACGAATGCTACGGCCGGCCGTTTGTACCGGAATGGTGAAGGCTCTTATTCTGTATTTTGAAAGCAATGTATTACTATTTTTGTTAAACATTTATACTGGGACTATATTTTCTTACGAGTTTATAAAACAAAAATATAGCCAGCATTTGCCTTTTTAGATTTTCAGCCAGCCTTTTTCATGATTTTTATAATTTACCAGTGTCTTAAAATTATAAATAGTATTCTAACGCCAATCTCATGAAACATAAATTCTAAGAACATATATTTACTATCATAAATAAAAAACATTTCCTCCACTGCTATTCGAATAGCGACAGCCAGAGAGAGTTCCTATAAAAACACGCAATGGGCACCATTATCGGGCCCCGGAGGAAGCTTGCTCAAGTCCGTTACATACAAATGCCTTTCATTAACTTGTCGATGTTTCGTCCGAAATGCTACGGGGCTATTGTGTTTTAAGCCATCTCCTCTCTTATTACAGCAAATGTATTCCTCGATTAACAGTAAATATATTTTACGATAGCAAGAACATAATATATTTACTTGTAGGTTACTACCGAAAGCACTCTCAGTATATTTTAATCAGACTCTATTTTTACAAAACCTATCAAGTAAGAATGCTGGGATGGAATTGTAGCTGTAAAGAAAATGAGATCTTTCGGCCACAGATGCACGTTTCCTTCCCGCACGCGATCAAACTTATCCGCTTGGAAGACATTCTGATAAGGCATGATATGAATTCAGATTTGGGCCATCTCTCTTTTATGTTATTTGTGATTTTTTCTCAACGTTTACAGAATTTGTTCGCTTTATACTTTATTGATCCATAGAAAAATATGTATATTATGGAGATAAACAAAATGTTGGTACATAAATCCGACAATATTATGGCTTACACAATTTTCATCATGTTTACGTTGAAAGCGTCTCCCACGCGACGAAGTAAGCTATTACCAGCATCGAGTAAAAGTAATATTTTGTCATTTCCTATCGGCCAATAAAAAGCAGGAAAGCAATACTCGCATCTTGTGAGCTGACAGAAAACGAAAACTCACGCTGTGAGAACTCAAAACGTTTATAAATATAAAATCAAGCGAGTAGAAATCCAATCTACGGACGAACCCCATCAATATTCCGCCGTCTTGTTATTTTCCTTGGGGCTTTAAAGCAAAACAAAAGAGGTCTGTTATTTAACTCGTTTCCGATACAGCCTATTCTTTAGTATCGGAGGAAATTCCCTCATCTATCTTCTTGTATAGAAGGTGTAATAAAACTAACGGGATCGATTCTGCGCGTTCGTATTTAAACAAAACGAATAAAAAGAATGCGAATTTTCTTGGTTTTATGAGTCTCTATGTATGAGATTCTCAAAGAATATATTGAGGAGAAAGTGGGAAGGTAATATATAAGTAATAAAAAGAAACTAGAGATGCTTTCCTTGGGAGATTACATTGAAGGTGTAGGGTTCATTTTGTTGGAAATTATTAAATATCGAACTTTTGTGTTCTAAACTCAAATAATATACTAAGCTTACATTTTATTTAAGTCTATTTGTACTCTACAAATTCAAAAATATTAAGATCATCAAAATGGAAAGTTTCGAACAATGGAATCTTAAAGCAGAAGCAGTAAGTTAATAAATATAAGACATTGGTGAGATCTCGCTTGTTGTGAAATATAGCGTTGTACCAGAATAACAATAGATACATAATAATATGTAAATGAACAAACTTCTACGTAACAAAAAGGAAATGAGGCCAGTTGGTACATTGAATTCATCTGTCGTACAATGGTAAGAGACATTTTGAAATATAGCTTACACGCAGTCCGGGAATTATATTAGTAAAAGGCAGTAAAAATACCTCAAATTAAATAAATTTAATGCACGATAGGTACTGCTTAATCATTGAGAACAATGTACCGTTTATGCAAAACTTTTAATTTTAAATTGAACAATGTAAGCATTTAGTTTTCTATGCACGATAATATATAAAGTGCTGTGCAATTAGTCACATATAAGTACTTTTAAGCGTCAGTTTTTTAGTACTCATTAGAGAGATTTTAGTATTACGTAACCCTGTATCGACCTGCCCTCGGAATATCGGTACGTGTGTACTAGCAAAGAGATGTATCGTCATTCTTTTATTTATACTCTTTCATCTCAGCAATATCTACAAACTCGGTAAGTTTCTTTATTATTATGCCAGGCTTTATTTCTTTATTGTTTGGAAGAAAAACGTGGAGCGAAAACTTGTTTGTTTGGCTTCTGTATACTTATCGGGAAAAATAAAATTCGGATAGAAAATATTTGTGAAAAGTAGTGGATATAAAAATATATATTGTGCTTTTGTGAATTTTTCTGTTACACATTATTACAATCATTGTGACACGAATTTGTACCTTATAGATTAGAACTATTAGGTGAGTATAATAAAATGCTTATATAAGTTCTATATAAACTAGAGAACTTTAATATAAAAGTATATTACCCGCTTCCTTAACTTTTCTGTTTTATCCGACATCATTTTATCGGTGTTGCATGAAACCGATCCTTGGAGTTTGAGAATAGGTTCATATCGTACGGTGGAACAAACACGACTGTTATTCTTTTTGCTTTTCAAGGAAAACACACAAATTGTCGTTGTTCTCATATAGGTACATAAAATTATTTATACTTTGTACTTAGAAGCGTGACGAAAACATAACAAATTACTACATACAGGCTTCAGGGTTTAAGTTACAGATGTTGAAAATGCAAGAAAATGGTAAAAAAAATAGTTTTCGAAGTTTTTCACAGCTTAATTATGAACTATTTGTTTGTGCCTACTTAGTACCTAAAATCTCTACACAGTGTTAACCTAGTTACATCAGCTACACTCTTCAACTAGGGCCTGAAAAATTATAAAAGAAAATGTAAATAGCCAGACGTTTGACCAAAGGTCTAAACTACTAACTATTCCCTGCAACATTGATCAAAGCGAAACCTTTTTCCGATATTATTTTGCCTTATTTATTTTGTTAGTTCTTTACTGCATACCGATATTTCGTGCGGAGAGAGCGAGCTCAGAAAACAGGCAATATATTTTCTACGGAGGATATAACGGAAGGGTTCTCATTCCTTACGTATGTATAAAGGGCACCTAAATACATTCCGCCTTCTTTTACTTTATTCTGCTCGTGTCGAAAGTGGAAAAACCTCGCAAAACTTTCATTGCTAGCCAAGCTTACCTACACGTGTGTGTCACATCACCGAAATATCTGCCAATTTCATTTCTCCGCTCACCTCCCTGGAGCGTAGTAAACACCACCCCGCCCCCCACCATTTACAGAACTCTCCCCCCTCCCGTGTGTTTGTCCAACTGATATTCTTGAAGATACACAACCGGTATTTGCAGACCTCCCCCACCCCTCTACATTCCTGTTGCTAAATACTGTAAGGACGGAAATGTATTCAGATTGACAGGTCTTAGTAAGTGGTGTGGCATTTAAACTTGAGCACTTTGTGCAGTCGCCTTTGAACAAACACGATGATGCGTCTAGAAACTTCTAAAGAATAGATGGATAGGTATTAGTTACAAATGTTTTGTTTATTTCACTATAAAACATTGGATGGCCCACAATAACAGAAGAATGTTTGTGAATTTTCATAAAAATGTGAAAAGTGAAGCGGGTTTTATTTGGTTTGCAATGTTTATATTTGAATAAATGTGTGATTTAGGCAACAAAATCTAGACTGAACATTTGATTCGTAAAGTTATGACTGGACGTTAACAGCGATGTAAGATCGCTTAGAGAGACCAGCAAGATTCGAACTATTCGAAATTCAAACATTTTCCAATAAATAAACCGCCGTTTCCAACTTCCCACCATCAACAAAAATCCAAACAGAATACTAAATGTACCAACCACATAGTGACGTACAAAACAAATACTCGTGAGCCACGTAATGCGTAACCAAACAATTGAGACACGGGTCCGAACGGTCCTTATTGGCTACAAGTACTTGACACTCAGAATGTTTGCCCGCTCTCATTAACTGTGTTTGTGTGAACTAATTTACGACGTGTTTGCTAGAGAACCCCCACTAATTGGCCGATGACGGATCTAGGAACTGATGTAAGATTATCCAAGACATTCTTATGTCGACGACAGGCTCAAATATTTAAAAATCGAAAAATACGACTCATTTTACGTAATTTCATTCCCTGATCTTGTAGTTCTTTTCGCAATTTTTCATTCAATCATCTAAATTAGGGAAAGCTTGATGACAATCTCTTGTATGACTTTTTTGTATACTTTTATATACTATTTTTTTTAAGAAGAAACCAACATACAAGATAAAATTTATGGCTTGCGCTCTGACTAGCTACTATGCTACGCGGAGATCCTATGCCCATGACTTGGTTCGTGGCTCCAATACTAAGTGAGTAACGTTAAAAACACCTTGCATACTATTCTGGGTGGGCGGAAAAAAGTATCCTTAGATATTGGATCTTACGAGTTTTATTCTATTTAACTGACAGCAAAATTAAAAGGCGTGAGTTAACTGAATATGTCTCAAATGTACTCAAAGTCTTGACTGCCTTATCAACGCAGGGCCCAAACCCGTGAACCCGTGTTGCCACTGGCAGAAGCTAGTATTGAATAAAATTAAGTCATATCGGAACAAACTATAAGAATACATAATATATAAATCGTTGAAAAGAATAGGCGGAAGGTTTTATAAAACGGAACCATTTGAATGCCGTGGGGGGCCACCCACATCGTTGCCTCAAACTTCCGCAGCCATAATATTCATTACTGAACTCCAAAGATATGACAATCTTAATATTTAGTAACTTAATAAAACTACGATCGTTGGCCAGTTAACTGTTGTCATTATAGATGATTGGGAATTAAAAGCTTTAAAATGGGCTTTACATAGTAATCTTGTAGGTACGGTCTAAAGAAAACTGGTTCGAGGGTAAATGTCGTATAAGTAGGCATGAAAATATTTTACATGGAGCATGAAGTAGGTTAGTGTATGTAATATATGATAAAATAATCTAATCATTTAGTCTAAAATATTGTTTTTAAAAGCTTGTTTAATATCGTGCGGATATATAAACCAGAAATAAGGTACGTATACCTACTATAAAGTTTCTAGTATATTGTTTGGCACGAAACTCGAGAAGGAAACGCTCTCATTTTGTGAATAGTGCCTGTTTATGCCGGAGTCTTCAAAACAGAAAATACTTGCTATCCACCCTCTTACGGAGCGGTTGTTAAAGGGGAAAAAGGGGATAAAATGTTTATGGAAATATTTATTCAAAAACATGCATTAATATTTTAATAAAATATTCATGGAGTAGCGAATTATTTTCATAAATTAAATCCATAGTAATTATGTTACCGATGTAAATTAGATCATAGGTTTTATTGGGGTTTTTAATGAGGCCTTTTATTGTCAATAATCATAATATTCCTTTTAATAAAAAAACGGCGTTTTGCGTATATATTTTATTTATTTTACTTAAAAAAATGATTTACATAAAACAAGTCATATAAACTGTATATAAGCTACAAATAGAAAGGCTTTCACAATGGTTTAGGTACCTATTTAAAAAAAAATACATTTTGACCAACTACTACAATAATAATTAAGATATGTTTAACGACCAGTTTCAGCAAGTTTGTTAGTAAGCACTTATCTAATCAATCTGTCTAGACATCTTGCAATCCCTCTAATTCACTACAAACGTTGGATTCTATGTAGATGAATTATTTTGCATGACTAACGTTGATACACTGCATCCACTAAAACGTAAAATAATCGGATACCGGAGTCCCAATACTGTATTCATTTTAATAAACCAAATGTCTACCGCATTCCTCAAAATATCTCCCAAAATAAATACTTATCTTTGACCAACCAACTGGATAAAGATATAAATAGATAAAAGTCTAACAGTTATGTTAATTCAGCTTACGTTACGTAATATTTCCGTGAATGATGTGGAAGAGGGTAATGAGATGCGTCACAAAATTCTTAGGCCGTCATTAGCCGATCGGGTCGGCCGGCCCATCCGGCTTACGGCACGGGTAATGGCGCGGCTATGTCTCGGATAGACCGATCCGGCGTAATGACGGACCGGCCAATATGGAAGAGAGGTGGGTCGCGTACACTGCCTCCTAGCTGTTACGTAAAGGCGTGGTTTTATAAGAATATTTTGATTTCGTTACTTTTCTGAAGGATTTGTACCTAGTATAATTTATGAGATATGTATTAAGAATGGGTAAAAAGGGAGTTGAAAGAAAAACATTTTTTTTAAACAATGTTGTATGTTATACACAACCATATTTTTAACCGCGTGTAACTTTTTTTTAGTCATTGATAATTCATAGAAAATTGTAGTATTCTAACGTATAAGTATGTAATTGGCAGTATAATCTGGGCCAAGATAAACTTCTGCAGCAATTAGTGACAGTTTACAGTTAATTGAAGAATATAAGATTACATGTCTGCGTGATATAATCTAGACGCTTTGAGCAGTCGCTAGCATATTTGTATCGGGCTCATATCTTTATAGATAACTTAAAATGGCATCCATTTGAAATTGTTATAAGTTTATAGCTAGGTGACATGAACCTGTTTGTGGATTTGCGGGAAAACAGCATAAGAACATTTTTTTTGTATTACAAATATTTCCAATTTTCGATGGTAGCAGTGTACGTTCTCTTCACAAATACACGATGCCAATATTCTGACACTTCGGGTACACGCCTCTGCGTGTATGTGCGTATATCCAGCGTTACACCTCACTCCGTCATATGACCCCATTATCCCACCCTTATCAAACATACAACCACAAACGTCGACCTTAACATATAAGGGCCAAAGTTTAAATTGGATTGTACCCTCCGAACTAATGTAACAACAAGCGACTTTGCCCGAACACGAATCAGATAATAACTTACGTATTTTGTAAGTTGATTTCGGGCAAATTGTCGAGAGACATGGAGATTATCGGGTTTCAAAGCTGATCGGTGAATAAATTTGGTTTCGAATACTGATGAAGGTTTACCTTCCCACACTGCGTTTGTATGAGAGAAAAATGTTAAGATTGTGACACAAACACCACCAAATACTCTACTGTAATAAAACGTTGAAGAATTATATGTACAGTCAGCACTTTTGGAGCTGGCAAAAGTTTTGTCGTAAAACATTTTAATCAATTTCAACCTTTGTTGCGGTATAGCGGGATAACATTATTTTGTTGAGGTTTTGCGGTGAGAAAATAGTTGATATATTTTTACAGTAACAGTACAAATTACTACGAAAAGTCTTTAGTCATGTCAACATAACAGTCTTAGTTTATTAGATGCATAATAAAGTAAAGCGTAAAGAGGTTACTGCTGCAAACTAGTTTAGTTTACAATTGTTGTTGTACATTTATGGCAGGGCTCAGTAAGTGGCAGCTCTTTACAGCATAATTCTAGAAGCCATTCATGTAATTGACCCTCTCGGAGTACGTATTAGACTCCATATTTTGTCTAAATTGCCTCAAAAATGTGATTGTGTGAGATAAGAAGGTTTTATTTTAGCAATCTTCTTTGTGTTTGTTAATTATGCGGCGAGGGAAAATCTAGCAGACTTTCTTTTGTTATTTTATTCGCAAAATAATCTCGGGTACACAGGATCTTTTTGGGCAAAATAAAACGAAAGATTACTTTTTAAAATTTCACCCTCGCAGTCATTTGCAGCATGACTGATGTTAACAAAATTAAAAGGCCGACTGTACCTACTCTTGAATTACCCGTAGTAATATTCTATTTGGATGCATCTATCTATGTGCATGATTGGAGTACGAACAACCTGTTCTTTGATAGGATCGTCCAACACCACCTGCTAGGCCGCGACTGTCTTAATAAGTAAGTCTTGAACGTTCATTGACCCAAGAAATCTGTTCATTAGAATTTAATGATAAGAAAGCTGAACAAACGGTCCTTATCCCTATACATATGGATCACACTTATGCATCCAACAGCGACGACACGCCGGAAACACAATTAGCATACGCGACGTGATTTTTCATCACATGTCATTTCAATATCTAGGCATAAATTCTATCGCACGTTTAACTGTTGACATTTTGATAATATTTTAAACGTTCCAATGAATTTAAATTTGTTTTGACGGGCCATTTGTCTATCTAAATTACAGTTAAGATGGTCTATTTTGTCAATTTAATTTTATAACGGGTTCGCTTCATAAATTACTTAATATTAGAAGATTATTATTTATAGGAATTTTAATAGATATTGTTTGGTACTGGCCCTTGTTTTAATGAATGCTTATATCATGAGTCAAATATAGGTATGTTCTACAGTGCCTATATTTTAAAAGAGTTTTATCAACTAAGGTAAACGCTGGTAATTTCGACAGTGTCCCAATAGTCGTCAGTTTTTGAAAAAATGGCAATTAATTAATTATAGCCATGTCTTACTGAAAGTTTTTAATTGCAATGTATTTTTGGTTATATATGCTATAGTAACAATGATAAACCTCAGTCGAAATTGTAATAGCGTCTGATTAATGAGCAATCAAAGTTGCGCACTGAGGAATTTTGTATATTTTTGTTAATTCAGGTACTGAATCGGACGCCCGACTCACTACATTAGATGTCTCGTGTTGTCGGTGTAGTAGGCTCTTTTGCTAGTTTGATTATTTATTGAAGTAGTTTATTTATCGATCTATCGATTTAACCTATAAAATTGAGTTATTTTCATCATTATGATTATTTTATCCCGTGTGACACGTACTGGTACTTCTAGAACCCTGCTTGACCCAGTACTCGTCATTTTTAATATATTTTTGACGATAACTGGTACACGCTAATAAAAGTGAATGTAAAGTCGACATTGGTTGTTATTAATGGAATTTAAAATGAATTTGTTATTTAAATTACCTATCTTTTTTAAGAATAATTTTAAAAAAGGTTATATAAATGCAGTACTGATAACATAAACCTTTGTATGTTAGTGGGTAGCCTAAAGAAAACTAACCAAGCCAATGTTCACTACTGCGGTTACAATATGGCGGCAAAAATGGCTTGTCAGAAAAAATGCTACAAAAGTGGGTAACGAGACATGAGCTGTTGAAGGGCGACGATACCTCGGCAGAATTGAACCACACATCATGCGGTTCCTGTGGGTCCAGCAACACCTACCCACTCCCCACTTACAACATTCACGCTCCAAACAGAGCTTTCTCTCTTTTTCTCTACTCTCGTTTTCTTTAATTGATTAACTCAGAAGCATTACTTTCAAATATTTTCCTCATATAGCTTCTCTCTATATACAGCTCTACTTGCATTGTTTGATTTTCTCGGAGTCAACTTACAGTGTAAGCCAAAAATTGTATGCCTACGCTCCTGATTTGAAAATATTATTTACGGAGTTTCTTGACGATTATTCTCGATAAAACCTACTGCTAAGTAAGAAACTATAATTGACCAATATGAAATATAAACCTTTAACTTTGACGATCAACAAAAGTAAGCCAGAGATTGATAATCTGATTTGTCATCTTTCACTTCTATCAGCTGACAAGCCAGAATGAGGCATGGTTATTTGGAATATAGTCCCGACGGGTATTCCCCATCATTCTCATACCTAATGCATGTCTCTACAAGACCACGTCGGTGGATGGGTAACCATCTTCTCATGACGAGTTCCTCCGTGTTAAATTGGTGGGTATGGACTTTCATTTGAATATCTCTAGCAGTTGTTACGGATAGTTAGAAGCCAGAAAGTCTGACAACCAGCCTTACCAAAGGGTATCAAGTGGTAAGGGGGTTCTCCGGGATAACTGGATTGCCACATCCGATGAGACTGGAAACCGACTGCAAGATACGTAATTGTGAAAAGGCTAGGCAGATAATATCTCTACGAGACCATAATGACAAGTCAAAAGGAGTTCTGAAATTTTGGGAGTCTAAAGTAAAGCCGAAGACCCTGAGGTCTCTTTGAGAAAACTTCAATGATAATAATGACATAGTTACTATTTAGCTGGCGATGATACGCTTCATCGTACGTCTAGGGATCATCTGACTATCCAAAGACTATCCCTGATTTATGTTAAACTATTTCTATATATGGTGGAAAGTTACTCGGGTTGCTACTCAAGCAGGATGAAGGAGAGAGCCAGTATACTTATCTTTTCCCCTCTCCCGTTGAACTATAGTCGGTGTTATTGCAAGAAAGCAACAAGGACAATCATGAGCAGCTGAGGGATAAAAATACCTTGGAGAACTTTGAACTGAGATCACGAGCTCCCTGTATATCCAGCTTCACTGGNCGTGTTGTCGGTGTAGTAGGCTCTTTTGCTAGTTTGATTATTTATTGAAGTAGTTTATTTATCGATCTATCGATTTAACCTATAAAATTGAGTTATTTTCATCATTATGATTATTTTATCCCGTGTGACACGTACTGGTACTTCTAGAACCCTGCTTGACCCAGTACTCGTCATTTTTAATATATTTTTGACGATAACTGGTACACGCTAATAAAAGTGAATGTAAAGTCGACATTGGTTGTTATTAATGGAATTTAAAATGAATTTGTTATTTAAATTACCTATCTTTTTTAAGAATAATTTTAAAAAAGGTTATATAAATGCAGTACTGATAACATAAACCTTTGTATGTTAGTGGGTAGCCTAAAGAAAACTAACCAAGCCAATGTTCACTACTGCGGTTACAATATGGCGGCAAAAATGGCTTGTCAGAAAAAATGCTACAAAAGTGGGTAACGAGACATGAGCTGTTGAAGGGCGACGATACCTCGGCAGAATTGAACCACACATCATGCGGTTCCTGTGGGTCCAGCAACACCTACCCACTCCCCACTTACAACATTCACGCTCCAAACAGAGCTTTCTCTCTTTTTCTCTACTCTCGTTTTCTTTAATTGATTAACTCAGAAGCATTACTTTCAAATATTTTCCTCATATAGCTTCTCTCTATATACAGCTCTACTTGCATTGTTTGATTTTCTCGGAGTCAACTTACAGTGTAAGCCAAAAATTGTATGCCTACGCTCCTGATTTGAAAATATTATTTACGGAGTTTCTTGACGATTATTCTCGATAAAACCTACTGCTAAGTAAGAAACTATAATTGACCAATATGAAATATAAACCTTTAACTTTGACGATCAACAAAAGTAAGCCAGAGATTGATAATCTGATTTGTCATCTTTCACTTCTATCAGCTGACAAGCCAGAATGAGGCATGGTTATTTGGAATATAGTCCCGACGGGTATTCCCCATCATTCTCATACCTAATGCATGTCTCTACAAGACCACGTCGGTGGATGGGTAACCATCTTGTCATGACGAGTTCCTCCGTGTTAAATTGGTGGGTATGGACTTTCATTTGAATATCTCTAGCAGTTGTTACGGATAGTTAGAAGCCAGAAAGTCTGACAACCAGCCTTACCAAAGGGTATCAAGTGGTAAGGGGGTTCTCCGGGATAACTGGATTGCCACATCCGATGAGACTGGAAACCGACTGCAAGATACGTAATTGTGAAAAGGCTAGGCAGATAATATCTCTACGAGACCATAATGACAAGTCAAAAGGAGTTCTGAAATTTTGGGAGTCTAAAGTAAAGCCGAAGACCCTGAGGTCTCTTTGAGAAAACTTCAATGATAATAATGACATAGTTACTATTTAGCTGGCGATGATACGCTTCATCGTACGTCTAGGGATCATCTGACTATCCAAAGACTATCCCTGATTTATGTTAAACTATTTCTATATATGGTGGAAAGTTACTCGGGTTGCTACTCAAGCAGGATGAAGGAGAGAGCCAGTATACTTATCTTTTCCCCTCTCCCGTTGAACTATAGTCGGTGTTATTGCAAGAAAGCAACAAGGACAATCATGAGCAGCTGAGGGATAAAAATACCTTGGAGGACTTTCAACTGAGATCACGAGCTCCCTGTATATCCAGCTTCACTGGAATACCCACCACTCTGGCTGGTCGGAAGTGAGGGGCATAAGCTTCTCCGTGGAGCACTCTGAACTCGAGGGTTCACTAATCCCCGTTAACCACCATACAAAGATCATCTTTCTATGAGTGTCTGTTCAAATTATTTCTAAGGCTAAATAGTTTTGTGATTCGTTTGCCTAGCCTTTTCCAAATTATTGTGGGTTCAGCTTCAAGCAGCTGTTAGTCCATACATGACAGTCATAAAGCTCTAGTGTGCTATATGTAACGTCTGCCTATCTGACCTCCTCAAACCAGTTACCTAAGCTACCTGTTACCCCTTGGTAAGATCGAATATCAGACTTTCTGGCTTCTGACTACTCAAAGATGTCAAAATAACAGTCAGGGCCCACCCAGCTAATGTGCCTTCCGAAAAACGGAGGAACTTGTTATAAAAAAGATAGTCACCCATCCACGAACCAACCGCGTCAAGCATTGCTTAACTTTATGATCGATTGATCTGTGCGGTAGTGTTAAAACGTTTACTTATATTGATATTTCGTTTTATTTTGCAATTTTGGTTACTTTAGGCCCTATTTTTCAGTTTGAGGAACCACATCAAGATTTATAGAAGTTAAGAACTATAAAATAACCTGAACCTTATTCGTAAAGAAATAGAGTTCAAATTAGCGTTGAAAGTTGACGACTACTGGGACATCTTGACGATAACTAGGACAAAACTGTCGGATACTGGTACAAATGGGTCTTTTTTGATATTTAATTAATAGATTATTTATAGTTTACCATTAATTACAAAAATAGATTTTCCGAAAAGTGTGTTAAATGAGGTCCCTCGTTATAGTTAAAATTTCCGCTAAAAACAACTAACAATGATGTGGCAGACCTGTAAACGTCGCCAAGTTCAAAAACCGTCGAGTATTGGGCCGTTTACCTTATAGCGCTTATTTCAACCATATTTAGAAATTTTTCGACGACATGTTAAGTCAATACCTATATAATTAGAAACATTGGCACTATATTAACCAATAAGGGGAGGCTGGCGAGAGAAGACTAACAGCCATGACAACTATAACCATATTGTTTACCGACAAGTAAAGCATAGCGTAGTCTAAGTATATTAACATTTATATCCTGCCGTCACTCAGCACGGGTCATGGCCGCTTAAAGCCTTGAAAGCGATTAGGTTGGGTTTTATTGCACAAGTAAAGCGGCGAAAGTTACTAACACATGCATTTAACGTAAACATCGGTCTTTCATTTAAATAAAGTCGTGTATTTAAAACTAGAACTTACACGTCAAATTATTATTGAATAAAGTTTGCTGTTTATTGAGATAAACTGTCGCGAGTGTGCTAGGCATTATATTTATGACTGCAACGCATTAGGTTGGACTAGGATATATTTCACATAAGCATTATATTTCTACAATGTAATTTTGTACAAAATACTCACCTCCTTAATTAAATCTGGCATGTAAAAGAGTCGACGTTTAAAATGACCCACATTTTGAGGCACAGCAAGTCATAATTTAGCAAGGTTGTGAACTATTTTCTCATTTTTTTTCATGAGAAGAAATGGAATTTTAATGCGTCTATTTCAGTCGCTTTTTAACAGGTTCTGTCACATTTGAATGTCAACTCTTCAGTCCATTTGTGTCAATTTACACATGATTTTTATGTCGTGAAAACTACGCTTGGGTGTTTAAGGCCTTTGCCACACTAGACGGAAATTCCGTCGCCGAAATTTCGCGGCGGAACGCCAATACATGTCATTGCATATAAAATACAAGTAACGGGCACACTACGCACGGAAGATCGGTCGTTCCGTTATTTGTATTTATATTGCAATAACATGTATTGGCGTTCCGCCGTGGAAGTTCGGCGACGGAATTTCCGTCTAGTGTGGCAAAGGCCTAAGTGGGCATCCATTTTGAAAGTTGCTTGGAAACGTGTTCGTCAGAATAAACTGGTGCAAGTACAAACATTTTGCCTGTAGGAACCTCGTTAGTTTTAATAGATTACAAAAACCTGTTTCATTTTTCATTATATAGAACGTAACATCACTATTTCTTTTACACATAGATACTTAGATATATAGACTTACTCAAACTAGTTACTAAAAATAGTTATAATAATAAAATAAAAGTGAAAAGCTCTACTTCATCAGCTTATAAATCAATAAACGTCGTCACACGTGGAGACCTCCTTTTAAGTAGACATTATAGAAAATATAAATAGCTATTGAGTAATTCACGGGCTTTTCATTAAGACGTTACATAGACACATAAGTTCGTTTCAATAAATTGTCCTTATCAAATCCCCCACATATTTGATACAATCCAATAGATCATAGCTAAATATAAAACCGTTTGAAGTCGAAGCGAGCTTTATTCTCCAGACAAGCTGTATCAGTCTAATCTCGCTAAAGCCTATCAGTGTGGTTAACCCTAAAATTAAATCTCCAATCGGTGCTATGCTCGAGTGGGATCGTAAATCGATAACGAGTTCATGATTTATGTGTTCAGACAACAACGCATACATATATTTAGAACGTTACAAAAAACATTGCGGAGACGCGCGCCGAGTGGATCAAGTCGCGACCAATTGTAGAACATCCTGTAGGTGTGATTACGTTATTGATTATTTCGTGTAAAACATGCGGTTATTGTTTATCGATCATTGTTACTTGGCCGTTAGAGTTGAGGCGACGAATTCTGAGAATTAGTTTACATTTTATATTTATGAGGCGTCAAAACTCTCAATTATTTGAACTAGGCAAGTTGTGCTTTGCAGAATTAAGACGCGAAATTATTAGGAAGACTATAGTTTTTATAATTGTGGTGCATGCGAAGTACTTTATGAAGTACCTAGTACAACACTTTGGAAAAAAATAGGAAGTTGCTAATGATGAAAAAAAAAAACGAATCTTCTCCATTATGTATTTCTTTCGCATCTTTATTTATAACTATAACAAGTTATTCTTAGTTTCAATGTTTTCCGCTAACTGTTCCGTAGGCAAATATTTTATTGCCAATTATAGCGGAAATTGTCCCCGATAGCCATGTTTCTACCCCGTAAATGTTCACACAATTCATATTTATTACAATTAGATACTTTTATGTTTTATACTGGATGCGAAGATTGGTCACTAATGATCTATTAGTAGATTTTATATAAAAGTATTTTTTGATTTCTTTTGTTTAGGTGGTCTAATAAAAGAACAGTCGGATTGTTGCAGTTAGTTTAACTTTCATTGCTGTATTAATGCCATAGGTGTTTGATTAGTGAGTGTTAAATAACCAGGATAAAGCCATACCTAAATGCTAATCTGAGTAAATTGAGCAACAGTCATAATGTAGACACCCAGTTTATTATTTTCCATCAATAGCAGAAAAGATATAAGTATGGGGTATTCTTGCTTATATTTTTTAGTCTTCATTTTATAATATTTTGTTTTTCTTAATTATTTTAATATTTTGAAAATAGTTTTGATTTGTATATATATAATTTGTATATTGTTAAAATGCGCTTAAATGTAAAATGTCAATAAACATCTTTATCATTTTTAGTCTTTGGTCTAGTTTTTTCCAGCAATAGGTATAACTTGCCACGAATTGCAGTTCAACTTGTGGCAATCATAAAATTATTAGTGACAAGTCGCAAGCTGCAATCCTTCCCTAAAGCGATGCCTACGTGATGTAAGAAACTTTGTTTTGCATTTTACGCGTTTCAGCCAAATGGACGTGCGCAAACTTTACTATACAATAGAATACACAAGAATATCTGTAACAAAACTTTGTCTGCTTCTCAAAAAAATCATCATTGTCCATCCAAACAAAATCAATAACCCTTTTTTGCATATAATTGCGCAACTTAACGACTTCCTCGGCACATTTCTGAATAACAATAAACGAAACTGAGCAAAAAGTCTTCGAAAAACTGCTCTCAATAACGGTGTTGAACTTCTTACCTAGAAAGGGTTTAAAATATTGCGGTTAACTGTTAAACAATCGGTACAGTTATTGTGGAAGGTTTATGGGTTGTAAATCTGGGGAGAAAAAAAGCCTGTGACTCATGGCCGTGTAAAGATTTAACTGCTTCGACGATCAGCTGAGTGTGAGGTCGGTCACAGCCGTTGTGACCGTACATGTGCTGCCAAATATTATACTATAAAGTACACGATCGTCGGTGCACTACCTCGGTATGTAGGTTTCGTTATCATGCGTAGGAGTCCGCCTATGCCATTATTTGCGCATACTGGATAGCGGAATGTTGCTTCTGTTGAAAGCACGTAGGATGAGGCGTAACTTGTGAAGATTTCAGTAAATAACTGTATTTGTGTATTTTATTGTGAACTTGATTAAAGACTTGTGGTACTTAATACAAATGTCACATTAGAGTCTTAAATTTTTTATTATTATCCACCTGCTAAGAGCACACAGAAGATTATTCAAAATTACCTATGTCATCACCTTTCCATACAGATAAATGCAATGAAGAAAACTAATTAATAAATTTTTTTCTTAGCTACATTTCCCAGCTAGGTAGGTACATGTGGTACCTACCTACGATCGGACTGTTCCGCCCACGCCTTCATACGGCCGTCTTTCTTCTCAGCCAACCCTTTCGCAATCCCAACGCCCTCTTATTCAGGAATTTTGATATAAAAAATGTGCGCCAAGGGAGTTGAATTCTAAGACAACTTATGTGCAGTTTAGCAGGCCGTCAAGAGGGTTGGTTGCATGTAAATTCGTATGCAAGTGTGAGTGAAGGGATCTGTGTGGTATATTTGTAAGGAAATTGTTATCTCCGTCTTCTTATTGGCCAAGGTCACAGAATATAGCTCAGGGTACAATGTGAGATGTAAAAAACGTATTGCAAGTTTTTCATTCATTTTTAGTTTTTCTATGTTAAGGAAGAAAATACTATGGATTTGTATGGGAACACTATTTTTATTTTAGATAGAAATATATATTGCTAGTAGAGATTATAAACTAAAGTAGGTAATGGACTATTTATTTCGATTATAAAAATCCAAAATGAAAGACTAACTGATAAAGCTTGACCTCAGTCTAAAATAACCAATTCTATTACCATTCAACGTACAGCAAATGTGTTATAACGCAAAAGTAAATTTCTTGGTCCTAATCTCCACACGCCATATACGTAACACAATACAATTCAGAGCGCAAATCCGATAGGAAATAGAGCAACCTCTACGTTGTTGATAACGAAGCCGATTTCTACGCATATTAAACATGATAAACAGTACCGATAAGGGCCTCCTATTGTTGTCCAGAATAGCTAATCAAAAGATCTCCGATTGAAAAATCATCGAGAACACTAACAAGATTGAAATCGATTGGCAGAAAATTGAAAATTAAGACAGTCGTAACTAGAATTTTCTTGGACCTACTTACCTAGTCTTAGATTCGTTTTCCTAGTTGTTATTCTGTTATTTCGTATATTAAATGATCTTTGAGACGATGAAAAAAATCTTAAACTGAAAAGCATCCAGATGCGACATATTTTAAGTTTCACTATTCTTCAAAAATTGCATGCCTCTGGGTTGCAAGTTTAAAATGATATGACACGACGTATCATGGTATTTAGAGACAAATATTTTCCAACAAAATGTTACATATTGTATAAAATTGGAAAAATATTTTCTAGGTTGATATATAGGTCAGTTTATCACTAGTATATGTATTTTAGTACCTATAGATATTTATCTTATATCAGCAGGCAGTATTACCTATGTATATTGTTTTTTGACACAGGCAGAGAAATTTACTCTTTCTGCCGTACCATTTTAAATTTTTTTTTTTCATCTTGGGGAAAATAAAGCTTCATCTTATATGAAGCTAAGATAAAATACGCTAAGCAATTATGTTAGATAATTGTGCTACTTGTGTCGTTAAATATTTTGATACTTTTGAACGTTTATTTAAACATTGAGGTGTTTCAGCCAAAACCGCTCTCGTAACCCTAGTGAACGAGTGCAAATCTGTTCAACAC
>NWSH02000601.1:5233598-5255578 GCA_002382865.2 Heliothis virescens | reverse complement strand
AGTTTGGTTGGGCTTTTGTGTTTTCTAATCAGGGTCACCAGGTACTCCAGATCTTCGATTATCCTAGTTTTTATAGTTTTCCTTATATGTGGTCATTAAATCCTAACTCTGTTCCAAATTTTAGCTCTCTGACTTTATTGGAAGTACTAGTTCTATTTTGATGATCATGAGTGAGTGAGTGTCGAAAATACGAAACTTTGCTTTCGCTTAACTTCGAAATTAAATGACTTACAGACTTGAAATTCTGGGTTTTACGTATGTGATTATAGCTTTCTGGATGATGAAAATTTCGGCGTTCTGGTCTTATCCAGAGGTTCTCAAACAGAGGCCTGAAAATGCGTCGAAATGGTTCCAGTAAAGGATGGTACGGCAGTGTTTGCTTTGCGCTCGACTTGGCGGGGGCACTGCCGTGCCCCCAAATTATTTAATTTCAAATTAAGAATACCGTTAACATTGGAATATTTTAATTTCTTTATGAGTCTACTTTACTATATTTACGGGTTTAACCGTATTTATTTTCCACCGACGCGGACGGACAAATTGGATCTCACATCGTGTCCACTCTCAATTCTCACATCCGATAGCACGTATGAAGGCGCCATAGTACATCGTAATTAGTAATTCAAGACAGCTAATGCGCCCATTTGCAGCTTTGAGCGGCCGCGTCACTCGCGGGCCCGTGTAGCCGATGTTTTTATAAACTGGCTTCGTCTAGACCGGTGCGATCCGTTGGGAATTTCTATTAAGTAGTTCCCTACGATGCATGGCGCTGCGGTATTAACTTACTGTTTAGTTTACTATACGCGATCGCCGAAGTAAGCCTAAATTGTGTGGTATTTATTGTATTTGCATTGGCACCACTTGCCGTGTAGTTGAATTGTTTTGCGAGATCCTGTTCAAATGCATTAAAAACCTATTTAAAATCAAATAAATCTTGGACAAGTTTTCGATTACTCGTAGAGAAATAAAGAAAAGTTTAAACACCTATGTGGTAAATAAAACCGGTTCTGAATAAATAAATATTTAGTTTGTTTGCTTATTTTTTTCAAGGCAGGACATATCTCTTGAATTTTATGTTGCACAATGTTTTGGTGATAATGAATTTGACCTTTGGATCGTTCTTTTGTATCGTAGGCCCGCCCTATTGGCAGTTATTGTCAAACATCTGCCAACTAACACCTGTCAAATTATTACATAGGTGTCTAGCATATCAAAACAAAGACGTTGAAGTCTTCAAACAAAATGCATACTTGTTTTATATAAAAATAGTTATAAACCCAACTTTGTTCAGAGAACGAATACCAAGTTTTGGTATAGTGCTTCATGCAAAATGTATTGGACCCGAGCGTTCGTGAAATTTGTATAAGAAGGGGAATAGTTTCGCTTTGCCCGTGCCCTCTTTCGCTACGAGTTTGTTATTTTTCTTATATATTTTTGTATACTTCGATGTCTGTGTTACCTACGGTAGACAATTTAGAATTATGGAATTACAAGAATCATGATAACTATTTAATGAAAACTGATGATTGTCAATACATTCCCACACATTAAAGTATGAACATTATTCGGTAAGTACTAAGTATGAGTATTCAAAGAGTGACCTTTGTCCCAATTTACCTACTTAAAGAAAGCTATTTGAATGTTCACAATAATTATACTGTTTTAATAAACGTCCCGTCGCAAAATGTAAAGTTATTTCTTTTTCTTCACAAACAATTTTCCTAAATGAAAACTTAACCTTTCCTTATTTCTCACATTTTGTCGGAACTAAGCAATAAGGAAGTTGTATTTTAAAAATGTACACTACATTTGTCATTTAGGTGAGAATCGCGTGAGAATGAACTATAGTAAGAGAAATGGCTGAAAAAATGTTCTGTCGTGTTTTTTGGCTGGAACAATATTTCATCTCGAGTTCATGGAGTTGGAACACGACATTGGACCGGGTTATTTTTGACTTGCCTACCCTTCCAACAGTCTGACTGCATAAATTACATGTAACTTTCAATATTTTCTTTTTCAATAAATTAGCCATTTACATAAACAGGTATTTAGTTCACAAATATAAAGTAATGTAAAGCCCTGAACAAAATATCATAGGTATGCAATTATGCGGTAGCCATAAAATAATTTTATGACACAAAAACTTTTGAAAATGAAAATATGATGACCTGGAATCCACACCATGAATGAAAATGCTTGATTATTATATATTTTTTATAAAATACGACACTTGATAGTTGTCGTATCTGTATTAACGTGTCAAGTTGCATCTGCTTAATGTGCTAACTTAATCTACATATAGATTGCAAATAATATAAAATTATGACAGAACCTATTAGGAACCTTCGTTTTAACCTTTATTTGCCATCAAATTAATTAATATTGGACATCATCATTGGCAAATAACATTTTCTGGCAAAATTGCTCTTAAATAAAGCAAAATACTTAACCAAATTCTCTCCTTTGGGTAAAATCACAGAAGTTAAAAAGGGCAATTTAAATGCCCATATCAATCCATTAGCTGGTCGTGTTTTATAGCCTTTAAAGAAAAATGTACTTCATATGGCATTATTTGCCTAGTGTTTCCTTAACATACTTTAGCTTATCAGAGATCTATTACTGAGTAACGTGTAACCTAGAAACCGGAGTTATTCTACCTGCGTTTTGTTTATTACCTATGTTGGAATGGTACGCCAGTCTTTTACGAGAACTTTTTGTTGTATTTTGATTTTTATAGTAGGACAGCGAAAAGCACATTGTAAGAACACACAATACCTAAACAGGAGTAAAAAAATATATTCATTAAATTCGGGCATGACCCCTTAATCAAAAAAAAAAATCATGCAGCTTGCGGTCGCTATACTTTTCGGTATTACCTAAAAAAGGCGCCAAAGATTTTTGACGTCGCAAATAGACATAATATAAACCTTTAACTTATGTTTAATCCTTACAATTAAAACACAAACATCTACTAACTAGCGTGTATACAAACAAAACATCCGTAAGCAGGGTCGACTAATGACGTCATCTCGATCTACCTGCGTATTACCATACGTCTGGATAAAGGTCTGAGCCCGGATCACTCTGACCCGAGGGCGAACTTAGTTTGAATGGGCGGTAACTAAAAACTCTTGCTTTATAGGCACACATCCCGGTACAAACGGCTTCGTGACGCGTGGCCTCGGTGCATGAGAGTCGCGGATCTGCAAAAAAACAGAGATTTTCTTGGATATTGTTTTGAAATTCATTCATTCATTTCATTCATTCATTCATCTGTTTAATGACCATTATTGTTTTTTTTTTTTGTAAAATGGCTTTAACAGTTTATTTGATTATGATTATTCGTTTACTAAATCGGCAATTATTAAGAGATTGCAAACTAAAAAAATATATAGTAAACGAATAATAGTAGTTACATCAAGTATTAATAGATAAGTTTAGTATAAAGCGATGAATTTAAATTACAGAACAATATTTATTTCACAAGCTGTCGTCCATAAAAAAGAAGAATTCGATATACCTGTGTTTCATGGTAATTCGTGAACATTAGGTTTTGTTTACTTCGGAAGCTAAAAAACACAGTCTCGCCCTTTGTAAAAAGTAAATAAAACATTTGGATGAAAGAAAACGAAACGGTAGCAATTGTCGGCAGTAAAAAATTACAACAAAGTATTGTTTACCTGTATTATGAATTGGAACACCTTTTTATGAATACAGAAAGTGAAATCTAGTTGAATTCAATTTTGAGTTTTTGTTGAAAGTGAAAGCGAAGGCGGCGAGTTTTATTACCTTTTGTAGAAAAAGAAAAAAAAACAGAAATTATATTTTTTTATTGTATCTTTGTGAGAAGTGATTTTATGCTGTAGTGCCTTAAAAATATACGTCTGAGACGAGATGGTCAAAATAGTTTTGGATGAAAGCATCATTAGAATTTCCTACATTTATTTAAATAATTACATAATGTTCATATAGGTACTTCTTCTACATTAACGTACTGAAATTTCTGACACAAAGACTTAGTTTTTAATGAATATTTATTTATGAACTTTGCTTCAGTACCTATTTAAGTATTTACCAAGAAAAATATTCCCGCTACCTCTTGTGTTTAAACCACGAGATAACCCACACTTCGCTTGAAGTAGTTAGTAGCCGAGCATGAAGGTACAGTACAGCCACAATTATTCCCACCACTACTATTCATACTAAAGCCTTCGCAAGATGTGCAGAATGCAAATACTACCAACTTTTGTTTTTGTTCAGTCCCCTTTGTTTTGTCTGAAACAGTTCGTGTTGGGAAACGTAAAAGTTTAGGATATTAATTTGTACCTTACAGACGTTCGATATGCTTTTGTTTTTAGCGGAGCTAAATTTCATCAGACTATAAACATCTATATTTTTTATATATTTATTTACCCTTTAAGTATGTCTGATGTGTACCTAAAGTATCACTGTAGAAAGAAAAATAAATAATACTATTCGTTAAAGTCCTGTAGAAATTCCTGGACATTTTACGAGTGTCTGGTTGTTGACCATCACATTAACACATACCTAACGGTCGTACCAAAGAAAACACATCCAATACAGCGACATACTCATCATAAACAATACGTGCCCTCGCAGATTATCTTCTCATAACACAAACTTATTCCGGGCGTCGTGTTGTCTGTCGCATTATGTAAATACATGTTTTAATCTTCACGAAGACAATCCCATAGATCGCGGGGCTAATAATGCTCACTCAATGCAAGTCACGAATGAAACCAATATCGGGAATCAGGACGTAGATTAGAAAAACATGTAAATAGGGACCTGATGTGGGGAGCAGCCTTCGTATGTACGTCACATAGACGTTCTGAAAGAGATTGATTCTATTAACATGTTTACGTAGGGCTCCCCAACTTGTGAGTACATACACAAAAATTTCATTACATTAAAGTGTAACGTGAGAAACAGGCAGCAAAGGGTTTTCTAATTTTCATATTATAGAGATAAAGAGGTACTGATTCTAAATGCGACTGTTAAGAGTTTAACGTAAATAAATTTGAATAAACGTTATGTAAGAAGATATCTATGAAATTACAGTAATGTAGCTAACGGCTAACTTATCGAATATGATGATAGAGGTGTCAGACTTATCAAATGGAATTGGAAAATATACAGATTAAGCGGGTCTGTCGGATATTCGACAATCGTTAATAGTCCATATATCGATTACATTCGATATTTAATATTCGAATAGAATAGTGTGTGAACTTACCATAAAGAGGTTGTGAATTTCAATAAGACCTCTTCGACCTTACGTGTTCAATCGATAGTCATATTCCTAAAAATGGGATGGCAACCAACTTTTGGTAAACAGTTCAGAATAAGACTGGAATCAATAAATAAATATGATATGTACGAAAACAAGCTGAAAGCCCGTCAAATCAAAAGCAAGTACATCTATCAGAATAAAACCAAAGTATAATTGGATGAGATTATGGGATCTCAACAACATGGGGTGTTTATCGCGAGCTTTCCTTAATAAAGTTCAATGATATCAACTTACGTAGATTTCTATGCTAATGTAACAACTCTTGCTCTTGTAAAATATTATAATATTTTCGTCGTTGGACTAAAAGAAATGAGGAGAATCGCAAGAATTTTCACCCCGTATTAGCATTAACATTTCTTTGTTTTTATTTGAAGAATTTTTGCATTAAGGTCAGTGGGGGCAAGATGAAAAACGGGGTAACACAAAATGTCATCCATAACTCCAGATTTAGTGCAGATTTTGGTGTGATAGCAACATTATTAGAATCCCTATTTTGTTACGCCATACTTTCTCATTCAGCGTTTGCCATTTCGAGTGATTGGTCGTGTTAAAAACTTAAATACCCAAGTCGTGACTTTTACGAAGTTAAATCGAGTTTTTTTATCTTCCCCCGAGTTCCATAACTTCACTTATGAGGTAGGTACGAGTGTTGTATTGGAATACCTGCTCATAATTTTGAATTTTTAGTCGTGTTATTACACCTAAATATGTTTTTATAACGTATTTTAGGAGTTATTACAACTTTCCATCTTCACCCATAAAAATTTGACGGGGTAAGAAGAACATACAAAAATTTCGATCTGACCCCGATTTCAAAACTCATAGTTTCATTTCAAATTGTGTGGATTTTAATTGTTATTATTAATAAAAGGATGTTATTATGGAGACAGTATTTTTTTAAATTCATTTTAAGCATGTAGTGAAAAGTTTGGGAACCTCTTCTTCAATCTTTCCCCGGTGGGGTAAGATTGAAATATACAAAACAAATAATTCGTTTTATCTTTGTTATGCCAAGGCATTTTGACACTACTGGTAGTTCCGAGTATTCTAGGCACTTCAAAATAAAGACTAGTGAGCATGAACAGCGTCAAATATTCATTTGAACGATTTTAGAAACTATTTCGGTCTTTCCCCATCACCTTTTCGTCTTTCCCCTAGACATATTTTCGTAATAACAACATTTAACTTATTTTTTTTTCTGCTTTCGAATAGATTTAATAGGAAGGTATTAATATGATACAAAAATATATTCTTTGCTCTTTACTCATGACAAAAAACATTTTAGAATACGCTTATATGTACGGTTCTACACGTCTTCAAACACAACACTGCTCATCTCATTGAAAAACCGTTCGATCTTGCCCCTACCGACCTTACAAATGTTTTTGAAAAAGTATTGCCTAAATAAGTACCTATAATTTTTCAAGAAAATGTACACAAAAAATTAAATATCTTTTGCAAACTTAGAACATAAATATCGTAAAAAAATCGTAGTAGGTACAAGTAAAATTGTTCGAAGTAAATATAAACTACAATTCTATTAATTTTCTGTTTACTTATCGTTAATGAGAAAGACGGCTAATTGCTAGCGAAAATAAATCTAGAATGCGTTAGTTTGTTATCACACTGAGTAATGAGTACGCGGGTGACGAAGTAGGTCACTTAATTAATTCAGAGGATAGTAATTTATCACTTAACTTACTTCCTCTTGACATTTTATTTTATGCAGTAAATAAACGCAAAAAATTAAAGACAATAAATCTTTTAAATAAATATTTTCTGACGAATATTTTAAAGCTATTTTTCCTCTTTAGATGTATCGTTAACTTTGTACAAATATCGTTTAATCCAAAAATCCGTTAGTGAAACTCAATGTTGAGGAAAAATGAGCGCGTGTGGAACCGTTAAATAAGGAGATAATAGTATGTAGTCTTCGACAAGTGACGCAAGGCAATTTATTAGGCTTATAGCCTACTCATACTTATCGAGACAAAATAAAATTTAAAGTCTGATTTATTCGAAATGGAAAGTAATTTCGAAATTAATAAGTAAAAAGTAAAAGTTCTGTAGATTTGCGTTCAAACATGTAACTTTTCAACGTCATCTCTACAGAATTCCTTTAAACCTAACGTGAAATTAGAAGGGAAAATAGGACGAGATAATTGTACCCCCTCTTACCCTCCCACCTTCAGCCCTCGTTACCAAGTTTAATCTGTTTAAACTTTTATTTACTTACGCTAAATTGAAGCGATTAGCAGCCAGGCCTTTCCGTGAAAATGCGTTTGTTTTAACGTTGTTCCAAATTAAAGTTTCTGAACTTATTAGAATCCGAACAAAATATCCAAGGAATTTCGGGATTGTCTTAGGCAATCGTACCTTGTTTTTCGAAATTGAACACCTTTATTGAATTGTAGGAATTCAATCTATTCTGAGAGGTCGCTCGGCGGATATGTGGGTCGACGACATTGTAGATATTGCAAGGACAGGTAGGGAAGCCGGGTACAAATGGTACGATACGGCGAACATTTCCTATCTACGTATCTCTGTATTGTTAGAAATTATTTTGTGCGTCACGTAGGCACGCAGGAGTGGTTTGTTTCAAATGCTTTTCATATTTCTATTGTTTAGGTGAACGTGAAATAAAATATCTAACCATAATTCAAGAATTCCCAATAAATATATGATTTAATTTCAGTTAAATCATATTTATCTAAACACAAATACTACATAAATATGATAATACCGATCGGTAAATGTTCATTTAGAGTTCAAAGCCGTTATTTTCTTTATACATTGAATTTCAAACAACAAGCCACGAATTGTATTCGACATTGAATTCTCTTCAGATCGATATTATGTAAATTGCTTGTAGGATCATTTATATTCAAATATCTGCATAAATTTATATCAACACATGTTACATATTTTATCGAGCATCAGAATAAATTTTGACTTCAATTAACGTTTTGTCATAATTATTTAAAAAATATATAAGTTATGATATAACCTCATACACCAAATGCGATTTGATTGGGTAGGTAGTCAGCAAACATGCTATAATTTAAATTTTATTTGACTGCTGACAACCGGTGTATATAGAGGTGTGTACATAAGTAGGTATTTTAAAAACATTTTCGGGTGACGCGAGAATCGGTCCGGACACTCGGAGGTCATTGGACTCAAATTTTGTTCACACCTGCTTAAAATATACCCTTGGAATGTTCCTACTTATCATGAAGGTGATGACAAGAACTCACCTAAAGCTGTGTAACTAAATTATTGGTCATAACTTTTTCTAAAAATAAAGCCCAATATTTTCCTAATTAGCATCCAAGTTCCTAACGACTAATTTCAAGATTCAAAAAGAGAAAGTCAAATGTTCCCACAGTGCCAAGCCTTCTGCATCGAACACCATTCTTTAAAATGCATGCAGATGCAATAGCCGTCGGCCATGTTACCGACCCGACTCCTTTAGCCGTACTGTGCGCCCTACACCTATCTCCCTCTTTTGCATGTAATATTATATCTAGTCGTCTCACCCCTACGGGAAACTTATACGGAATTAGGGCAATACGCATGCGCGGCGTGTCAATGTCAAATCAATCCTCGTAGGCTGATGCAATCGGTTACACACAATTTACCAGGATAGTTACAGGCGAGTTGAATCCATTAATTAATACTGTGATTCTTTTTTGTTTCAGAACCGGATCGCGGTTGGATTCTAAAGAAAATGGATGTTTTTGAAGTGTGGACGGTATGTTTAACCATTCCTTTTACTGTTAGTGTAAGTAGGTAAGGAAAGGGCCGTTGTTAATGGCGGTAAGTAATGTTCGCCCTCTTGGCCTATTTGCAAACAAAGGTAGAGCTCTACCTCAAGAACGCTCAAGAACGACCTGTTTTTGCTAAATCGTATGTGTGCAAAAACAAGCTCTTTCATTAGGAAAATATTTTATGGTGTTATAAGAAAGAATAAGCTTAAGCTTCAAGCACGAATTTGCGTTGGTTATTTCAACTATTTTACCTAATTCAAATTGAAAACGATGTCATGAGAAGTGAAAAAAAAAAATTCTACACATTCATTCATAGGATGGGTAAATTTCTACTCAGCGCAAAAAAACATCAGTAGTTATCTACATATTTACCTATGATTAGAATGGCTATTGTAAAGCCTAAGCCTACCTATGTATCGAATTTTAATTAACGTATGACGTCAGAA
The DNA here is from genome assembly GCA_002382865.2 of Heliothis virescens. Taxonomy (NCBI): domain Eukaryota; kingdom Metazoa; phylum Arthropoda; class Insecta; order Lepidoptera; family Noctuidae; genus Heliothis; species Heliothis virescens. Next base: position 5,246,048 of record NWSH02000601.1, on the reverse strand, counting down.
TTGTACACCTTTTGTATTTAAACTTAAGGTCACTTGTTTCTGAATGAGAAGCCGTTACGAAATATTTAGAAACATACTTATCCTATAATATTTGAATTTACTTGACTAGTACCTATCTGACTAGTTTAACGGGTACCTAATGTCCAATTTTTGTATGACGTTACCTAAAAGAAAATTAAATCGAAAAAAAGTGCAGTTCTTAAACAACTACTCAAGACAGGATCTATATTTAGATTTCGATGCACCTTCACAGGACACAGCGAGTTAGTTAAATATTTAGTCATAGACCGGGAGCCAACGACCATATTTTTACGAGTGGCAAGAACGTCTCATTACTATCTTATTACGTAGCGTGTCGGCCGAGCCACGAGCCGCAACACATCCAATTTCCCAGCTTCCCATTTATTGATATTGACTCTACGAGGACGCCTCGTGAATGCCTTGGCTCCAGATATTATAACAAATGGATGTGCCGTCTCTGCGACTATGCGCTCCCTTATTACGTTGCAAGCCAGTAATGCTTTGTAGTTTTGTGTATTACAAACTTTTTGTGTTTGAAAATGGAATGCTTATTTTTTAATTTGGTGTCTATGGCTACCTAAGTACATTATTTACAATATAAATTATTTTGTAGGTTATAGACAACAAAAAACATGATTGTAAAGTTTAAGATTATCAGAGTATTTTTTGTGATTTTTTATCTTCATCGAAGTAAAATATTTCTTGATAACATGTTTGAGCTGACACATGCAAGGCTACATGTAAACTGACCGTAGTGTTACGTGTATTGACGGTTGTAAACAACGACCCTGACCTATGTAAGAAGACATAAAATACATCACATAGTTACTCCGCATTGTAAGCCGACGGAACACTGCTAGTTACCTCATTGTTAATTTATGTTTGAAGAGGAAATTAGCGGAAACTAAATGTTTGTGTTAAACATAGTAATTAAAAGGTACCTACCTATATTAGGAACTTCGCGAACTCGTCATAAGTGTTCATTACTAGCATAATTTCTATTAGTCTTGTCATATTTATCGATGTCTTTTTCTTAAAGAACTAACACTAGCCTACTTTCGGATTTATTTTCCGAAGTAGGTAGGTATACCTACTGAATTAGGTGCACCTACCAAATCTAGTATAAACTCTACATCTTTGTATGCCATATTTGGTGGTATCACTTATTATCATCAAACCTAACGCCGGATAAGCTTGAACCGATACGTGACTTGCGAAAAATAGACATTTCACCCCCCTCTGCCCCTCCAAAAAGTTCTTATTCTTTCATCCCCAGATCACGCATGGAATTGATAGGAATATCTTACTATGCAATCGTCTAGATAGATTCGGATTCTGATTCCTAAATTGATTGAAAGTTTGGAAAGAGTTTTTCTAGTATTACTTTTAGTAGTAGTAGATTTCTTTTCGGTCTTATTCGCTAAGTGAAATATTTTCAGATCAATTCATTTAATTCAATCTTTCACGAAAATTATTATTTTCCTTAAAACATTTAGTGAACATCTACATCTTCCTGAAAACTTTTAATAAGTCATAGTTTTTCTTCGCTATGATCTTCGTTTCAATATTTTTCTACCCAAACCCCAGAGGCAGTAAGTCACCATCGATTTCAAGAATTAAACCACTTACAAGTCAGTTAACTGCGAAACTTGGGCCAACATTCAGTAATCCGGGTTAACGACCCGCCGATTCGTCCGGAAACTTTCCGAGATAAAAGTACCCAACTAATATTATAAGTAAGACCCGGCTAATCTTACGTCGAGTTCTTTATTTAAAATTGTTCTAATATAGAGAACTTCTTTTTAAAAATGTGAATGTTGTCTCATGTTCCCGCATTCAAAAAGTGTTCCGTGTTTTCTACTTAATTAGCAAAACATTTGGCATACGGGCTTGTTACAGCAGCCAATTTATCTTGATTAAATTCGCTGAAAACAAAAACAAACTATACACCTATACATAGCCTATTAAACTACCTCAACATTGCCCTATATGAGTTTACTTGTGCCATTTACTTTCATTACCGGTTCTTTATTTCAATTTAAGGCCAATACTCTAACCGCTGATCATCTAAATGGCAGCTCAAAACTTACCTAGCAACTCTATTTACCACTTAAAGTACAAACGCTGACACAAGTACCGTCTACTTAATAAAAAATAATCTAGCTATAAATAAAACACGTGTACCGGTGTCTGTAAACGGATATTATGTAAGCAGCCGGGCGCAATTGATGTCATAAATAACAAAATAATTGTTCTCCATCGAGCAATCATGTTTATTGGACTACAAAGGGACCGAACGATCAAGACTCGGTTCACGCGACTAATGAGAATGCTGTACTTGTAACGCTGCGATGTTTATTGATACTTTCTCAAATGTAAGCGTAGACTGTACTGATTAAAGAAGTTTCTTTCAGCATTTATGAAGTTCTGAAGTAAGAATTTTGGAAAATTGGATTTCCCAGAAATGTGAGAGCTGCCCGAAAACTCAAAAAAGTCTTTCACTTATATCACAAAAGTGAGGCTTTTTCATTAAATTTTTAACAAAGGGATGATCAACCCTTTCAGTGCCGTCCGGAAGTCAAGTAGATAACGAAAAAACACAGCAAAAAATCGTGGGAAGCCACGCCGCGTCCATTTGCCGATAAAGGCCTCCGATTAGAATAAAATAAAGGCGAATTATGCTTGTCAATCGCGCCGCGGCTTTCAAAGGGTTATTTATCGCTTATTCGATTCGTAAAGATTGAAATTTACTTATACGGCTGATTGACATGAATGGTATTTCTGTGCAAGGCCTTATCTTCGTCTCCCATCGCTTGGGTTGAAGGTACTGAAAGCAAACCAAGTCTCTTTGTTTACATAATAATACAGTTAAGATTCATTTCGATTTGAGTTGCGATTTCGATGTGAATTTTCTATTGATTTTGCTATTGGTGACGAAAATAAACATACACTTTTCTTTGTTTTTGGGAGATATCTCAGAATAAAAAATATCGATCAATGAAAAAAAAACTACATTTAGCGAACAATTCAACAGCATAGCGTTTTAAATACGAATTTGAAATGTCAGCCTCCATGATCAGATACCGCCTTGCATATTCGTTTACATATCTAATTATGTAAACACCGGGTTCCGTTCGAAATTGGAACCTGTCTGTCAAAGCGGAATGAAGCGAGCCAATCAGAGATAAATAACCGTTGGGTCCGCGAGCGTGGCCCGTTTCATTTGCATGTCAATGATGTGCGGGGGCGGAGGGGAAAGGATCGAAGGGGCCTTGCAGGTACAACGCCTCACCTGACATGCCATGATAGGACTGTTTTTGGTACATCGTGTCACTGACGTGCCTTTGTTTCGGTATTTAATTGATAAAGAAAAGGTGCGGTTGGAATGATGAATATTTGACCTCAACATGAATCTTTATAATAAAAATCTGTATTGGAAATATAAAGCTTGGGTTTTAAAATATACCATAATTTTTGCAAACTTTTTCACTCAGCGTTGTGGTATTTTGTGAAATTTAGCTGAGCCTTCTTTTTGTAAAATTAAATAAAGCTGTTGAGTTCTAATACACGTTCGGGGAGAGGGTTCACGACCGCTTAGGTACACTTCAGTGTTGCTGAGTCGAGGCAAAATGTTCTGCACCACTGCTGGCCGACGAGACGGGTATCTGAAAGAGAATTTTAAATTTAAAAAAAGAAAACGTTGAAGTTATTTCAAGCATGAGTTACTTATTGCACGGGTGGTGAAATGTAGCATAAAGCTTAGTGCTACGTGTATTTAATTTTTTTTTGCACTTTCTACAAGTAATAAGTCAGCAAGAATTTTATCCCTTATCATACACAAAACGGTGAGGTCTGTAGAAATGGGTGCTATCGATTTAATTATACTATATTTCTTTCATACAAGTTGGTCTTATAAAACACTCTCTTATGAGCTAGTATAGAGAGCTAACAACAAACAAGATTGCTTGAGTTACGGAGAACAGCTGAATAGTCTGACGTCATTTTATATCAGGCACGAGTGGCAATGAAAGAGGACTCTACGATGACGTCATACTATAGCCGTTAGTCCTCCTTATAGTCATGGCACCCATAGAATGTGAACGCTTGATCGTTTATATATCAATAGGTCTGTGAGACCTCCGAGATTTGTATAGCGTTGGGAAATATTAACATAGTTATTATAGCTGAATATTGCTTCTACAATGACAATATTTGACAAGTAAGATGACCATAATATAATAATATTTTATGAAGAAAAATCTACCTAAATATAATAATAATGGAAACAGAATAAATAAGTATTAATTTGTCAAATTGAAATGCATTTAACAAAATCCTCTTCTAATAAAATATATCAATGTTAATTCGATAATTTTATACAGATAAGAGTAAGAGAGCTAGATTACATAACTGATTTTCTCATAGAAGAGTAAAATCTTTTTCGCAATTCCTGAACAAATAAACGAAACTTGCCTCTATACAAGATTAGTATGAGAGTTACACATAAACGATATTCAGTAAAGGAAAATAGTAGACAAAACCCGGTTCCGCTGACTCGTCACAGACCGTCAGCCATCATTTTCATAAACATAAGAATATATTTATGATAATTTTAGTATCTCCTAGCTTTTGTCGGCCTCTTCATCTACGTAGATATCTATTCGCTTAATATGAAAGAATATTTACTTGTAAATAACTTAATGCAAAATGAAAATGTAAAGTGTAGAATTAGAAATATTAATTTAAAATTTCGCTGGAAATAATCAGCTATCAAGTCATTCAAAATTGTTTCAAAGAAGTTGCAACACACCGAATTTAACAAAAATACCTTAACTAATCGAACAACATCCCACGGAACCGAAAATCGAAGTACTGTCACCGAAAATATGAATGTATATCAACATTAGCATCAGATTGTGAACAATATTAACATACAAAGATAATAAAAACATGACAAGTGTTATATCGAGATAATCTGGTACCGCCACAGTGCGTTACTCGGGCTCTTGTATAATATTCCGATCATTGCCGACCAATGCCGAAGTTGGCCGAAGCACGTCAAAGAATATGGCGGTTGTTATACCTAGACAAGCTTGTTAGTTTTATGATAACAACCAATGTTTATATCGGGACGGTGATTGTACGAAAGTGTGTATTTTATAAGATCTTTCTTCATATAATATGAACGACAATTTCTGGGCACTACTGTGTAATTTTGCTCAGTAAGATTGCTAGTTATTTGATGTACAACGTAGATTTTACGAAAGATATAGAATTTTATCCGAATTAATCATCAATTACTCATAGTTAAGTCAAAAAAATTCAATGGGCAAAAGCCTATATAAAATTCAAGAATGTGACTTTTCTTGAGCTGAGTTTTTGTAAGCCTATGTTAAAAAAATATATATTTTGATGCCCAATCGAGCACTCGTTCGACTGAGCAAAATGTTAAGAGGATTAAAGCATTAATATCTACATAAATTGTAGCAAATACATGTGACTGGCTCGTAGTATATAGAAATACCTACTTAAATATTCTTTATACTTAATATTATAACTTACACTTTAAGTAAACATATTATATACTACTTAATTGATCGGATAAATAAGGAAGACTTGAAGATTTGGACCATCTGTCCCTTTCATTATTTAATCTATATCGGGGTCTGTTATTCAAGTTAACTGGGAGCCTCATTTCGTTCATGGAGTCCATCGGTCGACTACGTGACCTTGTCATAAATTACTTTTTGTCCGCACACAATGATTTTTTTATCGATCTTTTTCTTTCATTAGTATTTTCAGAAATAAAACCAAATTAGAATTAATAAGATGTTTTGAAAGGAAAGGCATATTTTTGAAAATTCAGCAGCAAAGTTTTTAGATCTCTAAAATGTCGTTATTTTAAATATTCTATACAAGATGGAAATGCAAGAATATTCCAGTGTTCTGAAGTGCGCTTAATGTACCGAGAACGTCAATAGGTAGCGCTGGCTGTAACGTTTCATCTCAAGGCTCTCTTGAGACAAACGGGTTGAATATTTTGAGGTTAAGTTTTTTTTATGAATAAATTCATTGTCTGGATAAGTAAGGTCAAAAATTGTCGTCGGAACTTTATCCAAATAATTTTATTTAATACTGATTAATTTGGTAAATAAATACTTTTCATAAGCATCTACGTAATGATTATCTTTGACAATTTGAGTGAGAAGATGATATGTAGAGATCAATTGTTTACTTAGTAAAACTTCAGTATAAAATATTCCACCCAATGTTTCGAATGTTGCCTTGCCAGCAACATTTTACTGCATCGAATTTCAAAACAGTATTTCAATATTCTTACGTCACCTGTTCTGCACTATTTTATTTTGAATATTTCAGCAAAAGTTTTATTCGAAGCGATATTACTTGAACAAGTTCGTTCCCTACACGTGGTAGGTGGAGTAGGGTGAATGCTACAAATATAGTAGGGACGGGTACGGCGCATGGTTTATATTATTGAGGCTCCAACGGCCGACGATAGGGCGGTTTACCTTGCTTACATACAGATACCGAAATATGTGTTCTACCTATATGTGTACGTCGGTCTACGTTATTGAGGAATTTTGTCAACCTATTTGGAAATGGCATCAACTTAGACTTGTAATAGTGTAGACAGTAATCAACAATACTCAGTCATTACTTGACTCTTGCTGCTTTTAAAATTTTGGAATTTTAGATAAATAAAAAAATCTTAAAACTAAGTTCCTTTAGAAAAAACATTCAACAATTTTTAAAGAAAGAAAAGTTTCAAATATATTGTTCCAAGGTTTTACACGGCTATAAAATAAATCTATCCCAAAGCATATACTTAAGCTATGTGCAAAGTATGATATGCCAAAACCCTCAATATCATCACACATACACTTACACAAATGACAACCCGCCCGATCCAATATGAAGTTAAACATTTGCATTTGTGAGCGACGGTCGTGCCCGAATATCCTTTCATATAACATAGAATAAAAACAAAAACATTGTTTGGACAGAGACCAGCATCCCTTGATTATATTTGAACAAAATATTCTCCTTGTACCGTGTACACAGTATAATAAGTCTCTTGGGCGAACAAATGGAGCCGAAAGGAAAACCATCGCGTCTTAGGGTATACTTACGCTTTACGTGATCCGAGTAGATATGTATGGAATGGAATGGACAAAGGGAAAATCTCTTGAGCTGTATTAAGGTGTAAAGGTACCGATTCCCAAATGGTTCAGTTATTTTCGTCATATTGCGCGACAGGGACTCGACTGCATACAGAAATTGAATGTCGATGGGCAAATGGAAGCATAAAATGTGAATGCTGACGGAATGTAACGCGGCATGTGAGGGGAGATAGTACCTGATATGCTTTTAACACTAATCAAATTCTTGCAAACATATAAAGTAGTAATTCTCGGCTCAAATCCCTCTTTTAGGCAGCGACAAATGATGAGGTATGTTTGTGTACCTATTGAGGCACGGCGAAACAGGTTTATATCATAAAGAGCGGTATTCGAAATATTATTATTTTAACAGTATTTTTCAGTACCTACCTATATGTATTTAATCCGTTTCCAAATTAACCAACTTACCGACAGTTACACAAAATCCTTTAAACGAAGTGAATGCTAATTCATTGTATCGCTAAGGTGAAACAAAAATGAAATTTACATACACATGACGCCGGCAACACCCACAAAAGCTCGTCTTAAGAAATTTCCTTGTTACCCAACGACCTTAATGTTAACTTATTGGGAAACAAAACCACTATGGACGCAAATTTGATTCGTAATTTCCAACAAATGACACTGGAAAGAATTTATTTAATCCATGTTGTTCCAAAAACTGATGCTGCGAGTGTACAGTTTCGCGAAGAAATTCCGCTTCAAGTGTCTCCGTCGATCGCGGGGTGTTTAGCGAAAATAGTCCCTGTCTGCGAATACAGAAAGTTGATTATCTTTTATTGTTATTTAAAGATGTATTCAGTAAGAGACTGAAGCAATTTCAGCTCTATGCTATTTGTGTTAAATTCTAAAATTGCTTGGTGACGTTTGTTTTGTAAAATTGAGAGTAGCGCACCGCCCGTCGTGATGGGACCGCCGAATATTGCGACCCTTATTTATGTCCACTTGAAGTTTGCCGTAACTACAGCCACATCGAGGCACAGCGTTTTTTTGCAAAACACGCATCACTAGGACGCAGGCAATCCGGGTAAATTGGATTGCGTGATCTCCCTGTGCATAATTAAACTCGCATGAATAATTAATCCGGCTATATTTGCGGATTTGTTAATTTTGGAACATACATTTTTGCCGAAGCTGAGACGTTTTTGGGTGATGTGGTGTAGGCTTTACATAGATAAAGAAAAAAATGTCATAATAATGAAAGTGTTTATGTTTTTTTTTATAAAAAACGGAGCTATCTGGTCTAGGACCGAAGTGAAGTAGATAAATAGATATTCCATTCCTTGAAAACAAAATACAACAAAACAAAATATGTACCACTAGCTAAGCCCCTTATTCTCTCGAAGGCATCGGGTGGGAATCCAGCAAAACAATAAGGAACGAAAATTATCCCGGCAAAGCCCAAAGCGATAGAGCCCCACACTCATACATTTCACATGGATTTCTGAATAACATTACAGTATATATTTCCCCCTTCCTTTTTGTCTTGAATTCTGTACTTTCGCTGTTGAAGCTTCTTCAGAATTTACTAGACTGTGGTAAATAACAATAATAGAATGCCAAATACATTCACCCAGATAAGAGCGTGGAAAATAAGGATAGAATGTGGTATTTTGCTAGGATATGTTTGCATAAAAACCATACATTGGGACCTGTAGAATAATGGTTATTTTGTTTTTTTTTGTTTGTTCACATTGTCATAAAAATGTAGGTCTATTTTGTTATTATATGTACATATTTCGTAACGGAAGGCTGTGAAGGGTAGGTACAGCAATCTTAAAGGGTTTTTAGGTAGGACGGGCCCGGGATTGCGGTAAACTCCGACTTCCTCCTCGGTTTGATTACCATTCGCCCCTCGAGATGCTTGCCAACCACAGATGTAAGAAGCTTAAGTCATCTTAAGAGATTTGAGACTCAAATAATTTTGAATTTGGGTTCATGTTGAAGGTTTAATTGCTCTTCTGTTTTGTTTCGTGCAGAAATTCTGAGTTCTCGGTCTAGGAAGTCGGTTTGAGTAAAAAATATCATGCCATTTACTTTTGAAGGCTTTATGATTCAGCATAAAATTGATTGGTTTCCTATTGTATCTACAATCTATATTAAGAAGAAGCATTTAGAAACATCACACATTTTTTACCGAAAATAAAATATTTATTAGTTTAAAATAGGCAGGTAGGCACGGTACCTTTTCGTGCGTATTTTTATTTTATTTAAATCTCAAGTTTTCTTACACACCCATCTGTACCTACTGTACATCTGTATTTAAAGCTGGCTGAATATACTACCTATAATACTAAAATGACCTTGGCATAGTATTCTAGTTCGCAAAATTAATTTACTCCACTTGCAAGGAATTGTTCCCCTTCATTTGATTGTCAGCTTCCATCCTTCGCACATCCTCACAACAAAAGTAGATATTATCTAAAGCGTGAAGGATTAAAACGCCTGATATTTGACGCTTCGTGTCTCGTAGGGGGGACGATATGCTCTGTTTTATTTCTACATTCATAAACTTCAACAACATTCACAGAAATTATAAGAAAATCTTGTAATATGTTCACTTTTTTTATTTAAGTTCAAATTGAAACAATAATTTGAATAGAATTATATTACAAACATCTAATCTTTAATTTAAAAAAATATGTTTATCTAATTCACCACTCAACTGGCATAAATCATCCATTACTCTACATGCCAAAAAAATGTACCACCTTTAGTTTCATGACACATTCTCCTTAGGTATATTATGCAGAAAACCGAACATAATTTATAGCTTGTACAATACATAAACGCAGAGTTGACTGCGAATTGATTACAAAACAATTTATCACAATTATTTACGAGACAAGTGATAGATCTTGCGCCTACGCATCGAGTTAGGAATGTATTTCCCGGAGTGATTCATGCAGTCTCGTAGGACCTACCTACACAGAATAGTGTCTTTGCTAGCAATCATTTAATTTTATTATCTTAATTCTATCAGCAATCAGGAACAAACAGCTGTTCTTATTATTATTCTGTTCTGCTACAGTTTCTAATCTTCATTTCGCAAGAATTTTATATAGGTAATCATGCGGAAAATCGCATGAAAAATCATAGAGATGTCACGAAGTTGGATATATATTTGCTTCATAGTGATAGGGATAACAATTCGATCTTATGTAGGTACCCAGGTATTTCTTAAGCAATGCAATGCGAGTTAAATCTAACAAAATAGTTTTTGTTTTAAATTACTAAAATTAATTTAAGGAATAAGTATCTAAACATGCAATTATGATAGTAAATTATTCAGACAAAGTCATAAAATATGAGACTAGTCAATAAACGTCTAAGACACAAGCCACCTAGTAGCAGCAAGCATAACATAAACATGTCGAATGCACCAAATAAATAACGCCAGGTCTACATTGTTCGGTAAGTGCACTCGGCCGTATTTAGATAAATAAAGGTAATGCATACCGCACTAAACTTGTTACTGGATATCGGTAGGGTGGTGAGGTGTGTGCTGCGCTTAATCTTAAGACTGGGTTTCACTGTGCGAGCGGAGGAATTGGAGAACCGATTGCTTCGTTTGAGTTTTTTTAGTTAATATAAAACACTTTTGTAAAATATACAAATAATTTTGTTCACCGGATGTTTAAGAAGAACTTAATTAAGCAATAATTAATTATTAAAATATGATAAAATATTGGCCTACTCAATTACCTATTTTGCCACTGTTAAATATTTGACGATTACCTACGTTGCGATATACTCTACAATATTTTTGTAATACATACAAAATCAAAGTCGGTTAGTGAAAACACACCTTTAAGTTAAGATCATATGATAAGTGCTGGGCTTTTAACAGGTAGCCAACTATCATAGGTATACTTAGTGGACTGTATTTTAGGTTATATTTGCTTAATTTCTCCTTTTAACCTAAATATTACTAGAAACTAAATGATCAAACTACTCACCTATCCGATTAGGTACTTACTAAAATTGAATCAATTTGTGATTAGAATTTGTAATAAAACTACATCACATCAAATGTTGCCATAATTTTCTAATAATTAAAAATATTTTAATCTCTTTTTTTATTACCGAAATATTTATAGTTAGTACAATTAGTGAGTACATAAAATGTATTGTTTACTTTCAGGTGTTGGTTTTAAACAATTTACTTATACAATGACTGAGATGTGAACATAAATGAAGTACCTACCTACCTAAAATAACAATGCAGCTTCTATTCCACTTGGAATAATAAACAATTAAAACTAATATCTAAATTCATTCATATGCTCAATTAATTCTAAAAAGTGCACCTTTGGATCACCCACACTATTTATCCTTTATGAGAATTTTAATAATAAATAGCATTGACGTCCAAACGACTTATTGTCACATAAAGCTTGTAGCATACTTAATAATATAGCTAACTGAAAGCTAACAATAAATGTTAACAGTTGCTTGTAGCGAATAAATATGTGTCTCGTCTCTGGCAAGTCGATGTGCGCAACTTATACTCGTAGATAGCAGTGTGTTGTGTGCTACGGTCTTAAATTATTTCATTTGTCAGAGACTGTAATGACTGGCTAGTTTTGTTGTGTTGTTTTAATATAGGTACTATACGCTCTATTGTAAATACAAAAAAAAAAAATACGTAAGGGGTAAAATATTTTTTTATGATATTTTATTGATTGCTTTAGATGTGGTCGTATGTGCGTACCAAATTGTATTGAGTAGAACATGAAATTTTAATTTCCCATTATTTTTGCTATTAAGTGAAAAAAGTATATTTTCAGGCCTCCTCTGTGTGAAGGGAGGCCTGTGCTCAGCAATGGGGCAGTAAAAATACTGATGATAAAATTGAAGTATTTTTCAAGTAGGTAATACCTAGGTCCATGTGTTTCGAATTCTAGTTTCTATTAATAATACAACAGCTAAATACGAAGTGTCCACTATTTAAAGCGAGATACTAACAACATGTCTGGTGCAAGTAATTAACAAGACTAGCTCTGGACGGATTAAGTGCTAAGACAAAAGGGGCTTGTTCTATCTTAGTACCTATGTATGTGTACCTACTGGGCGTTTGTAAACTCATTAAGAAAGACGTTTAAGCTTTAGTTATTCAAGACCTTACCTATAATAATGAATGAGTAAAGTAAATATTAATCTAAAATCATAGAGTAAATATATACTAGAGTAGCAAACCTCGTTCAAATGCGTCGTAAGAAGCGAT
>NWSH02000601.1:5208006-5233498 GCA_002382865.2 Heliothis virescens | reverse complement strand
AAGACATAGATGGAGCTGTCTGGCTACGACGCGGCCATTGCTTCTCTAGTATATACCTCTATGTCTAAAATAGAAGAAGAGGTGAACAAAAGCTGGATCTAGGGCACACCCGCTGAAAATATAGACATTTTATTTTTTTATCACTGTTGTAACTGAGCATAAATAGTAAAAATAAAAAGTTGTAAGTATTTGTCGTCAAAAATATATTTTTTATATTTTAATATTTACTGATAAATTTTAGTTTGGACGTAATTATTGTATTATATTGATAATAAAAATGAAGTAAAACTTGTGATCATTATTACATAACGTTTAGATTAAATTACTGGAAGATAATTTAATGATATAGGTAATCAAATGTTTTCTTTAAACGGCGTAGAGAGATCAGCAGGTCAGATAATTACATATTAGCAATGTGATTTAGTCAACAATAACATTGATAACTTTGCGGACATTAGAGCATTTTTTTCCTCAAAATAATTATGATAAAAATATATTTATCAACATCAAACGCGTTAGGCGTTAAATATGAAATTTAAAGTCATTATTTTAATTCTTTGATCTCGCCGCATATTGTATTTGGTATAACGTGGTATAGGTAACGACGTAACGTTTTGCCTCAGTCGACTTTACAAACATTGAGATATGAATTTTATCAAACAAGGTCATGCTGTTTCAGAACTACTTGATAATAAAGAGACATATGGCTACAATTTGCATATTCATTCAAGGAAATTAAATACCTGGCTATAATATCGAAAATGCATTCCATATTATCTGTAAGTTAAATTAATAATACAAAACAGAGACTGATACAAACAAAGCGTTAATCTTACCTCATCGCGTGATATCGGCACGAAGTTCAGACGCAGTAATTACACGCTCAAATTAATTACATAACGAATTCTACAAAACCTATGCCACAGACGGACTGACACGTTAGAACATTTAATAAAAGATTCATATTTTGAAAAGGGACGCGAGCAAAAAATGTGGGGAAAGTTAACCCTATTGTACCACCCTCATCTAAAAACTGGGCCAATAGGGGACGGTTATGGGCCGACAATGGATTTTTTCCTACCAATCGATATGATTTCACAAAATGGCCGCTTTTGGACGGACTTTTTTGTGTTCGGTTCAACAGCTTCCTATGGTCTGACGTCACAGCCTATTAATAACAATGGAACACGATTCGTTCGTTTTTTGCTCAGTCGCGTTTGGGTTCCGTAAAGAATTCTGCTTGAAAAGATTTTGGACGGAGAATATTCATTTCAATTTCAATCTTCAGTTAGAAATATTTAAGTATTTTTGCATTTCGATGAAAATAAGATAAACTTAATATTTTAGGCTTTTGATTTTCAGGTGATCTTTACTTTTTTTTAATAAGATTTTTCTTATGCCTATTTATATTTTTTTCCGTTTTTTTTCATGCAGATAAAACTAGCTATGTAGGTAAGTAAGTATTCTACACGTACTTATAGGTACTTATGTAGTTGTGAGTCCTATTTGGCTGTCACTTATGGGGTAAACCTCAAATCCCCGTGTTTTTCGTCCTGTCTTCTTGTTATAATTTATTTTGGGGTACCTATAGATGCCTTGTTTGCGTTTTGTAGACAATAGATGGCCGTGTTGTCTAAGTATAAGTATCATCTATTCATATGATATACTAGCTTTCCCACTTTCCCATGGGAACTACTAAATAAAGCCCAGATAAAAAATAGCCTTGCTTTGTTTCCTTTAATAAATGGCTATCTAACACTGAAAAAACTTTTCAAATCTGACCATAGTTGAGATTAGCACGTTCAAGTAAACAAACAAACTCTTTTGCTGTATAATGTTAGTGAAGATTCTATGATAAACTTAGCCATCATTATAGGTAAATGTAACTTCTTATAATATACCTATTACATGTAGTATTATAATTAGTTATCTCTGTTAATGAGTGTTTAATTATACACGTGCAAAATCATTACCATAGTAAGTATAAATAAGTGGGTAACCTAACAAGGGTAAATTAAGTACCTACAAATTATTAGACTATACGAACAAAATAATAAGGGCTCAAAAAAAATACTTTCTATATAGGCTACTAAAGCAAAAACACAAAAAAGCAACGAGCCAAAAATCATCAATAAATTGATAAACGCCGTAAAATGCACAAATGGTACCCATTCAAAAATGGATCTGATATTTATCGAGTGAATGTAAATTGTAATTGAAAAGGCAAAGAACCCACTAGCCGCCAAACTATCTAATAGGTGTGCAGTAACCGAATAACAATCGATTTCACAATATTTATAAGCTTCGTCTATACTACAGCAAAAATACCTACTGCATTTTGGTAAGTGCTTTTATTCCAAAACGAGAAGCATTTTGTCCAAAAAAGAAAATCACTGACAATCCTATTTTAATTACGTATGCCTAATTGACTTTTTCAATGTCAATACTAACAACGAAAAACAAAATAAGATAACATCTGCCCGTCATTTTGTATTCTAAGGTGTCAGACTAACAAGTCGCGCCATCTATCTGTTCACAAGAAATTCTGCAAAGCTTACCGTACATACACTTGTGCCTGTGTGAGTACTCGTATTCTGTTACGTAAACACGCTTTTACGCACACTACACGAATAAAAAGACGTGTATTTACTCGCTACGCGGTTGCCTGTGTGCGTTGGCAAAGTAAACGCTGCGCATGTGTGCCTCGTCCGTACGCAAGTTTACAGTCGCCATTTCGGTTGTGTGTGTAGCGTGTAGCGACAAGGAAACCATCGCACACTAGCAAAAAACTTTTTCCCAACGTTACTTGCAGCGACATCTGGTCTGCGAGGCTGGAACTAACACGTAACAGAGCTTTTGCAAAAAGGTGATAGTGAATTTTCTAACTAGATGTTTTAAATAATATTAAATATATAATTATAATTTTCCCATTGGAACAGTTTGCAATTGCTTATTATTATTCTCACGAAAACTAATAAGAATAACTTACCTAGCTGTCTCATTGATATGCAAACTTGTTTTACTTCACATTATTACATTATTATTGAAGATTGCATGATTGATGAATAATAAAGTGCTTAATAATCAGAAGGCATGATTAAATTGATGACAGTTAATATAGTTTAATAAATGTATCTTATTTTTGAGCTAATACGAATTACGTAGGTTTCTTATTTCATTCAGCTTCGCAGACACATTAATACTAATAGGCCAGTATATTTTATTATTTACTGCTGATCGTATGTTTTTAAATGATAATTAATATTGCGAGCATATTTTTAGATGAAACTTAATTTAAATAAACTTGTTTGATTTCTTGATTACCTTGGCAGTCGCTGATTGCTCAATTTGGTCATGACCGGTTAATTGTTTATCTATCATGTTCATACTTTGATTTTCCATGCGCCATAGTTTTGTCTTAAAAATTGCTTGCGAATATTTGTTTCACAGTTTTCACGTGCTCCCATATTCACGTGCAGCGTCCACGAGCTTAAAATAGACATCTTTATCAAAGACTTCCTTTACGTACGGCCGGATTGAATTCGATTTGGATAATTATTACAAAAGCGTGTACTAATTTATAATTCAAGGATGACGGTGGATACGTAATCAATTACAATAAAAATGCAACAACGTAATAACAGCTAATAGGAAGACCCCGAAATTAATTAAAACAAAAGATAAATTATTCTCGCCGTATTTCCATTTGTAATTACGTAACTAATTAAAAGTTTTTATATCGTTCAACATAACCGTAGGTACCTATATACATTTTGTACAAGTGCGGGTGATTCGAGTAAAATAGTTTTATTTACATAAAATCGCCCAGTTTTATTCACATACGGCAACGATTGGCATCGCGTGTCGGACGGAGACCACGTCACATCAGCGGTGTCGCGTCATATGGCCATTATGTCATTGCATATTATTACACGCCACGAACTCGGTCAATGGCCTATGAAACATTTGATTGCATCACGAAATTTTCGTAGCAAAATTCCTTGTAAAACATCTCAAAATTACGTTCCTTTGTTAATGAAGTTTAGCTAAGTTCAATCTTAGTTATTTCTAGTGGCGTGCCAAGGATACTGCGTGGAATGAATCCAGAATTAACATTTTTGCTGTGCAAGGACGGGCCGGGACGCCTCTGATTTGTATCGTGCGGAGATTAGTAAAGTTCATTGACGTTTCGCGTAGACGATACGAGGGGATTAGGGGCCCGCGCGGTGGGCTCGCGTGAACCGCCACGTTAGAGCGAGAGCGCCTAGCAAATTGTCGCGCGCGTCTCGTGGTAGCAGGTGCCCATAATTGGCATTTAGTCAGCCGCCTGTTTGAACTTTTGAAGGTCGAAAAATAAACATTCGGCGAGACTGAGTTTTCTGTGCTCTTTTTAACACAGATATCAAATTCAGATTTCGTTTTGCAGAACGAGTTACACTCTAAATAAATAAGACTGAAAATTGGCATTTTATGAAAATGAAGATTGTTTAAAAGAAATGTGTGTATACTAAACCCTTAACATTATAGTTGGTAATGTAATACTTTACTCAAGATTTTTTAACATCGCTCTTTGGTAGCACTCTCCCTTATGCACGCTCGCTGGTATGAAAATAGTTCTCAACGGGATTTAAAGTTTCATAAACTACACTTTAGCATTCATGTATTTTTACACAGAAGTGGTGAGTTCCAGAATGGCATTTTAAATTGAAACCTTTTAAAATTTTTCGTTGAATATTGGCCCATTAGGTAGCTTTGTTTTTGTTCGAAAATATTTTATCCAAATGTTCGACTTCACTTCGAGTTGATACTTATAGTATGAACCGTCTACCAGACAGTCAGACAACCATCGTCACCATTTGAAAGCCTAAAAAAGTTTCGTATAATTTTGTTAAAGAACTGGTTAGTTTTTAAGCTTCCAAGGACTGAGTTGAAAGGCAAAAAAGTTGTCCAATTAAGTGGAACAGGCTAACTAACGTGACTTGCGTAATCCGTCCTTGAAAGAACTAGAATGGATTGTCCGGGAACGTCTGGAAACTAGGACGCATTCGTAGTAATATGGGAGGTAGCCTGCTCTACATTCCTTTACGTTAGAGAAGTTTAATCAAAACAAATTCACAAAAACAGATACTGTCTGTCAGTTCGCTCGATGATAATGAGTTGTTCGCGACACGCTTAGTTTGCCCTCATCTTATTAAAACAATGCCAATTTGTATTCTAGTGGGTAAAAATAAACGACGTCGACGCTCTGAAAACATTTTTTGTACAAGATTTTTTGCGGCTGGCAATACCAATTTCTGTTGGTAAATTACACAAAGTAGCTACAACACATATATAGATATAGCAAAATATTATGCAATTATGTCTGATTACTTCATTAAATTATACAAATTAATTTTGATTTATTAGTCTAGTTGGACACTATCTTATAAAATTTAAATAGCAGCTTAGTCCTCATCTAAAAGTCTGATGTATATTTTAACTCACAATCCAAATTAAACCTTAGGTCTTAGTGATAAGGTCTATTATCGAATAACATGCAATCGAAGATTTTCTTCTTATGATGTAACCGAAGCACCAGGAAGACATTAGTCAAGATTCAAACTCGGTGATAGACATTTCAGATGTGGACCGGGCTCACCGCCCACATCGTACAAAGCGGTTTTATAATAATAATAAAATCCATTGATTACGCCTCACCGCAGGCGGAAATTAAGCACCGTTCCGAATCGACATCCATCCCTATCATTTGTTATGATGGTAGACAGAGACATACAATCCAAAATCGAACCGGTCCCGTATCCGTTTAGTAATGAAAATAAGGAATCGATCGCTCCGCGGTCCTTTTTGAGGTCGGTCTAGATTTCTCGTGGGAATTTTAAATTTTCCAATAAATACCTTCGTGCCTTCAGGTTGGAAAAGGTTGAAAGTCAAGCGTGAAAGCGTACAGTAGGATTACCTTCACAAATTGCCATCCAACTAAAAATAGTTAGTCCATACGCAGACGATATAAATCACCTATTTGTATGCATCATCACCTTAAACATAAACTTACGTAGATACCTGACATTCGAGACAAAACAAAAAAGAAATATCAACCCATTCCTTCATACACTGATCAATATGTCCACCTCCTTCAAAAATTGCGCTGCAATGTTCCCTCGGGGATTCCTGTCCATACTCCTGATAACCCCTCATTCTCTCAGATCACTCATGGGAAATGTCAGAGTGACGCCAACAATTTGTACCCAGGACCAAAACCCTAGTACACAAGCCTCCTTTCCTAAACTAAATAATATTTTATAACCAACTTTGAAGATCAAACTTTTAGTTTTGTTCACTCAATCATAATTAAAACAGCAATAAATGACACATAAATATAATTTGTGGAAGCTATAGTTTCATACAATTAACGAACTTTCACAATGTTACCTAATTATCATATTACGTTCGTTACATCGTTTTTGTTCTTATATAGGTACATTTAACTTCGTAGATTATTTATAGGTAGGTAGTTAGTTATCTTGATAACATCAAAGCGCGTCATAATTTTTGGTAACACAAGACTAATGGTATCACGGAACTGAACACCGATTTAATAGCACGCCGGTGTAGCGATAAATATTAATAAAACCAATAAATTTCTCGTGTGTCAGGTTATTTTTCATGCACATTACCTATTATGTATGATACATATGACAGATAGGGCAGCCCGCTATCAAAGAGTTAGTTACCTAATTAAGAACCTCTGTCTACTCCTATACATATTCAGTAGGTATATAATAGTATAAAAACTCATTAATCTGTACGAAGCTAAAGGCCACACAGACGGTTTACGTGACGATTGCTATCTCACTCCTGCGTTATGTGATCGGATATTGGGAAAAAGAGATAGACATAATGTAGGCTCGCACGTCCTTCGAAAGGCTTTGCCGGGGAAACTGGTTTCGATTAAATGGTTCGGGACGTTGCAGTTTCAGAAAATTTTACCTATTTTTTTGACGGTTTTTATTTTTGGTTTGAAAAAAAATAAGAAGTACATCTATATTTCTACAAAATAGTGTACAAGTTTCTTTAGTTCGCGTTTCAATTTTATTTTTATTAATAAATTTATGTGTCATCGCATAAACCTCATTTCCTTAGGTAATTTAGGCTAATTTTATTTTAAACTAGTTTTGAACAATATAATTACGCTGAAAATATTGTATTTAATCGAAATAATCATACAATTAAGAGTAGTTTACACAGAAAAAAACACTTTGAGTGGGCACTGAAGCATTAATGATAATTTTCCTTCTAATCAAGACATTGTTGCATAAAAATTTAAATACGATAAAAGTGAATTATCTGAATTGCTGCTCTTTCATCGACATCATAGAAACAAATAACATAAGATAACATTCAGGAACGATAAATTTAATATTTTAGCGTAACATTTACAAGAATAACAAACTGTACACTGTAAATTATTATAATCCAACGCCTACAGAACAAAATAATTCACAAAGAAAAACAGCGCTACGAAAATATTCAGCTACGTCCCGAACCATTCGGTGTAGTTTGGAAAAGCCTCCGAGGATTTCGGATAGATGGCGTTGAGCTCCTTGTAATGGCTTCCTTCCTTGCTTCCCTGCCAACAGTACCCGCCCTCACATATCCTTATTATTTTAATTTTCCCTAACAAAAACTACTGATATTTAGTACAACTTAGGTAAAAAATAAGCAAATTTCCAGTATCGAATGAACATTCCAACAAGAATTCGGTTTGAATAAATTTGAATACTTATTTTCATACATGGTATTGGGACGCTGCTTATCTCGGCGCACATGTTATTTATTAGTGTAGCTAATTTAAAATAAATGCTGGACACACGAAAATGTAAAGTAAATTTTGCGTACAGATCAGGATATGTAACTTCAAGATTGTTGTTAAGCTGCGCGATTTCAATCCTTATTTTTTTTCAGTTTTAGGTACTTAAGTCTCTTTTTGTTTCTTTAACTACCAGTGTTTAACAAAGCCTAATTAGAATGATGATATAGAATCTTGTAATGTTTCCTGAATGTTTATTGGTTGTCGAAATAATCCTAAAAGAACAAAACATCGTTCCAATAAGCATCGGTAGATTCTAATCAAGTGGGATCTATTTCAAAATGGCCGCTACAGCGTGGGCACTATAAATTATATTAATGGCATGTTATTTTTATTAAAAAGTTTTCCTCGTGATCAGAAAGATTTATTGGGATGTTTCTAGATCAAACAGTGTTGCATAACGGAGGAAGGGCGGGCGTTCCGTCGCCATATTTATAGAGACGCACGCCGCCGCCGTCGGCCCGCGCATGCGCAAGAACTAACCCTCTTATTTGTTGGTAAACATGGCCCCTTGTGTGGTCGATAATGTTTTGTGCACCTCGTGGAAAATAATTTAGAGCTTGATAAAGGAAATGCGCAGAGGGCGTTGATTTCGCAGGGCACAGCTTCCTTATAAAATCATTCCGGCCCATTTGGCTTGAATTATCGCACCAAAGGCATTTAGGTGTAATGAGAAATAGGGGAGGAGAGTAATTAGTAAGGATTTCTACCTAAGCCACAATTTAAAATTAAAATTATTCATAGAAATTCGCCAATGTTATGATAACAGTAGCATTTTTGTGATACATAACGCTTCTTCTACGTAAATGCGGGCGCCAGCTGTTAGTGTTATACAACAGGTCACGAAACAACGTACAAACTCATAAAAATCATACTTATTAACATACACGCATTATGAACGACCATTCATGTGAAAAAAACCACTTTGCCTACACCCCGAAGTGGCGTTGACTGAACGTGTCAATACTCTACATAGTTATAACTACAAACTTAACTTTGCTGCTCCGAAAATTTAGAATCACTTTTACCTAAAAGGAAAAACGACTGAAAATGTGGTGTGGTATGTGCAAATATAAGTTGGTTGCTAAACACAGGTTATCTAAAATCAGTAGTTTGTTGATGGCTCTTAGGGGCACGTGCACACACTAAATAGGTTTAAAACATGAGTATTTTATGCATTTGATACAACAAATTATTTTATTTATGAATTTGATCGAGATTAGGAATCTATTTAACTGGTTATATTGGTATATGATTTAGACTAAATAATTTTGATAAGAAACTAATTTTAATAATTAAGCAAATAAACTATACAATTATTTATCTAGTACCTAGTTATCTTCTAGTTTTGTATATATTTACCTAGGTTTATTGCCCACATAATTCCTTTACCTATGAATGAAAATATTATAAATATTAATGAGCCAACTGTGTATCAATTAAGAAGCGCTTATCAGAAGCCTTTTACTATTTAAGCTGCCATTTATACATAACGAAGTAATAACGTAGGCAGACTTTGTGTTAATTAAAATTTTAGTTAAGACCTATTAATTTTAAAATTGCTTTTACCTATGTAAATTCAAACATTATCTCATTAAGACAGCTGTACTTATCATCTTTAAACCATTATTAAAGTGGCTACATAATTACATTATTAAATATATTAACGGCCAGTTTCCCAGGGTCCAGACAAAGTTCTTGATAGCTATCTGACAGATCAAGCCAATGCCTCACCCGTGAAACCTGTGTAGGTACTGGCCGTATATAAAAGAANATTCGGTGTAGTTTGGAAAAGCCTCCGAGGATTTCGGATAGATGGCGTTGAGCTCCTTGTAATGGCTTCCTTCCTTGCTTCCCTGCCAACAGTACCCGCCCTCACATATCCTTATTATTTTAATTTTCCCTAACAAAAACTACTGATATTTAGTACAACTTAGGTAAAAAATAAGCAAATTTCCAGTATCGAATGAACATTCCAACAAGAATTCGGTTTGAATAAATTTGAATACTTATTTTCATACATGGTATTGGGACGCTGCTTATCTCGGCGCACATGTTATTTATTAGTGTAGCTAATTTAAAATAAATGCTGGACACACGAAAATGTAAAGTAAATTTTGCGTACAGATCAGGATATGTAACTTCAAGATTGTTGTTAAGCTGCGCGATTTCAATCCTTATTTTTTTTCAGTTTTAGGTACTTAAGTCTCTTTTTGTTTCTTTAACTACCAGTGTTTAACAAAGCCTAATTAGAATGATGATATAGAATCTTGTAATGTTTCCTGAATGTTTATTGGTTGTCGAAATAATCCTAAAAGAACAAAACATCGTTCCAATAAGCATCGGTAGATTCTAATCAAGTGGGATCTATTTCAAAATGGCCGCTACAGCGTGGGCACTATAAATTATATTAATGGCATGTTATTTTTATTAAAAAGTTTTCCTCGTGATCAGAAAGATTTATTGGGATGTTTCTAGATCAAACAGTGTTGCATAACGGAGGAAGGGCGGGCGTTCCGTCGCCATATTTATAGAGACGCACGCCGCCGCCGTCGGCCCGCGCATGCGCAAGAACTAACCCTCTTATTTGTTGGTAAACATGGCCCCTTGTGTGGTCGATAATGTTTTGTGCACCTCGTGGAAAATAATTTAGAGCTTGATAAAGGAAATGCGCAGAGGGCGTTGATTTCGCAGGGCACAGCTTCCTTATAAAATCATTCCGGCCCATTTGGCTTGAATTATCGCACCAAAGGCATTTAGGTGTAATGAGAAATAGGGGAGGAGAGTAATTAGTAAGGATTTCTACCTAAGCCACAATTTAAAATTAAAATTATTCATAGAAATTCGCCAATGTTATGATAACAGTAGCATTTTTGTGATACATAACGCTTCTTCTACGTAAATGCGGGCGCCAGCTGTTAGTGTTATACAACAGGTCACGAAACAACGTACAAACTCATAAAAATCATACTTATTAACATACACGCATTATGAACGACCATTCATGTGAAAAAAACCACTTTGCCTACACCCCGAAGTGGCGTTGACTGAACGTGTCAATACTCTACATAGTTATAACTACAAACTTAACTTTGCTGCTCCGAAAATTTAGAATCACTTTTACCTAAAAGGAAAAACGACTGAAAATGTGGTGTGGTATGTGCAAATATAAGTTGGTTGCTAAACACAGGTTATCTAAAATCAGTAGTTTGTTGATGGCTCTTAGGGGCACGTGCACACACTAAATAGGTTTAAAACATGAGTATTTTATGCATTTGATACAACAAATTATTTTATTTATGAATTTGATCGAGATTAGGAATCTATTTAACTGGTTATATTGGTATATGATTTAGACTAAATAATTTTGATAAGAAACTAATTTTAATAATTAAGCAAATAAACTATACAATTATTTATCTAGTACCTAGTTATCTTCTAGTTTTGTATATATTTACCTAGGTTTATTGCCCACATAATTCCTTTACCTATGAATGAAAATATTATAAATATTAATGAGCCAACTGTGTATCAATTAAGAAGCGCTTATCAGAAGCCTTTTACTATTTAAGCTGCCATTTATACATAACGAAGTAATAACGTAGGCAGACTTTGTGTTAATTAAAATTTTAGTTAAGACCTATTAATTTTAAAATTGCTTTTACCTATGTAAATTCAAACATTATCTCATTAAGACAGCTGTACTTATCATCTTTAAACCATTATTAAAGTGGCTACATAATTACATTATTAAATATATTAACGGCCAGTTTCCCAGGGTCCAGACAAAGTTCTTGATAGCTATCTGACAGATCAAGCCAATGCCTCACCCGTGAAACCTGTGTAGGTACTGGCCGTATATAAAAGAAATTTATTACCTACTAGCCGTTTTCCCGCGGTTTCACTCGCATCCCGTGGGAATTACTGCCCATACCCGGATAAAATATAGCCTATGTCACTCGTGGATAATGTAGCTTTCGAATGGCGAAAGAATTTTTTAAATCGGTCCAGTAGTTTTTGAGCCTATTCATTACAGCCAAACAAACAAACAAACAAAGTTTTCCTCTTTATAATATTAGTATAGATTCAAAAATAGGTACCTAACCCACTCATTCAGTATATAACAACTTCAATTCAATGCTCAAGACCGTGTTAAATTCGTTCTATATATAAAACTATTCGCTCTATATAGCGCTCCGTAGGGCATACCTACGCACATGCTATTTACGTTTTACTAAATAAACTTTACACTCAGTGGTAGGCGTTAACACTTATATATTTACTAACATGATATTTCTGTAAGATAGTAGAACGGAGCTGAAATGTAACAAGTAATTTAACGTGTTCTACGTTTATTTACAACTTAACTAAACGTATGTGAGTTGGCCCAATTGTTAGACCTAAAATTTTTATAAACGTGTCGGTAAAGAAATACATAAGTTCCCTGCCTATGAATATAATATGTAATGCCTAAGGTAAAAAATAATAATTATAATGTCTAAAATATGATTACAATTTTAGTCTAAGTATAGGTATCGCGTGTATTTGCAAGCAACACCAAAAGGCAGGAGATAGTATGACGATAAAATAAAAAAGCAGCCATTGATACAAACTAATGGAACTCCGACACGCATTACGCTCGCTTTAATTTACAACTTAAACTTTTTCCAACGAAAACTTTACTTAAAACATTATCTTTTTTAAGCTAAAAAGCGTCAAAGTTGGACAAAGTTATCTACTAAATGTACTTGTACATTCTTTTTTTTATTCACCTTATCTATTTTCTTACCTATGTACTAACGATTACATAAGAGACAGGCATTGACTACACATTCGTCGTGACTACATGGTCTTGTCAAATACGAACAAGTTGGCAGTAGGGTAAAAGTTAATTGTAATTTTTCCCGACTGTCAAAGAGAGTTAAATTATTGTTACATTAATGAACTATAAAGTACCTATGTACCTGCTTACAATAAAAATAAATAAAACCGTAGATTTATCATATAAACTTGTGCGTTTTATTATCAAAAACCTGTAAACAATATCGCGGAAATACTGTTAAAAGTGAGTATATACTTAATGCAAAAGTTCACGCAAAACACGATAAGTATAAAAAATGAACAAAAACATAACGTAGGAAGGAGACAAAGTTCCTTAACTAAGCTACATAAAAACGATATCTACCTACCGACTTATCTACCACCAAATTAACCTTCTCACACAAGTTTCGCTTTCCGAGGCATTCCGAAACAAACAAACATCGCGCCGGCAACGTCCCCTTCTCCCGACAAGGGGCGAGGTGGGGTAAAACACCCTTGCCCAAGGGTACTCAGTATTTCTTGATTACCACAGGTCTTACGCTGCACCAAGCTAAAGATCTGCATGCGAATTCTCAAATTTACTAAATCTCGTTTCGATATTCGAAAATGATATCGATTCTAGGAACGAGTGCTCCAAACGAGACGACATTTTGATGGTACCGGAGACGTTCGCCGTTCGATTTACGTTATCGTTTTCGAAATGCATTTAGTAAAAGACGTGATCTGTTTGTATTTAGTTGGATTAATTTATTTCGTTCTTTGTTCTTGGGAATTAAGTAAATTGACGGCATCGGTGGTGCGGGAAATGGGATGCAAATGTATGGTGAGCCGGGAGCGGGCGCCCCATACATTCAAATCATATCATTTGTGGCGCCGCTGCCGCCGACAAAATACGAAATGTCGTGATATATCGCGATGGGAAAAAAGATTGGATGGGTATTTATAATCAGAATCGGTAATCCAGACAAAACGATGCCGCTTTCATTATATATCTACTTACTGAAGGCTTGAATACATAAATAAAATCGAAATACTTTATAAGCTTTGTTTTTAGATAGAGCAATATCTTGTAAAATGATGGGAAAATAAATATAAAGAAGTATTTCAAGATATTTTTAGTTCCTCTATAAACTCTACATGGAATACTAAAGTAAGCAGCACTTTTTTCTTCGTATAAAATTTTAATAAGAAGTTCCAATTAGCGAGGTAAAGCGGGTATGCAAAATAATTCGCTATCTGTAGTTCAATTAAACTTAGTACAGATCTTGAAGAAATTCGTATTCTTCTTCGTGTAAAGTGCTTATTAATACAATAACATTCGTCTCACGGCGGGATGTTGACCAATCAACATGTAAATCGACAATGTTTTAATTAAAATTTGCATAAATATTTAACTAATTTGAGAATGTTTTAATCACAAGAATATAATCAAGAGAGTTGAAGCATAAATTACGTTATTGATTACCTTTATTCGACGCTACGCCCTTTCTTTAGGTACCTAACAACCTTTAGACGGGAAAATCCAATTTGGGTACTTACAAAATTATTCAAATGCACCTACACAAAGTTACTAAGTATTTGCCTGACTAGTTTGTGAGTATGTAGTTTTAACGCAAAATTATGTCTGACAGATTCTGAAAATTATAAATAGAAAACATGGAAAGAAATTAAAGGTCATACCTACTTATATTTAACTTCATATTGATACCTATAAGACCACCGACCCATTTGAACTTTAAATAGTAAATACCTTCTAGAATTATTAACAACACCTTCAATTAGGTATATGACAATGATGATATATTTTTTTTTTCAAGGAAATGCATACTTAAAACAGAATATGTATCTACTTACTCAGATTGAGATACATACTTAACGCTTAATTTAAATAATTCAATATCAGATGAAAAAATCGTGATCACGACTTGTACCTCAACTTACGTGGAAACCATCAATTTCTTACTTTATGTACTTAAGTAACAGGAGATATAATATTTTCGCGTAAATTCCGACTTGTTTGACACCCGCTGCGTAGGTGGATAACCTTCCGTAAATAATTTCAGCTGTATATGTAGCCAAATTATTTATACTTTATGATTGGTACATAAATGTCTTGCATACAAAATGTATTTATTGGTATTGGATGACGTGGATTGCTGTAAATGAAAATAAACACAACATCTTATTTCTATGCGAATAAAAATATATTTATCTTTAAATTTTAGTCGCACTGATATAATTGATGCAACAATATTTCAATAACAAAAATGTTCCGTAAAGATTGGTCTCTAAATTATTGTAAAGATACTTGCGTACATAATAAGCATGGAGAGATTAAAAGAGCCTGCACAGTATTTAGAAACGAATGTGTTTTTTATACGGGAATGGGTGAGAAAACCTGTACTCGCATTTTGTACATATTTATTGGTAAATCCAAACTAATGACGTTTTCATTTCAAAGTCTCGTAAGTCAAAAATAGTGGTTAATATAATCGAGTTAATAGTATGACGCCTCATTTAAGTATTTAAAATAGGATTTCAAAATGGATTATATAATTTCTCGATTAAAGTTCGGTGGGAAAAGAACAATTGTATCTCAAGATCAGTAAACTATGAGTTCGGTTTTTTAAACTGTAAATTGCTATTTATAATTTTCATAATTCAGCATCTAGGTACCTATCATTTCGTCAACTTTACAGTGATTTGGTAGAAACATACAATTGTTTTATTATCATTAATTCATGAATTAGTTCGGCTCTAAACACTCAAAAAATTTAGAAACACAAAGTTCACTGTTATGTCCCTGTCAGCAGTTTTGTAGCCAATTTGTACAAGACGGTTGTATACAAAATATTTACATGAATTGCACTCAAACAAATGAAAACAAAATGAAACAAGGAAATTCAGCAAATTGTTCTACCTAAAAAGTTTAACTTGTCTGGAATTTAAACAACAGTCTTTATAAAGTATGAGTATATTATGGTACCCCTTGGTACGGACGTAAGGCTCCATCTACACAGAATGTGCGGGCATTAAGTGCGTCCAGACGGCACGGTTGGCTGCGTCAGCAACGGAACCCTTACGTATTTCAACCCTTAGACGGTAGAACCGCTAAACAAGTCTGAGTGGCTTTCAGTTTTCTATGCGTGGAATAAGCGATGAGAGACTTGCGATTTCGCTACAAAAGTCGAATACTCTATTTCAAAGCGACATTGCACCATATATTTACGATTTTTATTATGGTTTCATGTATTAAGTATGTTACCTCTCTTATCACCATCGTTATCATAATGATAGCTGGTACCTAAATATAGTGTGTACTTTATTTGACCCCGTCGAAAAATATAAAACGCAACGGGTTTCGAATCGATAAGATGTTGACAAGAACACGTACCATACGAAAACAGCTCGTTATGATAATGTATAAAATTGGTTTGTATTGCATCAATTATTTCTCTTCAATATGTAGTTTTATAAATTTATTTTCTTTTCATTTCATACTGCAATAGAAGCTTACAGCTCATGATTTACGCCTAGTCGTCTACTATTTCGTATGAAACAACTTTATTCTGCAACAGGGAAGGGGCTTGCGCTGTTAGGTACCTAACTAAAGTACGGAAAACGTTGAACTTTAGAGGAAATTGTCGAAACTACGCACTTAGCATTTGAGGGACCAACACTTTAGTGAGATAACCTTTTGTTGGAATGTCTGTTACCCGTTCCGACAGTTGTTTAGTATCTCGCCACTGTTTTTTTTTCTTTTAAGTTCCTTTAGTTTGTGTACCTAATGCGGACTTTTATGGCAGTACTTTTTAAATGTTTGAAGAAAATATAACAATATATTTATATGCTGCTGTGAAACTTGTACACTTACTGGTCTGAAAGGTCCTTTCTTTGCTTGAGAGCTTGTTTTATCAAAACAACAGAATGAATGTTTTGTTTTAGACCCATAACTTCAATAACAAACAGATGTACACCAAACAGAGCGGGTTAATTAACAAACAGCTACCGAACTCATTAGCCGGGGGTCCCCAAACACTGTAAACGTATCCGAACGTCAATTACTCGGTGTATTAACAAAATAATTAGTCAACAATTATTTCAGCATCGTAACGTTTTGATAACGCTCACAGACCCGTTCGGGGCATCTGTTGCCTGCCCGCAGTAGGATACTTGATCTTGGCACCTAAACAAACTTATAGCTACACCCTGAAAAAACAATAGAATATCCTATCTCAACCCACTAAAGCACAAACTCCCTTGGACATTATTTTCAGAAGTGCAAATTTTGGGACGGCGTGGTAGAATGTTGTTCTGTTCTTAAAATTAATTTGGGCCTCTTGAGACTCCAGTCGGCTGTCGGACGAGATTAAATCAATCTCCAGCTAATGAATTTTGGTATGTAGATATCTAAAACTGACTGGGAAAGCATCGGCATTGAAAGTAACTTTCTAAATTAAAAGATTAAATTCATATTTAAGGAGTTCAATTGTTTCATAACGTGTGAATGAATTTATAGAAAGTGTAGATCTCAATGTACATTTCATCATTTACACATATAGCTACCTATCATAGCATAAGTAAACAAATATATAAGGTAATGCAACAGTGTACCTACCTATGTTGTCTTATGAGAATTAATTAAAAAATAAACAACAGTCCCTACTCAGGTATTTCAAGTAAACCTTCATTTTGCATACGCTGTAAAAGCTAATGTAAGATCATCCACTTCGTTGAATATTCAAAGAAATGCAAAAAGCGTCTCATATTTCACGCTTACTTTATTCGATTCTCGATATGTTGGATTCTTACAATGTAACTTGGCAAGAAGCATCAGCATGTGTGAGGAAAATCGATTTGCCAATGTTTTCCCGACTTATCCGGCCTTTTGTCTTCATTATAAGTAGGGTCTCTGATCCCCAGATATAGAAAAGGAAAATACCTTTATAAAAATAGCACTTGTTTTGTTTTTTCATTGTAAAATATTTCCCTTTCGCTGAACTTCTTTTGACTTTTTTATTGCCGGTGATTATATACTGTAATGTCCTCATATGACGGCATTCATCATTTTAACGCCATTTTAAAACATATGTCTGAAATGTTTCTTAATTAACTTTTAGTACATAACCATAAATCACCTCGTGCGACAAAAATAGGTACATATGTACGTTCGCACGTCCATAAAGTTTAATTAAAATTGTTTGTAATATATACACCTTATTTATCCGAGAAAAATAAGACGATGTCGTCGCTTTCGTGTGTTTACGACACGTATGTCGATGCGTTAATTCGATACGTAATATAAAAACTGTGAATTTATTCGCGATCCACGGACTAAACCTTACATAAAGTAAGCGTTTGTATGTCCATGCGTCAGGCAGGTGGCCCTGAAACAAGCTTGTAAGATGCGTATCAGATCATTTTCGTTTCACGCTGAGAGGCATTTAACGGAATTTCGATTTTGCAATGCATTTAAATTCAAGATAATCTCACGCGGTTCGATTTCTTACCTAATAAGTTAAATTTATTTACAAAGGATATTATAAAGTTATTAGAATACGAGGAGTTTTGGAAGGACCGATTTGTAATACCCTTAAATTCCATTTTTTATTTCCAATCCCCTATTTGAAGAAATTAAAACTAAATTGAAACATGATATGATGTGGGGCCGTGAAATCACAGCTTAAATTCAAAATCTCACAAAAAAAAAACGTTCAAAAAATCATCGGCCATTTTTAAATCATGTTCCATCGGCATTCGATTTTTAAATATGGTGCGGAGTGCACCGAACCCCAATTCGATAGCCTGATACAATCGTCCAGATTAGAGAGAACTGGTGAGCTGCCCCTTTTGCCTTATGGAGGTCTACGGGTCAAAGGATAGCGCGAGGGGTGGGAGGTCTAGCGTCGGTGGTCGTCTGGCGGCCCACAGCCCTTCGGAGTGGGGACGGAACGGTACTGGCATCACGCGAGGGCTTGTCGATGTCAACATCTATCATACGTTTTATGGCCGAGAGGCTTGGAAGCGGACCGCTTACATGCGAGTCTATCCACTATCGCCATGTTTTAGTATTACAATTGTAAGGTCTTAAACTACTGAATTTAGTATTGTTAAATATAGTAACCTAGATTGTGACAATACTACAGTGCATGTTAAGATTGGTTTGAAATATCTACAGTCTTTTCTTTTGTACCACAACATCTAATAATGAAATCATCATAATTATCCAGGGCATAGCTACCATCGTTTGATTCCTTGAAATTATTTCATCCTACTATTATCAATACTTTTTGAAAGAACGTAAATAGTTCTAAATATCTTGGTTTATGAATGGCCCCACAATGACTTACGCAATCAAATGATCTAAACAGCTGTTCTACGACCACTTATTTCTTTAATGTCATATACGTGAAATAACATATATAACATCTTTAAATATCTCCTACTGATCAATTTTCTATTTCCATTTTGACAAACTATATCAACTTTTACAAGGCAGATGTCTTGATCCCGCAGTCTGTGAAATTAGATTGTTTATAAAGTTCGTCTCATATCTAGATTAGTCACGTTCGTGGACTTAACTGCGTCATCAAAACTTTAATACTTAACGTCGAAACTGTTCCGGGAAAACGGGAATACGTAATCTTGACTACATATCCAATTCGCATATTATCACAAATCCTTCCTAAGATCAGTGGTTGGATCGCGAATACTCGAACGCTGTCGTGCATGTCAAACCCGCAAATACTGTAATATTTTACAAGATTTTTATCGAGAAAAAATGACTCAACTTTCATGAAGCTACAGCGAAAAAAGAGCTCAAATTCAAAAGAAATAAGATCTACAATCGAATGAAGTTCATCTGCCATTGTATTATTTTGCGACTTACACCACAGATCAGCGAATTCGGTAGGTAAAACTTTGAATCCCCGTCCAATTTTGAGCGAGTCCATTTGCATCTCCTCTTGCATTAACTAACGGACCCGACCCAAAGTTCCCTGTTCGCGAAACTTCTTTTCTGCTTCAACTGTTTTGATAATGTTGCCATTTCACGGAACGAGGATTAAACAAATTTCATAATATAAAGTTCTTTAAAATAAAACTCTTTGAAACAAACCTGTAATTTTATGTTCGTGAAAACAAAAAGGCGCGAGTTTATAAAGAATTGTGTAATTTTTAATTTATTGCTTTTTTACTTCAGCTTAGAAACAATTCGTGTAAAATGTAGATAGGTATTTCCAAATACAGGAAATCTTGAAAGCTCGCCTATCTGTTCGATATGAACAGGTACCTTCCATTTCCATTTTACGACTCCTCATTATTTTACCATAAAATGAAATTAACTTGAATCGATCGATTCAGCCGTATTTTGAATATCGTATGATTAGGTATCTTTGTGTTTATAGCGTGGTGTAATAAACATGGCTATCATTAAAACGTTCCAAACACGCCTAGTATTTACCAGCTAGTACGTAACTGCGTCAATTGCCTTATCGGCACCCCCACAGTCCTATTTCGTGACCAATTGCCGCCGTCTTGGTGTAATCAAGGCTTTATTGCACCAAAAAGAAAAGCCAACGAGATAATAACAGTAGAACATGTGTAATAACTGAAAATGTTTGTTGCTACGTGTCACGCCTAGATATGTGATGTTTGACACAACGGTTAGCACGTTCCACAAATATTGTACTACAGACAGGGCAAATACAAGGCAAATGTGTGTGCCTTAGTATGGCACAAACATTGGGGCATAATGCCACGGTAAATTGTGCACGTCGATATAAAATTACGGGTCGTTACGGCGATTGTCTCTGGCGGCGCTAGCGGGGCACGTTCGCGACTTATCGCTTGTTCAGTTTTTCGCACAATCGTTTTCTGTTACTATTATTATATTTTTGTATGGATTTCGGGTGGCACTGAGCTCCTATTCCAAAGTTTATGCACCTTCATAACACGAGAAAAACTTATATGTCTCTATTTTTCTATGTGAATCTTATTCAGCATTTTCAGCCGCGTTGTTCAAGAATTTGTTAGTAAGTAAGTATCTATTTACTTTGAGAGGAATGACCTATTTCATAAATGGCCAGAACAATGATGTTTGTTACAGACAATCACGGTTAAATAGAGCACATCTGCACATCACAACGTACAATTGCAATTGCGAACACAATTGCTGCTTCGGTTATAAGTATGTCATTGTTTCTTTGAACCTCAACAACAAGACATTTCATGATGACACTATAGGACATTGCATGATCGTACCAACTGCTATTTACTGTCTTCCTGTAAACTAGTTGACGGCCGGTATTTGTTGGCTTTTGAAAGCTTACACCGAAGAAAATTATAATAGTAATAGAATGTAACCTTACCACGTATTGTACCACTCTCACTGACCACAGCAATAAATCAATGATCGGATAAAAGAAAGCAATTAAAATAACTTTCGTAGACAAAGACGCACATTATCACAATGAGGAACGACCACCTTCACTATATCACCTGTAATTTTAAACTGATCTGTACCTCACCAGTGCGCATTGTTGCAACGCGGAAGGGTTTAAATTTTTTGTTTATGCTCTAAATTTTTATGGAACCCACTAAAACACCAACAAAAACGAACAATGCACGTACTTTCAGTTTCTTTATAAAAATAGAACAAAAGCCACCGAAGGACGGGGTAAGGTGTTTTTTGATAGTAGAAACAAAGGTTTGTTATGCAACTTTTGTTTAGATGAATGTCCAATTGTTTCGTTGTTGCATGTGATAGAATATTGCCAGTCATTCTCAGAACATTACTGGTGTTGCCGAGCAAAAAGTGTACCAACGTGACGTTTTTTGATAAACAGAAAAAGTTTTTAAAATAACCAAATGTGTCCCTGAAACGTTATCGCCGATAAGTAAAGCAGAGCCAGTCAGTCGTACAAATAAGTGAATTTCAATACGCAGTCACGGATACGAAGCGTGACGGACCATCGGATTTAGAGGTAAATATAACAATATATAAGAACAAAAAGATTCCCAGTAAAGAACAAATGGATGATCCAATAATTTACTAACCAGTATTCGATATTTTTTCGTCGCAAAGAACAAGTCAAAATAAATAAGGATTTGCCTAATGTTAACACGAAAATTATGTTGAGGAAGACATTTTTTTGGAATCTAGCGAGATTCGTTGCTATTTGTTCGTGTTGTCGTATATTTGTTTGTAGCCGAGTTTCAAGGCTGGTGATCGGAACCGGGTACAATCGTCTGTCGCATAAATTACACATTTCACTGGCATACGCGTTTGCTATCGAATTCTAGATGTTTTCTTATGATAGTTGGCGGGACGCGACTCTGATCTCGAATCTCATTTGTGTTTATTAGTCATGATATAAATAATAGGTCTACGCTACATTCCTACTGAGTACCTCTTTACGTATAATGTAAATGAACTCATTTCTAAACATTTTCCCAGTAATATTCTACAAAGATTAGTTGACTGACGAGTATTATAGAATTTATTTCATTTAATGTTGATATTTATACTTAATTAGTTTGCCACGTTTTAAGTGGCGTTATATATTATCTATTTAAACGCTTCATAAATAATTTTATTGATAAATTATAAACCAATAAGTTTGTTATTTTATTGCGGGGGTAATAAATTGTATGAATCGAGATATTTAATCGTGACCTGAAATTGCGTTTATAGTGACTATTTATCGGCTCACTAGTAGATATATTATCTATTGTATATATTTACAAACTAGAGTAGACAAACAAATGAACATAGTTGCATGTAAACAACGTAGTGACCCAATTAATTAAGTATTAACCTAATCAATTGAAATAAGTAGGTACCGCGAGTTTTCTCTAATTTATATTCATGAACGTACTATGTGCAACTAATTAGGAGTTTGAGTGTAATTTGGGCTCAATCACAATTTGAAAGTTTTACTAATTTATATTGAGCACATACATAATTGATACTTATCCTAGTTAATTCTAGAAGCATTTGTATAGGTAAGTACCTACATGAATACTAAAGAAGTAGGTGTACAGGTATTATAACATGACTTTTAACATCGATCTATATTTGAAAAGACCAAACTATGCATAAAATATAGGCGGTTAAAAGGTACATAATGTGAACATACTCGTACGTAATGTGAAGTCACACATGAGAAAGGGGTGACTGGGGGAGATATTACACTATTTGGAAATAAGGTCCCATGTGCTAGTAACATATTAACATTTCGTAGGGTAATTTAAAATTAATAATCTCTAGATACTCTATTTACTTACCTATCTACGTATTAATTACTTTAAGTTGTCATCTGCCTAGCCTTTGGTTAGAGTTATCAGACTTTCTGGCTATTATGAATGCCAAAGATGTTCAGATGTTTTAAGACATAGAGATCACCCATCCGTTATTAGTAATAACGGATGGGTGGCCATCTGTAATAACTTATTACAGATGGCCACCCATACACGAGCCGATCGCGATCGGTCGAGTATTGAACTCGCCGATCGGTCCTGCTATTAGTCAAAAGAAAATATATGTCTGTAGATATGTACTTACATACATAGAAACCTTTTACCATTAGTTAATTAACTCAACCCAGCCAAAGCTGCTGGCTGGGCAACTAAACCTTTAGGTATATCGATCCCGCAACAAATTAGGATTGCCCTCATGTCCGTGAGAGCTCAGCGTTTTCCTTATTTCGGTGAGAACTGGCTTTAATTTGTCGTTTATAAGTAAGCCGATACACGGGTCGGTACCTGCTTAATTTCTGATACCCAATCGGGGCTTGCTACCGACATAAATATGATTTTAGTGTCGCCATTCTAATTACAATGTGACTTGATTGCAATTTGTGGTAGGACTCTCAATGTTTGTTTTGGTCACAAAGTAAATTGATATTGGATTTTTGGTTGTTTATGATAAAGTTAAAGTTTATTTATATACGTACCTACGCAAAGGTTCTTGAGTGCAGCAAAGGGTATAAATTGATAATTTATTTTTAATATAACGTCAGGTGGAAATGCCAAAAAACTATTTCAATAAATGAAACCATTGTGTATCAATACTTTCTGTCTAATAAATAAATAGATTGATAGAACTTAGGAAAAAAAAGAAAACAATTCAAATTCATTCGTGAATCGATTTGGAAACTATAACAAAGAATTCGTTTCGCTGTCAAAACTCTGATAAACGACTTGGCAGGTTTGGAAATGCAATATGGCCGCTCTACCTTTTGATATTTATTGGTGTTCTATTTCAAAATTATTATTCGCTTACACGTTTCGAGACACACTTTTCAGTATTAATATAGCTTTTTTTTACAATAGTAATATTTTCAATATTAATTAACAAAGAAATATTTACAAATAATAAAAAAAAATGATTGTATGTAGCTTTTAAACAACTTGCTGCATTTTTTGTTAGAAAAATAATTTATCTAATACAGGTTGCAATTTTTGTATAAATAAACCTCTATGTAAATACTTTCTAGTTTTCAAGTTGTTGTAAATACTTTGTAGTGTTCAAGTGTCTACATTTATCTTTATTTTATCCCAGTACCTATTGCGGCACTATTTCATAATAGTCCAGGTTCAAGTTTTTATAGAGCTTCATCAAATAGGATCTTATGATACGGCAATCTTTAACTAAATCACATATTTTATAATTAAAACTGTTATTAAAACAGGGATTTAAACATTTTCAGAAGAGCTCAGTAGCTAATTTTATTTACTACGTTATATAAACGGAAATATGGACGGTTTATACGCCTCTGTTTTAATTTATAGCTGACTAATTGGCGTACTCGCTTAAAATAAATTGCGTTAAAAACATCTATTTAAATTATTTGCTTGTTTGTAACCACATCAGAAATTCGACTGAACTAATTTTGATGTGTATTACGTTTAAAGAATTTTAAATTAAGTTTGCTCAGTCTAAAACTGTATCTTATGTAAGTGAGTTTATGTATTCGCGAAGCGATGTTTTGGACGTTAAAAATTCTGAACGCATCTGGTATTTAAGTTATAACATGATACAAAGGTGAGTAGGTTAAGTTCAATGTTAGCGAGTTCAAATTTCGATTCAAGTGCGATACAAGTTACATTATAATCTCTTGTGTGATGTTTTTGATTTTGTATCAGTATAGATATTATTATCTTAAAACTTATGTATCTATAGACAGTCAAAATATTTAATTTTAAGTAACTACTTAGGAACAGGCAATAAAACGTAAGAAAATGTATGTCCGTCGCATCTCGGTCAACCAATCCTACTTGGCACTATTTTTGCTGGTGTTTATCCATAGCTTACTTTGTATGTAGGATATTTTACCTATCACTAGTGAACAAATAAAAACAAAACACTGTGCAACTCAGTGAAAATAGTTTCAAATATAGAAGAAACATTGAAGTAAGTTCCATCGAAGTAGGTTCGATCGAAGCGCCCGCTCTTGCCAAATTGGATAACTGCCAGTACGAATAGACGAAAGGGAAGAGCAAAGATTCCTACACTTCCGCCACGTAATAAAAAATATAGTATTTTCGGAATCACAAATTGGTTTGAAAATAATTTTGTTGTAGATATTACTGTTAAATAGATCACTGAGCTTGATAATCTATAATATAAAAATGAATCGCTAAATGTGTTGGTAAGCGCATAACTCAAGAACGGCTGGACCGATCGGGCTTATTTTGGTCTTAAAATGTTTGTACAGATCGAGGGAAGGTTTAAACGATGAGAAAATATGATTATATAAAAAAAAACAGGATCCGCGTACGAAGTCGCGGGCAGAAGCTAGT
>NWSH02000601.1:5185246-5207981 GCA_002382865.2 Heliothis virescens | reverse complement strand
CGCAAAAAAGAGAAGAGATATAAATAATAGAACAAAAGCTCCGATCGAAGGCACGCAGGGGTAAGAGTGTTTTTTGATAGTAGAAACAAAGGCTCTTGTATATGCAACTTTTGTTTAAGATGAATGTCAATTGTTTCGTGTTCGCATGTTGATGAAATATGCCACAGTCATTCTCAGAACATTACTGGTGTTGCCGAGAAAAAGTGTACCAACGTGACGTTTTTTGATAACGAAAAAGTTTTTTAAAAATAACCAAATGTGTTCCCTGAAACGTTATCGTCCGATAAGTAAGCAGAGCCAGTCAGTCGTACAAAATAAGTGAACTTTCAATAAGTCCCCGCAGTCACGGATGTACGAAGCGTGACGCGGACCACGGATTAGAGTAAATACTAACAATATATAGAAACAAAAAGCAATTCCAGTAAAGAACAAATGGATGATCCAATAATTTACTAACACAGTATTCGATATTTTTTTCGTCGCAAAGAACAAGTTCCAAAATAAATAAGGATTTGCCTAATGTTAACACGAAATTATTTGGGAAGAAATTTTTGAATCTAGCGAGATTCCGTTGCTATTGTTCTGTTGTCGTAATATTTTTTGTACCGAGTTTCAAGGCTGGTGATCGAACGGTAACAATCGTCCTGTCGCATAAATTACACATTTCCATCTGGCATACGCGTTTGCTATCGAAATTCAGATGTTTTCTTATGATAGTTGGCGGGACGCGACTCTGATCTCGAATCTCATTTCTGTGTTTATTAGTCCATGATATAAATAATAGGTTCTACGCTACATTCTATGAGTACGCTCTTTACGTAATAAATGTAAATGACTCATTTCTAAACATTTTCCCAAGTATTCTACAAAGATTAGTTGACTGACGAGTAATTAATAGAATTAATTTCATTTATGTTATTTTATACTTAATTAGTTTGCCACGTTTAAGTCGGCGTTAATATATATCTATTTAAACGCTTCATAAATAATTTTATTGATAAATTTAAACCCAATAAGTTTTGTTATTTTTTATTGCGGGGGTAATAAATTGTATGAATCGAGATATGTTAATTTCGTGACTGAAATTGCGTTTATAGTGACTATTTATCGGCTCACTAGTACGATATATTTAATCTACTTGTATTATATTTACAAACTAGAGTAGACAAACAAATGAAACATAGTTGCATTAAACAAGTAGTGACCCAATTTAAATTAAGTATTAACCTAATCAATTGAAAATAAGTAGGTACGCGAAGTTTCTCTAATTTATATTCATGACGTACTATGTGCAACTAATTAGGAGTTTGAGGTAATTTGGGCTCAATCACAATTTGAAAGTTTTTACTAATTTCTATTGAGCACATTACATTTGAGTATTATCCTAGTTATTCTAGAGCATTTGTAATAGGTAAGTACCTACATGAATCTAAAGAAGTCAGGTTGTACAGGTATATAACATGACTTTTAACATCGATCTAATTTGCAAAGACACAAACTATGCATAAAATATAGGCGGTTTAAAAGGTACAGTAAATGTAACAATATCGTACGTAAATGTGAAGTCACACATGAGAAAAGGGGTGACTGGGGGAGATATTTACATCTTGGAAATAAGGTCCATGTGCTAGTAACATATTAACATTTTCGTAGGGTAATTTAAAATAATAATACTCTAGATACTCCAATTTACTTAACTATTACGTATTAATTACCTTTACGTTGTCTTGCTAGCCTTTGTTTAGAGTTATCAGACTTTCTGGCTATATGAATGCCAAAATTTCAGATGTTTTTAAGACATATGAGATCACCTGCCGTTATTAAGAATAACGAGGATGGGTGCCATTGTAATACTTATTACAGATGGCCACCATACACGAGCCCGATCGCGATCGTCGGATTGAACCGCCGATCGGTCTGCTATTAGTCAAAAGAAAATATATGTCTGTAGATATGTACTTACATACAATAGAAACCTTTTACCATTAGTTTAATTAACTCAACCAGGCCAAAGCTGCTGCTGGGCACCAACTTTAGGTATATCGAATCCCGCACAATTAGGAAATTGCCCTCATGTCCGTGAGAGCTCACGTTTTCCTTATTTCGGTGAGAACTGGCCTTTAATTTGTCGTTTTATAAAGTGTAAGATCGATCGCACGGGTCGGTACTGCTTAATTTCTGTTATACCAATCGGGGCTTGCTACCCGACATAAATATGATTTTAGTGTCGCCATTCTACTTAACAATGTGACTTGATTGCAATTTGTGGTAGGAACTCTCATGTTTGTTTTGGGTCACAAAGTAAATGATATTGGAATTTTGGTTGTTTAATGAATAAAAGTTAAGGTTTATTTAATACGTACTACGCAAAGGTTCTGAGTGCAGCAAAGGGTATAAATTGGATAATTTATTTTTAATATAACGTCAGGTGGAAATGCCAAAAACTATTTCAATAAATGAAACCATTGTGTATCAATACTTTCTGTCTAATAATAAAATAGATTGATATAAGACAAACTTAAGAAAAAAAAGAAAACAATTCAATTCATTCGTGAATCGATTTGGTGAAACTATAACAAAGACATTCGTTTCGCTTGTCAAAACTCTGATAAACCGACTTGGCAGGTTTGGAAAGCAATATGGCCGCTCTACCTTTTGATATTTATCTGGTGTTCTATTTCAAAAATTATTATTCGCTTACACGTTTCGAGACACACTTTTCAGTATTAATATAGCTTTTTTTTACAATAGTAATATTTTCA
Organism: Heliothis virescens; assembly: GCA_002382865.2. Classification (NCBI taxonomy): domain Eukaryota; kingdom Metazoa; phylum Arthropoda; class Insecta; order Lepidoptera; family Noctuidae; genus Heliothis; species Heliothis virescens. The sequence goes on along the minus strand of NWSH02000601.1, from coordinate 5,205,219 downwards.
ATATTAATTAACAAAGAAATATTTACAAATAATAAAAAAAAATGATTGTATGTAGCTTTTAAACAACTTGCTGCATTTTTTGTTAGAAAAATAATTTATCTAATACAGGTTGCAATTTTTGTATAAATAAACCTCTATGTAAATACTTTCTAGTTTTCAAGTTGTTGTAAATACTTTGTAGTGTTCAAGTGTCTACATTTATCTTTATTTTATCCCAGTACCTATTGCGGCACTATTTCATAATAGTCCAGGTTCAAGTTTTTATAGAGCTTCATCAAATAGGATCTTATGATACGGCAATCTTTAACTAAATCACATATTTTATAATTAAAACTGTTATTAAAACAGGGATTTAAACATTTTCAGAAGAGCTCAGTAGCTAATTTTATTTACTACGTTATATAAACGGAAATATGGACGGTTTATACGCCTCTGTTTTAATTTATAGCTGACTAATTGGCGTACTCGCTTAAAATAAATTGCGTTAAAAACATCTATTTAAATTATTTGCTTGTTTGTAACCACATCAGAAATTCGACTGAACTAATTTTGATGTGTATTACGTTTAAAGAATTTTAAATTAAGTTTGCTCAGTCTAAAACTGTATCTTATGTAAGTGAGTTTATGTATTCGCGAAGCGATGTTTTGGACGTTAAAAATTCTGAACGCATCTGGTATTTAAGTTATAACATGATACAAAGGTGAGTAGGTTAAGTTCAATGTTAGCGAGTTCAAATTTCGATTCAAGTGCGATACAAGTTACATTATAATCTCTTGTGTGATGTTTTTGATTTTGTATCAGTATAGATATTATTATCTTAAAACTTATGTATCTATAGACAGTCAAAATATTTAATTTTAAGTAACTACTTAGGAACAGGCAATAAAACGTAAGAAAATGTATGTCCGTCGCATCTCGGTCAACCAATCCTACTTGGCACTATTTTTGCTGGTGTTTATCCATAGCTTACTTTGTATGTAGGATATTTTACCTATCACTAGTGAACAAATAAAAACAAAACACTGTGCAACTCAGTGAAAATAGTTTCAAATATAGAAGAAACATTGAAGTAAGTTCCATCGAAGTAGGTTCGATCGAAGCGCCCGCTCTTGCCAAATTGGATAACTGCCAGTACGAATAGACGAAAGGGAAGAGCAAAGATTCCTACACTTCCGCCACGTAATAAAAAATATAGTATTTTCGGAATCACAAATTGGTTTGAAAATAATTTTGTTGTAGATATTACTGTTAAATAGATCACTGAGCTTGATAATCTATAATATAAAAATGAATCGCTAAATGTGTTGGTAAGCGCATAACTCAAGAACGGCTGGACCGATCGGGCTTATTTTGGTCTTAAAATGTTTGTACAGATCGAGGGAAGGTTTAAACGATGAGAAAATATGATTATATAAAAAAAAACAGGATCCGCGTACGAAGTCGCGGGCAGAAGCTAGTGAGAAATAAAATTGTTATACTTAGACCTGAATCGCTTTATGTGATTTGAAATCTATCGAAAAATCTATCTTTTTCTTCTTTTTTTATCGACTTCTCATAAATGCTGTTTAGGCCGTCATAATAGGATTAGTAAGACTGTAAGTAGGTACCTATTTCATCATCAGAAATGACTGCACCAGTTAAGTTCCATTTACCTCACGCTCGGTCAAAATATAACTTCACAATCATGAACCTTGTTGGTATGAGTAGCATAAAGCTAATCCTATTTATAAATGTACTCACGCGAGCTATAAAATATAGGTCAATAACGTTTTCTTCATACAACTATTAAGAACTACAATGTGCAGATACAAGCACCAACATTAAAAATATTAATCAAAATATACTTAGATAACGGAGATTATAAGATGCACATAATCTGCTGAACAAAATCTTTGAACAATGATGTGGTTATGAGCTTACACGCACATACATACAATACATAAGATGTAAGTACATAATAGAGTTGTTATGTGTATGAAATAAGGTCTATTAGCTAAGACTAGCGATTATCTTCGGGTTTAGAATGTTGCTCACAAATACTGATCTGTGGGTATTGGTTTAACTACGGTGACTGTGAACTTTAATCTATGAATATTATTTCGTGTTCCCGGAATCATGAATTTAAGAAGAATTCAATATGAAGTTGGTTCAGATATTTACATATCACATGAAGATGAAGGATAATGTCTTAATAAACATTAAAAAAATATACTATATTGTTAAAAATCTTGAGATAGATTACGAAGTAGGCACGTTTGGAAAATCTTTAATTTCATACTTTAATTTTGCATTTTTATTTTGAGCTTTTCTAATATCAGTCATATTTTCTGATATAGTGACAAACATAATTAATATAATCAAATCATTAATTTTTTAGACGAGTTCGAGAGATGAAGTTCAATAACATACCAAGTCAATAGTTTATGCAGTTACCTAACCTCATAACTAATTGGCCCATCGCCAACCAAAAGCTGTTCTTCTAAGTTTTAATATAGAAACAACTGGTATTAACAAGGTGGCTTGTTACTCTATTTTGATACTGAAAGCCCCTTTGTTTTCAGTTTCTAACAAGCCCGGCTTTCAGATTGGATCTTGTTAGCTTCATAGTGTTATTATTTATGGGTACCTACATGTTATTTAACTGACTATGTTCTTTGTGTAGTTATAGCTTTACGTGTTAAGTAGAGTGGGGACATTAACGGAGCTTTGAACGTTGTTGAGTGTGGGATTATGTTTTTTTTGAAGTCGGTATCGGTTACTTGCACAGAAATATTAATAACAGGAGAAGTGGTAAGTGGGCGTGTCGCTGTCTCCTCGAACAGGCGATCGTACCGCAAATAATTCGTAAATTCCGTCTCCGCGAACTAGTCTGAACTGTTTTGCTATAAATACATTGCTCCTTCACAACTACGCAAGTTTGTCACTCAGTGACCAGACAAGCAATGTATCTATTGCTTTTACTAAACCGCGCGTGTAGTAGTTGCCGTGTGGTAGGGGAAACTGGAGACACAGGTATCCGATACATTTTCGTCTACAGGGCATATCTCCTTCTTTAAAATATCTATGGTTACTTGTCATGGCTTACTTTGGTTTTACTTATATTAATTATACTTAGTTAGGTATATAAATGTCCAAGAATATTACATCTTAGCGTGAACCGTGATTTATATCACGATTTTAAAATCAATATAAATGATGTTTTTATTCAGATTTGAATAACTAAGGAGATTAAAGATGTACTGAACAAAATTGTTTTACCTACTGTCGAAGGATTTTCGGATTCTAAATCATAAATTGCAGATTTCTAGACAACGATAATTGCAAATATATATCTTACAGGATAATGTCAAGATTATGTTTTATTTATTAGTCTGTAGGTATAATATTAAGACAGTATATGTATGCCAACAAGAATATATAAAAAATGCCTCATAAGTTTTTCTTTGCCTGACTGCCAAATTGAGTCCAATTTGGCTCGTATTTTATGTAAAAAGTCCCTTAAATTATTCTTCAGAAAATAATCATATATTTCTTTCAAGCAATGTTGCTTTTATATTTTGTCTGAAGTCAAATATTATGTTGTTTTGTAGCAATTTATTTCTGAAGAAAAATATTTGCAATCTTACTTAATAAATTTTGTTTTTTTACATATGAAGTGGAATATTTTATATCTACACTCAAAAAATAAACAATAAGTGAACATTGATTTGTATCGACATTTACTTTTTTTATATTTTTTAATACTTATTAGTATGTTGCCTATGCAATTATAAAGCAAAGTGTTTTAAAATGTTTTTTTTCGTGACTCAACATTGTGCACCTGCGCAAAATGCAATATTATTTCTTTCAAAAATATCTCCAACAACATCATGGTGACACAACATATGAAAATAAATGTCTTATTCGTCTGTATATCCCAAGTATCGTGACAATAATTGGAAAAAGCTTTCACCCCGCTTCACCCCTTCGGGAGTTGGTGTGTAGCATGCGAATGTCGTACCAATGCTGATCCCACTTGCATTTCCTGCACTCTTTTAAAGTACGGACTGCAAAACTAGCTAGGTGTTTTTTTTTCTAGTTGTAGGTAATATTTATTTAAAGAAAAAATAAAAATGTTCATTTTTTAGAATAGGTTGAATAATGTTTAGTGGTTAATGAGAAATGAGCTCTTAATTAATAGGCACCGTGTTGCATTTCCCCAAAATAAACGTAACTTTAGCAAGCAATCACTAGAATTAATATTAACTGCAGGGTGACTAAAAAGTTAGATTAAATTGGTAGCGGGCCTACTAGATATATTCTTCTGCTAAATAGGTGCAAATTCATCGTCATCATGCAGGTCACGTGGGCTAGATTATTGAGCTAGTCACATCGTAAGTACTAACAGTTGCTGGTTCATATTAACAGCATACCACAATGTGCCAACAATCGTGCTTATAATCCATAATAATAATTATAAGGAAGCTCATATAAGTAGGGACGTACAAATAAAATTGCAAATCACGTTCGGATTGCACGAAGCAGCTTAAAATGCGACGACCTGGGAGGTATAATAATCAAGATACAATATGTGCTTACGTCCAAACCGACCAAGTATCTGCCTACAGAAAACGAGTTCACCTTTTTGTATATAGGTACCTGCTTTACATAATAGCGTCACGAGACCTTGTCGAACTAAAAATAAGATTAAATAAAAGTTTCCGTCACTTCATACAATCTGACAAGGAGACAAGAAAAATTGAGAGAGTAAAAGTATGTACCTACTCATGGAGCGTAGGTGTGTACTATGTCCAATCACGAGATTTCAAAATAACATGACACGCATCCCTATGTGGATAATCTAATCCACCGATTAAACTGTGAACGGCTTTGTGGGCGTGGGCCTCAATCAGATGTTAGTTTTATTTACCAAATCTGACGTTTAGTAATAACGTCAATTCGTGGCAGGCGAACCAACAAAATGTCGAAGTTACTGCCGCAGCTATAAACATTTAAATTGAGTTTTTTTATCAAGATAGGAGTACTCTGTCGGTAAAAGTAAACGTAGTTTTATTCCAATTATTCGATGAGTGGATAGAGGCATTTTCTTAATGAGTAGATGCGAATGATGCGGCTGTTTTTATCTTTACCATCTACATAGCTTTACTTCTTCTAATAACTAAGTTGTATGAGTTTGTGTAGAAAGTTGGACGCTTCAGTTGCTCATATCTACTGCTCTTCCATTTAAATATTAATATTTCTCATTACTTAAAAACATATTTTTCTTTTGATGTCAATATAATGATAAGTAGTGGTAATAATATTTTTAACTTACAATTGCCTTATTTGATCTGTTTAATCAGAATCACTGAAGACTTTGACTTGTATTTTCATAAATAACGAATACAAAATATTATGCAGTTTATATTTTCTAATTTTGCTATTTATGATTGCTTAAAAATTGCTTTTCTTTATAAACAAAGTCTGCATAAGTTATTTCAAAACGATTAGCTTCCATTCAGAAGTAGCGATGCCATAAAGTTGATTTAAAAATAATCCTTTTCTTTTTTTGCTATCGATACCAAAGCCACTCACGGCGCGCAATCTCGACGCCCCATCTTGCGAGATAACATTATACCTACTCAGCTTAAATATAAGATACAACAAACTAAAAAATGCATAATGAACGTCGAATTTTATTCACCATTTCTGTTTCAAAATTCGAAAATACAAGTATGGCGGTATGTCACGCTGCCCCATAATGTAGAACATTTTATTCGAACATTTACAGGTTTTTGGCGTTACATGTAATGCACAAATGGTGTTAATATTACATTTTATGCGTTTAGAGAGTCGGTTGTTGATTAAAAATTTGTCGTATAATTTTTTTTTTCAATGTTATTTTGGAGCCGTGAGAAGGCTCTGAGGCTTTGGCAAGTAAATGAACTTTGGTTAAGCGCCTTAACTCCGCTCTTATTTGTTTTTTCTCCTTTTATTACTTTGCAATCTTTTAATCTTAACGAAATAACCTTTAATAATAAGATTACATTACTGGCTGGTATTTGGGGAGCAAATAATAATGAGATTTATTAAAATATGACAACGTATTTTACATAGGCTACTCATATTCAAGTCCAAATTCTTAATCCATAAAGAACACTATGTCAAAAAGAAAGGCGAACTTCCACTATCAATAATGCACGGGCCACTTACACAATATTCTATCGGAACACAGACGAAGATCGAAAAACACCGGTCCCGCTCCGAGGGAGGAATAACCCAATAACAAAAATATTTACTGAACCACCAAGCGAATAAAAAGATGTCCCTTAATGCGACCCCAGATGCACTCCACCTATTATTTGTTTCCCCTGAAAAGGTTACCTTCAAAGAAATATGAATATAGGTAATATAATGCAAATTCCTGCTCTGGGTCGCGATTCCTAACACTATTTCCTTTTCTTCTATTTACCCGAGGGCACCTCTGGGAACAATGTTATTAAAGAAAGATAAGTGAGGCGACAAGGATCGTATCTTATCGACCTTTCGTATTTCGATCTGGGATATTTGGGTGTAAATAGGTAAATAAGGGTGCCCCTCACATACCTAAGTAAACGATGCTCTGAATCGAAGATCCTTTCACAACTAAGTCGATGGGTACAGGTACCTAGTTTCTCAATAACGAAGTATAATCAAATTTTCAGCGATTAAGCAATAAAATTTGGTAGAGCTCATTGCATTTTTCGTTCCAAGCGTCGGTTAATCGGAAAGTGCTGACGTTTAAACGGCATATCTAATTTCCTGCACTAACTCAACTCAGCAATTACTCGCGTGGATCAATCAGACCCGACTAGTTCAATTAAAAATTTAAAACAGTCTCGTGCAATGTTAAATACATAGAAACTGAAAGTTGGCGCATTCGTATGAGTCACGACATCGTAGTACGCATCAGAGTTATAACCATCACGTCACAGATTACGACACGCTCGTAAAATTCGTCCGTCCATTGAGTAAAACAATAAAACGCGATTTGGATCAAACGGTGTCACTAGCCCGGCGAAGTTCAAGTGCGCTATTAAGTTGCACAACAGGCAATAAACATTTGAAATAAAAACGTAAATATTCGCGTCGTAAAGTGTGTATCATTTGTAATAATAGCGTTTGCGAGATGGTTATTTTTATCCGGGTATCGGTTGGGTCGTAAATGCCGTAGACTAGAAGCAGACGGGTTTTACGGTGCGGCCCGAGACTGACGGTGAACAGGTGATGAGGTGTCTTCGGTTTATGATCTGCAAGACCGCTGCATCTTTCACAGGCTATTCCATTATGGTCGCTCGACTACTACGGAAAATATACACCGCGTTTTTGGTATCGGCAATATCTGGTTACAATTCTTTACAAAGTAAACAGCTGTATAGGTAAATAGTGGGTAATGTAAGCAATAATTACATGGATGAGTAGGCAAAGCTGGCATACTACGCTTGAACTACATAGATAGTGAATTTAGAACATAAATTAGTATCTTTGTATATAAGTAGGTGAGATACAAAAAAATAAAGGACTCCTTTTTTTCTTTGCCAAAATTGTAAATGTTGGTGACCGACCGATCAATAACCCTTATTTTATTTTGTTGCAGATTAATAAAGAGTTCGGATGATACAAAAGTGGATACGTGCCTACATTAGGAACAAAGGAAAAAACATGAGGTAAGTTTATATTTATTAGGATTTTTTAAAATCAGTTTAAGTTCCTGTCTTTCTCACTTTATTTACTATTTGAGATCTGTACTTAAGTCCTTTTTTTATAACTATTAAAAAAAACATACTTATAAATATAAATTTTTAACCATCTTCCCAAAAAAGAGGGAGTCCTCAATTCAATTGCGTATGTATTTTCCTACCCATTCTTTCCACCTTAAATACATTTTAGCGTCCAGGAAAATACCATAGTCATTACAATACCGTCCCACAAAATTGTCAGGTGGCTATTCCAGCATAATTCCAAATTTAATTTGATTCAAAGAGAACCCAGTTGTGTGCCGTCAGCATAAAGTTAATAAGATAGGGGTCGGCCGGGGTAGCCTACTGTTCTACCATATTGGATAAATAGGACTATGTAAGTCGTCCTCAGAGGCCATCAGAAACTTCTTTTCGAAATTTCTTGTAAGCTTGAATAAGGGGCCCAAGAAGTAATGTTTCTTAGGTATCCGTCATAGTACCTACTTACATACATCATTTTCAAAATAAAAATTTATGACCAAAGCCGATAGGCAAATGATAGGTACAAAATGCAAATTATTTAATCCAGAATAAAACAAAAAACTTCAGATCGTCATTTGAATAAACACAGTAGGAATATTGTACGTAATAACTTTTATCAAGTAGCCTCTCCCAAAATTAACCTTGTACAAAAAGGTTCTTCACAACACCGGGACAAAAGTACATGGAAGAATTTCCAACAGTATCTGCAAAGGATTATGAAGGTCTATCCCAACATTACGTGCCTAAATTGAAGAGGTAGGCCATTGTAGAAACTAAAGCAACTCAGTAAAGAGAATGTGCTCAGTTAGGAAAATGTACTGGCCTACCTAATTTGGGTAGGTTATGTTACTCGTTAAGTACCTACCCTATAGCCGGTTGGTAGTTCGGAACGGGAAAACGCGCGTACAGTCGCTTACACAAATGTTTTAAGGAGTTAAGTTTGTCCGGCCGTTTTATTTAAAGTTTGTACGTAGGCAAAGGGTTTTTTGGAATGATAAAAAGGGACGGAAGTATAAAAAAGGACCTTGAAAGGTTTTTTTTCACAAAAAGGTCGCTAAGAATAGATTTCTGTTTTGCATCAAAATATATTTCAAATACCACGAGCACTTTTGTGAAAATGAAAAACTCTTTGTATTTTTTATATAAAACGAGAAGTTAGGTACCAAAAGGTTTTCAGAGAGATTTTCTTGATTTTTAGCAAAACTACATAATGTATGCAATGTTATGGTAATAAATAGGATAATGACCGAGTAACAGTATAATAAAAGCATGACGATTAACGATAAACACGTGTCGGTATCGTAAAACTGTTTCGAATTCAACTGCGCCCGTCTAGAATCTGTCTGTCTAGGCACGGACCGAATGACTATTTTATTGGCGATTCAACGCTACGTCATCTCATTTTACGGTGGCGCCTACTTATACGAAATCACATAAAACCAAACACGTCATTGAGACTACTATAATGTTCTATTAGGAGCAATTTAAACAGCTCCTTACAATTTTACGATTTCGACGGCGGTTTATGGCGTGGCACGCGCTTGAGTTTGCTCGTAAAAACCTACGGTCACCTGTTGTGTGTTATCCTTCCTACAATGTGTCAATAAAATTTTGTCAATGGACGACGTTTTAATGTGCCAATTATGGTTCGATGTTTCATTCACAAGTTCCAGTTTTATGACTTGGTTTGTGGCGCTCCGCTCCGCTCCCGTAGAAAAGTTCCCACCGCACTACGGGCTTTCAAGCGTGAATTGATAAAGCCTCACCAAAATTTTACCAACATTTTTTTTTTACTTTTTGACAAACACGTCCTCAATAGATTAACTTTTTGTCTTATCGCCTGATAGAATGTCTTTGATCAAGGAAGTAATTTTCAGAGTGCAACAGTGTTCGTTAGCAACTGTACCTACAATAATAAATGTTTATGAGCGGTTCCTTCACATTAGTAAGTATTGTACCGGATCATAATTTTGGTCGCGACTGTACAGATGTAGGTTTGCGATTCAGTTATTTTTATATTGACGTCTTACAGTATAATATGTATTAATGTTATTACTTTTTTTTGCGTGTTTTTTTTGTGTTCGCAAGATTTTTAAATAAACCAACGTAATGGGTATATTTTAAAATATGACGCTATAATATTTTATTAATAGGTACAGGATATGTTTCGTATGGGCATCACCGTGGTGAAGTCTGTAGGTGTTTGACCAAAACCATTCTGATGGGTGTTCATTTTGCAGAGGTTGGTATTTAGTAAAAACCGCATGTTTATTCTACAAAATTATTTACTAGACACCGCCAAAATAAAATAAGAATAGACTTTCATTTTTCGTAACATGATTTATTCTGTTGCCGTCGGCGTCGGCATATCAAATGGCATGGGGCGTTTCGTATATTGTAACAATCACGTAGCTCAGCATTATTTCCTGAAAAAATATTAGAAAGAAATGGAAAATTCAGCAGTTTTCGTATAAATACACGTAGTCCTACGCCATCGCCCATAACTCAAATGACTGCATACGTCAGGAATATAAAGGAGGAACTTTAGCCAAGCCCCACCTAAAATAGCATGGCCGTCCGTTCGCCGAACACCCGCCACGCGCTGATTGGCGGAAACTTAAAAAAACCAGTTTACCCGCTCTTGGCCGGACCAATCAGCGCGCGGAATATTTAAAAGGCAATTGAGAAGACATCTTGGGAGGTATCCTTATCTCTGTCATTACGTATGCGAGTGAACGTGACGGTGTTCACGTCAATGTAGTAGTGAGTGGTGGAGTTTCTTTGTGTTGCGTATAGATGGCGTTACACGTTACGTAGTTCGTCTCTTGCCCGCTAGGTGGCGCCGTAGTCTTGTGTAATCTTATGAGAGTCAGCTGTTGGTAATGGGATTGAAATGGAATCCGGACTTGAAGGCGGTTTCCTAGAAATAGATCTGAATTCCATTTCTGATTGCTTTCTAGTATAAAATGCTAAAAAAAAATGATAAATATATTTCATGAGATATGTAGCTACCTAGCTAAATATTGGAATTAAAATAGGTAGGGTAAATTGGCTCTCAGATGAGGCATAATAATAGGCTTAAGGTACTTAGCTTAAATTAGTGATAATTTATGTCATACCTATTTATTATCAGAACTTGAAGCTGATGGTCAAAAAATCAATCTTAATTTATAATTAGTATTACCTAATACAAGGAAATGATAATAACCGAACTGAATCACATAAATCTGTCTAAGTGCAAGACTTTGAATTAATTAATTAACACATCGAGAGTATAAAAACAGCATTTTTATAAATCAATAATTTTGATGGCGATACTCTGCTAAGTTTTAATTATTATTGAACACTAATTTATGATAGAAATCTCTATAAACAAGTTTAATACTTGCTCAAATGATTTGTTTGATAAAATATTAGGTAGGCACCTACTTAGGTACATTTAAATTCTCACTGTACATTTCCTTAATTGATTTTTAATTCATGTTAGCCAGATAATGGATTGTAACTGTCAATATTTTGATTTTTTTGCTGAAAAAAACTTTTCTACACATTGACTACGTTCCAAGATAGGTATATATTTCGGTAGAAATTAACCTATAGTACATTTTGCACTTTACAATACCAATTTTTAATTTCAATAAATACTTACTGCCACTCTATCAATTCATACTTACAGTTTAACCAACGTACCTCAAGTACAGTCAGCGTCACAAATTGTTCAAAGTACAAAAAAAGTAATAATTTACAGTTAACCTGTTTTTTAGTGTTGCCTTGACTCATAGATACCACACTAAGGAAGAACAAAACTTGTTCATTGGTTCAAATAACACAGTTCGGTATCTCGTTGTTTTTTACTGGTCGGTGAACTTATTTTAGTAACCGACTTCAAAAGCAGAAAGAGGTTCTCAAATTGACGGTGTAGGTACATTTTTTTTTTAATTTATGGAATAAGGATGATTTTTGTAAGTATGTTATATTCGTATTCATAGGATGAATACCAAATATGTAATAAGTACTTAGTTAGATAGCTAGACATACACAGGATACCTTTCCTTTTAAACATTATTGATGAGAAAAAACTATTTTATTTTTATTAAAAGTAGACGAAGCATCTCGTGACAGAATTTTTGCTCTTACAAGGTACTTACTACGGTTTTCGAAATCCTATTTTAAAAATACTTACATTTATGTATTTTGTACGTATTTTGAACTTACTTTCCAATATCATATCCCCCGTGCGGTCCATTGTTGCAAACACCATGGCTTCCATTTTCATTAATTCAACCCACAGGTACCAAAACCTATTCATAATCCTCCCATAGTTAGGTAGGTACTTACCATATTTAGTGTGGCATCTCAAAAAATAAAAATCAATACACAATCATCAATATGGTAGTCAATCGGCAATAAAACCGATTCTATATCCGATTATACTCGCTTCTAGTCCAGTAAATCGATTTTTTAGAACTCGAATGACGAAATCGATTGCTTATAGCAACATTGTATGGGCCTTGTACCATTGAGCGGAGCTATTACTGTTCATATAAAAAATGAAGTTCATGGTCGTATTATTTTATTGCATATCTATTAAGATATCTGTTACTTAAGTTTTAGGTGAATTCCAATCATTATTGATATACATTCACTTCCTACAAGGCTTTGAATTTAAAAAGTTTCAGAAATACTTAAGTAATATTGTTTCACTTCATTCTTCGGACCACATTATTTATATTGGTTTAGTTCTGGAAACTAGGTTAGAATTTCCATTCCTTTAAAGGGTAAGTTATTCAGGTTTCTATCTAAGTTTATTTGATGAAATATTCATGCTGCTTCACTTCACTCGGCCTCTAAAATATATTTTATACTTTAACCTTACGAGTACCTAACTTTTTAAATAAAGTTACTTTTCAGAAGATTAGATTGTTTTCCGTCTACTTAACAGATGTAGACTTTGCATGATAAAAAGTCTACAAGGATTTTGAGGCGAGTATTGTTTTAAAACTTGTAAGTAATTAAAAGGACATATTGCAAACAGTGCAGGTATAACCATTAGAGTAACCCAATAAAAAATATTTTACTCCCTTGCTTTATACATTTTTTATCTACTGTGTACCCTATTGTCCAACAAAATTATAAAGAAAAAAAAAATCGTCACTTGAGGCTCTCCTAATCTAGAAATGTACACTCTAATCAAAAGTTTTGTAACAAAGTTCCCCGAACTTCCTAACCAAAATGCGTACCTACCTAAATTAAGGCCGCGTTTGTGTTCCACGGTTTTTTTTTGCCACCATGTAAACAATAACAAAATGTTTCAGCTTATCACGGACGGCATAACACGAGATGTCTTGTATCTATTGACATAAACCCAACGATATAAGCACTATGCACAACATCAACGGGAATCGTCCATATTGCTCTTAAAATATTACTGACTGTACTATCGTGTAAACTCGGCCCTATGTATGTAATAAGTGTATTTTAATTTTGATTTTTACAACTGAATTTGTACTCTGCATTCCAAGTGTTAAGGTTCATTTTTGTTTGGATGCCGTCTCATATCGTGGCTCGCGTGTATATCCCAAAGTCGCAAATTTGTATTCAAAAGATACCTACCATCGAAGTACGCAATAATCGTAAAACGAACAATTTAAACTCCGATTTTGTCGAGTTTCGAATATTGTTCTACCATTGAAACAGTAAATAAGTTTGTATATAGGCACTGATCTACTTAATATCATGCATGTACTTACTATTACTTATTTATTTTATCGTAATGTTTTGACACCTATGTTTTTTCCTACTTAAAAGTAATCTTGATTACCGTTGGTCTCATTACCTATAGATAATCTAGAAAAAATACCTCTTTTAATGAGCACCTGCCTTTGCCTCAATATACAATTTTGTAGATTAATCCTCGATGTTAACTGCCTCTTAAAAGTTATTCATGAATAGATGATGGATCCATTCCAATCACAGGGAGGAACCTAATCATTGAAAGCTTATTATGAGCAAGCGAATTTAATTACATACCAAAAGAGAGACAAAAGAAAATTAAATAAAAATGACTAATTGCTTACGTTTAATAAAAGGGTAAAGTCGCTTGAAGGAATAAGTTATACCAAAAATAATAATACAACTGGAAAAAACGATACTTTATTGACCACAAAACACACATTTTATCTCTCTTACATGCAAACTACAAGCTATAACATCAAGGAGTACATAAACTTTCAAAAAATGTTTTAAATTACACATCAAAGTTAACTAGATGTGTACTAATAGGCTTTTAATTGTGCCGACCCATCTCACCGCGCCGTGCGAACGCCAAATATTCTCCCTCACTTTGTAGTGTTGCCAACTATAATAAAAACTAGAGACCAGTCCCACAAATGAGTTACAAGTGCATAAATTACGTAGAACATCATAAAGAAAGAAATCTTTATATTCTATACTTTAGTACAGTCATTTAGTAAGGAATTGGGATATTTAGGAATTCTTCGAAAATTAGTGGTTAACGATCTGACACAGGAAACATTGCAATCATTATGGCTCCGTGTTTCCTTACATATATTTACATACAATTTGTTGGAGTGGGAATGTGCGATTTGTAGCCAGCTACAACTTCATAAAACAAACAGAAATATTGACTGGGATTTACATTTATTATTTTAATTCACTTGTAGTATTTTGCACATAACGTGATGTAGGTATGTCAACTTTTAACAGATTAAGCATTTCAAATGTATAATATTTTAGCTATTAGCTTAGAAAATACTGTAAATTAAAATAAAGATATTAATTTAACTAAATAACAGTTTCCCAATCATGTTATAAAACTCTAGACACAAAAAATGTTAGTGATCGGCCGGTCTGTATTACCACTACGACAGTGCGGCAAAATTTGGTTATCCCACAAAATTAGGGAAGGGTGGCGACTCTTCGCCCACTCTACATAATTTTATGAGGCTCGATAGCGGCTGTGTTTTAGGAGCGAGATAACTATGACTTGGCATGGTCTCAAGCCTACTATAAAATTATGAAAATATTGTAGATTGCTACATTTGCAATGAAATAAAACATAATTTATTGTAATGGACTCAGGAACGGGTTTCGCAGGACTTGTGCACTGTGCGCTGTGCAGGCTTGGTGCATTCCGTTATTCATCCCTGTAATGAGAGAAAAACTTTTATTAGAAAAAATAATTATCTTTAATATTTTATGAAGGTTTAATTTCTAATTAAGGTGATACTAAATTACTTAATGTAGAAAAATAGGAGGAAAGAAATATTTTTATCGTTTTCTGATTAAATAGTTTCGTAAAGACACTTTAAAAGTGCTAGAAGTACCTACACCTGCCATGTGTAATATCGTTCCTACATAAAGTAATTTAAATATTAAAGCGTATCTTTTAATAGGCATTATTATTTCTCCTTACAAAGACCTAATAAAGATATAGAAATCTACATATCTTCGATTTATATTATTCTTTGATTGAGTGTAATAATTAAGTTTTAATTGAATAGTCTGTGGGCGCAAGTTATCCTCGGTTTCGTTTTCTAAAAAAAAGCTTCGCCGCGCGTTCACAAAGGCGGTAAACTCTGAAGTTTACTGATAATGTAACCTGACCTCAGCACACGCTTACACCTTCTATATATTACGTATCTTAGTCTTTTAATTATTCCTGAATTCATTACTTGATAAATCCAACATTAAGCCGTAAAAACAACATTATACCTACGCCAGCCTAATTAAACGTATTATTTTATTTTTAAACGCAAACGCGTGCAATGTTCGTCCCGAGTGCGGTGTAATTAAATTTCTTATTTATTTTATTAAACAACACCTTGCTGTTGGATTCAACAAGAGTTTCAGTTATATAAACATTGTATATAACGTCCTTGCTTATAAAATATTTGACGACACATAGATAGTCCCACTAGGTGAAAATTAGATCCAAACTGTATAATGTATGTTAATAAGCTGTTTCTGCGATGGTTTTAAAGCGAATGGAGACTGCATAATATTTTCTAAAATATTATTATTTTCTATAATGTTATTTTGTGTTTTCTGTGGCCATTTAGGTACTTTAGAATACCTACCTTCATAAATACATTATGTAGCCTATCACTTATGTTTTTTATCAATCAATACCTAGTATCAGATTAATTTAAATTTAAGAATTTACTTATCATTTTCATATTAGCATTCGAATAATTCTGTTGACTGGTATTATACGAAAAATATTTTTATTTTAGATCTTTTAAGCTTTATTTATATTTAAAATACCCACGTCTCAGTATTTTTAATAAAGTATTTTTTTCATTCGTATCACCATTTAAAAATTCTTAAAATGAAAAATAAAAAAAAAGTACCAAACGTAGACCAAATCTCTTCTATATGAATAGTTACCTACACGTATAAACTATAGCTAGGTACCCAAACCCGTATGAACTATTTACCCAACTTAAATGAGGGTCTTATCAACGTAGATCTTGACCACACAAGCCTCCGACAAACCTCATCAAATTCCCATAGGTGCCAACCCAATTTGAGGAATCAAAACGAAATATCTACTTTAACTACGTAGATAGGGAGGGCCTTTATCTGTAGGATATTGTTGATACAAGTTCCGTTGTTATTATTGGTATTTTAATAGCTTCATTATAAATACTTTTGGCTGTTTTAAAACAATGGAAAAAATTATATATAATTATATTTTAATTTGATTTTAAAACTGATATAGGCTTATTAAATAATATGAAGTAGTACAAGACCACAAAAAAAAATTGAAACAGGTACTTGGTTGCGTTTTTATATCGGTAAGTGTTGATAAAGTTCTAGAGAGCTAAGTATATGACAGAACATGCCATATAAAAGTAATCAAAAAAATCCATGGCTCTATCTGTCACATAGCTATTCATTACTTTATCTGGACCCTGTGCAACTGGCCGTTACTCTTTCTAAGAATCAAATAATAAACATCTAGATACTTAACAGATCAATACTTGAAGTAAAAAAAACTTCCATACCTATCCCTACCTAATACCACACCAGAAAAATACTTACTTCTAAAACATAAGTTACGTGTCGTGAATGCGAGTAGGTGCGTCCTATATCCACGTGTATAGGTACTTTCTATACATCTATGTTCCTATACATCTATATTCCTATACATCTTATACTTGTATACGACGGTTCAGGAGCTGAAGTGCAGTTAGGGAATACCGCACGGACTGATACCGCATAAAGTAGGTGCGTGGCACACGAGATCCGAACAACGGATGTGTCGCCAGATATATCGGTTTTTACGTCGTGTTTTATTTGCCGTTGATTGATGTATATTGTCGTTAAATGATTGATGAGTCGTTTGTGTTGTGTTTTTGGATATTTTGTAGCGTTTTTTTTATGTAATGTATTGAGAGATGTGTGGATGTGTTGGAACGCAATGGCTAACTACTGTTTTTTTTTTTATATCTACCTAGTAGAAAATTACGTTAGAAGGTCTTTAAGCTTTTAAATCCGTACTTAAAATATAGGAAAGAATGCTTTGATTTTGGAATTAACCGCTAGACGTTGAATTTACAAATAATGAAAAAATCACGATTTTAATAACGATTACAATATTTGATGTGAATCGAAGATAGCCCGATCATTATCATATTTATACTTTTCTTTTACAACACAAAGTCAAACTTCTACCTCCTGTATTAATTTATGCGTCGACAACCAAATGAAAACATAATAACAGTCCATCAACTACATTATTAACCCACTTACATTACCTAATAAGTTATCTATCGCCGGATCTATCTCGGCGCGTTGTCTCTTGTGATCCATCCGTGTCAATAAAATATGTAGGAGACGCGACGTACTCGCCCTCTCCGCCTTTCCTATAACAAGAAAGAATTTTTCTATGCATTTATTTTCTCACTGAAAATTCTTTTGAACTTTTTTATTCCTCAACCGATAAAAAGACAAAAACATAGTCCTTTTTGTCGACATTCGGGCCGAACAAGACATTGTAGGTGTATTTTACTTAGCCGATGACATATATTGAATTTATCGTTTGTTTTGCCTGTACTTGGCCCGTAGAACCTTCGTTACTGGTAATACAATATATTAATACAAGACCTTGTACCTTTGCGTCTACATCCGGATTATGTGACCCTGTTTTCTGAAGATATGGACACGTAAGGCTTTAACAAGACAAACTTCTGAACTCATTACCACGGAATGGACGTACTACACCTTTAATAGATTTCTACTAACGAAATACGCATCTATTCTCAGAATGGAAGCCATTTGCTATTGACCAAACGCACTTCGTAGATAGTTAAGTAGGTACAAATGTGAAAATTAACATTATTTTCTATTAAATACGGAGTGTTTTATGAATATGTATTTTCAATGTTTATGTTATATTATTATACCAATCAGAGTTCAGAGAAATTGTTAGTAATTCATGTAACAATTGTTATGACATTTCCTCGGTATATTTATGACATCAACGGCATAATTTGTTATTGTCGGGCGCCATTTTAAATTATCGTTTAATAACACTGAAATGTTTCAATTGATTTAAGGCAATAATACCTACAGAGCGTAATGCTATATAGATTCTATTTATTTCAAGTGTAACTCGGTTCACGAATTAGAGAGACGTTGATTATGTAGCTGCGGAGTGTTGAGCGTTCATTTTATTCGTTTAAACTTACAAATAAATAATTCCGTCTATGTATTACTGCGGTGTATGTTTCTTAGAAGTACTTTTTGAATGTGTTTAATAAAATAGATTTTTTATTAAGACGCTATCTACTAGCTAATATATTTTACTTAACTTATGAGAGCGAATGGTAAGTATGACTTTGTAAACAATTTTCTTAACGTGTGACGACGAGAAATTTGCCAAATTCCACATGAAATTCAAGACAAATTTTCAAAATAAAAGTAAATACTACCATTACTCTTTCTCACTGAAAACACTTCGTTATTCAAAACATTCACTCATCACTGAAATTAATTTCCCGACAACGCTCCATTATTTATTCGGTGCCTTTATTTCTGTGCCGCATTATGTTTGACACTAAAACGATGCTGTCTCATTAACCGAGAGGCAGTGCCCGTTGTGGTAAGTTAGTGTCGGCTTGTAGTAGTAAAATACGACACTTGATTGGCGGTCAAACATTGGCCTCGCGTAACGTACACACCGCCCTCGGTAGGTTAGGGAACGATACGTATCGATTTCGCAGACACGATATTATCTTTAATGTAGGTACACGTCCCGTTAGACGCAATAAGCATTCGGGATAATACACCGGTAGCAACCAATTACTTAATTGGATTAAGTGATGTGCTTTTTGAATGAGCTGTCGATGTACAAGTTCAGCAAGCCTAAGTACAATAAAACATACATTTTCTTTTTATATGTTACGTACGTATGTTTTCCTTAATTTTAGTTTACTTTTACTGACTGATGGTTTATGTTCCGTTATTATATTTTATTCTAGAAAATTGGTCCCGTTTCAAAAACAACTATCGAAGAATTATGAAATTGTTTCAGATTCGCCAAAACATTCAAGAGATTAATGTTTGTTTGTGTAATACATTTGTTTTGTTATTGGTTTCCGAAAGCGCGTTTATGCAACCACTCGAAATAAGCTTCATCTAATAAATTGATCCTTTCAAATCAAGAAATACTTGCTTAGTATTTGCGTGAGGTTATTGCCTCTGAGCGAATTAAAAAAGAATAAAGTACCTGGCTTAACAGCACAGATAGCTTATTTAATACAGTTAATATTATAATTTGAGCAGAAAATGTTTAAATTAAAAATAATCTGATTCGGCTGTAATGAACTGACGCAAAAGGACAATGGGCAGATTGGTACACCCCACCAATAGCGATGAGATATATATCATTAGATAGGCCTTTTTAAATGGAACAATATTTACTATGACAGCTTTGCTGAAATGTTTGTCCGTTCTGAGATATAGATCAAAAACTATGCAAAATTAAGACTTAATTATCTGTTGATTTCTCAAGTTTTTAATGCCAACTCTAAGTACTACTAGTGTAAATATTCTAAGTACTATTTGCTGTACCCGTCAGAGTCCATAATAGCTACAATGATATAACATTTCCACTTTGTACCTTAGGTACCCATCGTAGGTATAACTGGATATTGGGCGTAATGATACACCCCACCAATAGCGATGAGATATATATCATTAGATAG
>NWSH02000601.1:5123120-5185164 GCA_002382865.2 Heliothis virescens | reverse complement strand
AAAGGACAATGGGCAGATTGGTACACCCCACCAATAGCGATGAGATATATATCATTAGATAGGCCTTTTTAAATGGAACAATATTTACTATGACAGCTTTGCTGAAATGTTTGTCCGTTCTGAGATATAGATCAAAAACTATGCAAAATTAAGACTTAATTATCTGTTGATTTCTTAAGTTTTTAATGCCAAATCTAAGTACTACTAGTGTAAATATTCTAAGTACTACTTGTTGTACCCGTCAGAGTCCATAATAGCTACAATGATTTAACATTTCCACTTTGTACTTCAGGTACCCACCGTAGGTATATCTGGATATTGGGCGTAATGATACACCTAATCAATAGCAATGTCATATACATCGTTAGATAGGTCTTTTTAACTGGAAGAACATTCACTAAGACACCTATGTTGAAATATTTGTCCATTTTTACTTGGAAGTCAAAAACAGTGTAAAAATAAGTACCGAAAAATATTGAGAGTTAAATGGAAAATCTAAGTACTACTAGTGTAATTATCTTAAGTACTACTTTGTTGTACCCGTCAGAGTTCATAATAGCTCCAAAAATGTAACATTTCCACCTCGTACCGTAGGTACCTTATAACTGGGTATTGGGCTTAATGATACATCCCACCCATTGGATAGGTATTTTTAACTGGAACAACAATTACTATGACAGCTTTGTTGAAACGTTTGTATGTTCTGAGATATAGATAAAAAACAAAGTAAAATTAATACCATATTATTTGAGTACTGCCTCGTTGGTCCAGTTGTAGCATAGCCGACTTCTGTGCAAGAGGTCTCAAGTTCGACTCCCGGGTCGGGTCGAAATCACTTTGTGGGTTTTCGTAACTTTCACAAAGCAGCCTGTTGGAAGTTGGTGATTGATGCATCCGTGCATCGGAGAGCACGTTAATGTTGGTCCTGCACCTGATCTCTCTCCGGTCGTGTCGGATTGCCGTCCCATCGGGTTATGAGAGTGAGGGAATAGGGAATGCGTCTGTGTCTGCGCAAGTGGCAAGTGCTTGTGCACTATAATATGTCCTGCGCAGCTGGCTGATCTCCTTATATGAGAACAGCCGCCGTGGCCGGCAATCGGCTAGGATACCATCATTATTTGAGATTTTATGAAAAAGTAACACCAATGTCGTTGTTTCTTATGTTGTATGTATTCAAATATTGTCATAAAAGGATAACAAGATAAAATGGCCGATTTTTTACCCCAGAAATAATAAACTAAACTGAAAAACTAACAAGAAATATTGCAAAAAGACAAAAAACCGACGCCTTCAAAGATGATAGAAACANTTTCTTATGTTGTATGTATTCAAATATTGTTATAAAAGGATAACAAGATAAAATGGCCGATTTTTTACCCCAGAAATAATAAACTAAACTGAAAAACTAACAAGAAATATTGCAAAAAGACAAAAAACCGACGCCTTCAAAGATGATAGAAACAAGTGAAACATAACGTAGCTGTTGATTTTCCGTAGAGATGAGTAGTGAAAGTACTGAACGGCCGATACAAACGGGATTTTAAACTGCTGCTTCAAAAATATTTTAATAGAGCCAGCTTCTAGCTATATTAGGTGTTCCATAAAAATGCCCTCAAATGAGATTATTTAACTTGATTAAAAACTCTAGGTACTAACGTTGGTATTAATTTTTATATTGTTTTTTATCTATATCTCAGAACAGACAAACATTACAACAAAGCTGTCATAGTAAATGTCGTTCCAGTTAAAAATACCTATCCAATGATGTGTAAGACATTGATATTGATGGCGTGTATCATTCCGGCCAATACCCAATACAATAAGGTACCTGCGGTGCAAGATGGCAGTGTTACATTTTTGTAGCCATTATGAACTCTGACGGGTACAACAAAGTCGTACTTAAATAATTACACTAGTAGTGCTTAGATTTTCCATTTAACTCTCAATATTTTTCGGTACTAATTTTTACACTGTTTTTGACCTCTAACTAAAAATGGACAAACATTTCAACATAGGTGTCTTAGTAAATGTTGTTCCAGTTAAAAATACCTATCCAACGACATATATGTCATTGCTATTGGAGGGGTGTACCAGCTCTCATATATTTGTGCCCATTGTCCTTTATCACGACGATATTTTTACGAAAAAAGAGGAGGTTTATTTGCATTCAGCGTATTTTTACCTACATTGATAACGTGTCAAATGTAATCTTAATCTGCTAAAATACCTACGCGCTTCATGTGAGTTCGGTTCGCCTCAAAACAGGTCTGATAATACGCGAAGCAGTTAGATACTAATTTTATGAGACATCCCAAGTAAACGCCTTTCGGCTTTCACAGGTAGATACGCCGCCGACTAAATTTACATCGGCTTTCCGCCTTGGAATATATTTTTTATCAAAATCGTGGAGGAGTTATTGGGAATATACTATAGCTACATTTAACTAGGTGTATCCCGAATCGAAAGGCGCTCGTATGTGTTGAAACATGACCTCCGTACAAAAGCTTTCACGAAATATAAATAGTACTTAAACTTTACAATCGAAATTAAGATCGTTAAGGAATTAAAGAAGACTCTCATGTTAACATATGATCAGATTATAAAAACCATTTCGAAAAACCTAAAAAATAAACCGTGAAACAGCTTTTTATTTCTCAAGCGTAGTATGACGAAATGGAGTGCACGCGAACTCAAGATTAAGCTACTGGCGGAGTAGCATTTTCACACTCGATAAGGCGAAACTCAATTTCGCATCTCGATATTCCATTGCTAAATCTTTAACTGTACGACGTATTTGAAAGATTTACAGTACAGTATGAATATGAATTTTTAATTTGTCAGGAGGGAAACTTGAAAAGGCGTTCTTTCACTTGAAATTATTAACACATAATAATGTAATTTTATGGTTTCTTTTAATGGAACGTGGGGCTATCGGAGTGGCTCGGGGTCCGAGATACGGCCTCAATAACGCTTGATGTTAATGGACTCGCCCGATGGAGGTGTGTTATGTACTCCGGCCAGTATACTAACGTTGTAATGAGCCTCTTCACTGTATAGACGACGACCGTACTCTCTCAACCGTACGATCCACAGATAAAGAGTATTAAATTTAATATTTATCTAATTAGTCAACTATATATCTTACTTTTTTACTACTTTTATTTTATATTAAGTTTTAGTGATTTTCCTACTTGTGTACAGATAACACGACGGCCATGACCTGTTTGGTGTCGGGGTCACAAATCATCTGTGTAGGTACCATACAATTATCTATACGTATTATCAACTTACGTAATTCACTATCATACCATAACTAATTGCGTAAACGAAAGGGTATTTCAAACTATTACTTAAATATTCTAACTATTCTAGTTTGCATTAAAACGCTCATTATAATAGGGAATTATTTCGTAAATAGTCGTTCACCGCTGTTTTTATATTACTATTAACACTTTATCTAACACAACTCGAATATCGACATGTTTTGTTGTTCTTTTAACATCTATAATTCAGAACTAGTGTGGGGCACCACACAAATGGATCTTGAAAAACAACCAGTTATTTTGACAACGAACGCTTCAAATAAGTCGTAAAAGCCACACGATACGAGCGAAAATTCTCTCTAACACCACGCGTCAAAGTGTATTTCACATTGCTAGGTTTTGATGAAACATACAATTTTTTTCTTTAGTTACGCTAGACCTTAATTTTAATTTGGAATGAGCTTTTTATAGAGGACTCTCTGAAGAGAAACGATTTTTCATAAGTGATGAGGCGGCACTGATTGTGTATATTGGATAAATATTTTTAAGAAAAATCTCCGGGGTCGGGAAAAATTTGGGGTGTAATAAATATTAAGCAAAAGCAACGTCGACACGTGTAACTAATCTTTCGATTATACATGTCCGTAATGAATGTGCCCCCTCTAGAGTTTAATCAGTATGGAGGCTTGGATTTACATGAAATATTGGTTATTTGGCAGGTAAATGTAAAATAAGCTTCATGTAGGTACACGGAATTAAAAACTTGGGATAAAGGAGAGGGCGAGTAGGTAATATAATCCGTGCGTACCTATTGGCGTCGTTCAGATACTTAGCTCCAGAACGCAGATGTTTCTAATGATTTAATTTTGCCTAAATCCGTCCCTTCGTCGGTACATTGTTCCTTGACTACCTAAACTCTGCGAGCTTAATCTACATTTTTGTTCGCGTAATCTTCAATAAGGAAACATTCATATTTTCTTCGTCATTATTGCTGATTTCCTCGCCATTTTCACTGAGATCGCTTTGTTTATGAATACAGAGCTGAATCTAGTGTTTATTTTGGATTCTCCGCAAGAATACACTAAACTATTTATACATTAGCATTGAGTGAAGCTTCAAATTGGTTTTCAGTGGCTTGTTACTGTAAATTTTATTGAAGATTCCTATTTCAACAATAGTTTTGATCTTAATTTAATTGTGCAGCAAACACGAGTTATAGTCCTTGCATTTGTGTGTAAATAAGGTATACAGCAATGGTTATGAACAGATTAAGGCTTGGTCATGGTAGGAATATCAATAATTACCTCATACGGTCAAAGCCTACAGCGTTCATTATTATACATAAGAATATAGTACATTTAAACTTCCAATTTGCATTTTAATAGCTTCGGATTCTTCACACACATATTTTGCTAGAATTTACACGGATCGGATTGTCAACCGAAAGCAATTGAAAAAACATAAAAATGCTATAAAATTCGATCGTAAAAGAATTGTAAGTCCCGTGCATATTTTTTCCTCACGGTATCGAATTGAATTGGTCTCTACTTCTTATGCCGTCGTTTAGTTAATTATTATTATAGTGGAAACTTTAAGCTCAGGAGTAAAAAAACCTTCGGATCTTGGTCAAAAACGATGTTGCATGAAAATATTCGGCGCGTGGCGATTTTTACGATGTTTTAAGTGTTACTAAAGATATATATGCTTCGTTTTGATTTATGTATTCTAGATATAGATATCTAGACGTGTTTATTTATTACGTTATCTATGCTAGTGGTAACTTATGTGCACAAAAGTGACTTAATTATATTATCTAATTATACGCTTCAATTTATGAGTAAGTGTAGTACCTATTTAAGTTCAGCAAAAACTTTTATGTTAGGAATGCAGAAAGTAACAAAGCAGGCTTCTTGTCTTTTATATTGAAAAGGCAAACTCCGGTATCGAATCTCCTTGAATCTTAATACATTTTTCTGACAAAGAATGGTGAAACGGCAAATGTAATAGAAGTTCCGCCTTTGAATAGGTGCGTTATCAAAGTAAAAGATAAAAGTTTTAAGATTTTATTTAAGAGACGGTACCCGTTCGTTCAAAGTTTGGTCGTTACGACACTGAATCCAATGCCAGTGGTATTCTACTGAACACGTAACTAACTAGAGTTCACGTTGTATATCTTCAACCATGAAATTTAATATAAGCGCGATCGTCATTGTTTTTTTCTTTAAAATTAGAATATTTTTTTAATCTGGAGATTGAAACGCTAAAATAGATTAACACCTATTTATTTCTGTAATTATGTTAAATAATAATTTTGTGATAGGTAGAGACAAACAACTTATAAATAAATGTGCAATTTACAGCCATTTTTTATAATCAGCAGAATAAACCAAATCTCATTTGCAAAGCTTGAATGACATGAAAATGCTGGATAAAGCCTAATATTTTCCGGCCAATGTCCCCCGAGAAAATGAGTTCGCAAGGCTTACCTGTATAGGGCAAGTTTGTTGGTATATTTGCCGGAAACAACGTCGCTTAGACGTATAACAGCCCCACGCCTTGAACGTAAACATTCACTAAGTAATACAATGGAGGAAAAGCAAAGATTGCCAACATATTGTTCATTTCCTTAGACAAAGATATCAAACAGATATAACGGGATAAGATTTAGTCCGTGTCTTTTATGACGTCATTACGAAGGACCTAGCTCCTCGCAGCTGTGAACGAAAATTTCGGATATTTCACTGTAACTTTGTCTCAAATATCTTTGAGCAATCTGTATAAATTGCTTAGCCTATCTCGTTTATACCAGCTATACTTATACAGTTGTTCAGTTAATTATTCAACAGTAGCTCCATATTATTAGGTATTTATCTTCAAATGAAATGCTTATCAAATCATAATGCATGAACGGTATAACAGTCGATTTGGTTTCGAATGAAACTACCTCCATTTTCCATAAAACCCAATAAAGGATGCACTATAACTAAAGAAATTACTTACTGACTCTTAAACCTGACAATTTCCATTAGTTTGATTAAGAAAAGATCCAACAACATGAAAACATGTTGGTATTTAACTTTTAACTATCCGTACACACATATCTATACCTACATTCATGTGTGCGTTTCCCTCTACAACATGTGTAGGTGTAAAGTAAATACGAGGAAAATCTCCATCCGAAAATGTGCTCTAGTATTTTTATGTTAAGGTTGATTTTCGGTTGGAAGGAGGGGGGATTTATGACGTAATATCACAACGATATCACGTATCGATTGGTAGCGGCTCAAAGCCGATACAACCGCTTCTATTTACGCTCTTTACCTATTTATAAACCAAGCTATCTGACTCCCTACCTGCTCGCCGCAATGTTGCTTCTCGATATATTCGACACACGGATATTATATTCGATTGAAAAACTTGATTTGTTGTGAAGATAGGCACAGTTTTTCGGAAATGGGCTAGTAAAATAGAGGTAGTGCTACCGATTGTAGGAATGTAACTATTTGAAGTGCATTTTAAAGCATCATTTAACTCACAACACCTAAAGGAAATTTTGTTTTTGGGTATTACAAAGATGTTAAAACGTTTTACAACAAAAACAATTCCGTTTTCGTTTAAGTAGATTTTAATGAAAAATAACTGCGCCTACAATTAACGCTCCCGATGCTCGCAACTGTCAGACCGATTCTAATGAAATTTCAAATTAAACTCGAAATAAGATTGCGTTGCGTAGATATGAAATGAAACCGTTCCGACTTCAATTAGGAGGGAAAGGAATTTCATAATAAAGGAATTATAAACGATTATTATCAGGTTTTTGTTTAGATATTTATCGGATATTTGCGAATGGTTTCAGTGCATTATGACAAATGAAAATGTATTAGAGCGGCGTATTCAACTTCGTGCGGTCACTGACACGAATGCATCGATAGGATTGTTACTCAGCCTCGCTCCGACGTGCTCCCAAACGGTCTTTAACCTCGCACACTTTACAATTATACGATCATTCCGAATTTGAATCATGCTTGTTTTAGTTAAAATTACGTGACTGTAATTTAACACTATATGATTGATACATTAAACGAGATAATAACAGGAAACTCTGTATCCATATCCACATTGAATTAATTTAATTATATCCATCTACACCGGTTGAAAAACACATAAATCTTATACTTTCTAATTTCAACGGCCACCTGCTCAAAGAAGAAATTTATTTCTGAGGCCCGGTGATCACGACCATCGGCTCTCTTCTGTTCAATTTAACTACGGTTAAACTGAATTTATCAAGTAGCAAATGTCGTGCAAACACACGCGTGCCGACGACTTTACTGTCCATAAACCGAAGTGTTAGAGCTCATCTTTCTTGTTAACGAGCGCTGAGAATTGTTTATAGTGTAAAAAAATGCCAAATCGCGTCCGAGCAGTCTCGGGATTAACGACCAAAAATATTTACGTTTAGTGTCGTACAACACTCGTTTAATGAGAACGGCAGTTAACGTCGGTGGCGCCTGCCTTTTGCGCTATTCTTATTTACGGATCTACGCAACTATAACAATATTGGGTATCGCGCACAAACCACGCCCAAAGCCAATATTTGCACTAACATTCGCATAAGGCGAAACTAAAGGAAAATTACGCAACGCCCCATATATTATTTAAGTCGACCATAAAATGCTTGAGTTACCGATTCCATCGACGTTTAGTGTCGAACAATCGGCCGTAGTCGGTGAGTCAGTTGGCGCCCGAGGACGGACGTCGAACTACGCCTACAAATCGGAAAATATCCCTTACCATGTGTTACTAAATAAACATGGAGCTCGTTGCCTACATAAGCAACGCCCGTCTCGGTCGTTCCCTACACGTACAAGCCCATTATCTTTGGAAGTCACGCTCGAATCGAATTCATTATTGAACCTTACTTATAGTAATCGTAGTTGAAAAGTACGCGGAACACACAATATCTGAATTTTGATTAGAATGATTTTATGCGAGCCGCGATTCCTTCAAAGAAATGCTGCATTGTTAAATCCCCGAACAGATGGGACATCCCGCGAAGCCAGTTTCGCCCGAACCCTAATTAAATATTTTAATATATTCTCTCCATCCGTTCTGGGTATTATTTCGCCTATATGTACGGCACATATAGGGTTATGTTAAATTAAAATTCATTGGTTAATTTTGCTCAATAACATAATTTGGCAGGCATCTACCTACCCATTTTTGGGTGCTGCGTAAGCTTGAAGGTACTTTTCGTATTTCTCGATATAAAGATGGCCGTTCAACGTAATGCCTTTGCATTATCATAATCGGCAAAAAACTTGGGATTAAGTTCCGCAACATAATCTTCTACAAATAGTGTGAGAAACACCTAAAAACGGAGTAAAACAATTAAAATGCTATAAAAGCGTTGGTTTCCCACCATAATCATTGAGTAATTCTGTATCGTTACTACGGGATGATAAACACGCCTCTCGTGCCGAACGTAAAAACAACTTTTGTTACCATTTTATGACAACAATTACGACCTATAAAACGTGTAGCGATTATTCTTCGTACCGATTGTTGTGGTCTCGCTGTCATCAGCCCGTGCTGAGGACTGGCTACTTACTAACAGGCGTCCACTTACAACAAACTTAACTGTAACAATATCACATCGTAAATTAAACTTTATTTTATTGCCGATAAAGTTTAAATTTTATCGCCGCTGTAGGTGATATGTTCATCGCCTCCCTCGGCACTGATAAAACTGAGCCTACGAGCCTTGACTTTGTCAGCTGTGTATTTATAATTCGTCAATCCGTTCATATTCTGTGCCATGTGTAAGTTTTACGACTTTAGTGGCCTATTTGGACATTAATGTTCATTTGAAAGACCATCTTCTTTAAACTGATGACATTTTATTGTTCGAGACTTCTATAAAGTTTCGTGAATGGGTGCATTTCTTGAGTTTTTTCTGCTTTAACTAAATCTTAAAAAATAAATATCAGGTATTTTTAAAAAGTGGCTATTTATATTAAAATGGTTATATTCACTTTATATTGTCATCTAACAAAATGGGAGAACACATGCTAACAACAATGGGGCTGTCTGTTTACAATGGTATCGTGTTAAAATTTCGCGTAGAAATGCACCCAATTTGGCGAATGGAACAAGGGGTTACAATTTGTGTTGATAGTTGTTATCTGTACCACCCATCGCAGAGTAAGTATTGTACTGCCTACAAAAAAGACAAACTTTTTGCCAAAAAAAATATTTTCAGTTAAATTAGCTAAAACAAAAACTATGTAAATTTATTTAATGTTACAAAATATATTAATTTACTGCCAACATGGTGAGAGGAAATTTGCANAACGGTCTTTAACCTCGCACACTTTACAATTATACGATCATTCCGAATTTGAATCATGCTTGTTTTAGTTAAAATTACGTGACTGTAATTTAACACTATATGATTGATACATTAAACGAGATAATAACAGGAAACTCTGTATCCATATCCACATTGAATTAATTTAATTATATCCATCTACACCGGTTGAAAAACACATAAATCTTATACTTTCTAATTTCAACGGCCACCTGCTCAAAGAAGAAATTTATTTCTGAGGCCCGGTGATCACGACCATCGGCTCTCTTCTGTTCAATTTAACTACGGTTAAACTGAATTTATCAAGTAGCAAATGTCGTGCAAACACACGCGTGCCGACGACTTTACTGTCCATAAACCGAAGTGTTAGAGCTCATCTTTCTTGTTAACGAGCGCTGAGAATTGTTTATAGTGTAAAAAAATGCCAAATCGCGTCCGAGCAGTCTCGGGATTAACGACCAAAAATATTTACGTTTAGTGTCGTACAACACTCGTTTAATGAGAACGGCAGTTAACGTCGGTGGCGCCTGCCTTTTGCGCTATTCTTATTTACGGATCTACGCAACTATAACAATATTGGGTATCGCGCACAAACCACGCCCAAAGCCAATATTTGCACTAACATTCGCATAAGGCGAAACTAAAGGAAAATTACGCAACGCCCCATATATTATTTAAGTCGACCATAAAATGCTTGAGTTACCGATTCCATCGACGTTTAGTGTCGAACAATCGGCCGTAGTCGGTGAGTCAGTTGGCGCCCGAGGACGGACGTCGAACTACGCCTACAAATCGGAAAATATCCCTTACCATGTGTTACTAAATAAACATGGAGCTCGTTGCCTACATAAGCAACGCCCGTCTCGGTCGTTCCCTACACGTACAAGCCCATTATCTTTGGAAGTCACGCTCGAATCGAATTCATTATTGAACCTTACTTATAGTAATCGTAGTTGAAAAGTACGCGGAACACACAATATCTGAATTTTGATTAGAATGATTTTATGCGAGCCGCGATTCCTTCAAAGAAATGCTGCATTGTTAAATCCCCGAACAGATGGGACATCCCGCGAAGCCAGTTTCGCCCGAACCCTAATTAAATATTTTAATATATTCTCTCCATCCGTTCTGGGTATTATTTCGCCTATATGTACGGCACATATAGGGTTATGTTAAATTAAAATTCATTGGTTAATTTTGCTCAATAACATAATTTGGCAGGCATCTACCTACCCATTTTTGGGTGCTGCGTAAGCTTGAAGGTACTTTTCGTATTTCTCGATATAAAGATGGCCGTTCAACGTAATGCCTTTGCATTATCATAATCGGCAAAAAACTTGGGATTAAGTTCCGCAACATAATCTTCTACAAATAGTGTGAGAAACACCTAAAAACGGAGTAAAACAATTAAAATGCTATAAAAGCGTTGGTTTCCCACCATAATCATTGAGTAATTCTGTATCGTTACTACGGGATGATAAACACGCCTCTCGTGCCGAACGTAAAAACAACTTTTGTTACCATTTTATGACAACAATTACGACCTATAAAACGTGTAGCGATTATTCTTCGTACCGATTGTTGTGGTCTCGCTGTCATCAGCCCGTGCTGAGGACTGGCTACTTACTAACAGGCGTCCACTTACAACAAACTTAACTGTAACAATATCACATCGTAAATTAAACTTTATTTTATTGCCGATAAAGTTTAAATTTTATCGCCGCTGTAGGTGATATGTTCATCGCCTCCCTCGGCACTGATAAAACTGAGCCTACGAGCCTTGACTTTGTCAGCTGTGTATTTATAATTCGTCAATCCGTTCATATTCTGTGCCATGTGTAAGTTTTACGACTTTAGTGGCCTATTTGGACATTAATGTTCATTTGAAAGACCATCTTCTTTAAACTGATGACATTTTATTGTTCGAGACTTCTATAAAGTTTCGTGAATGGGTGCATTTCTTGAGTTTTTTCTGCTTTAACTAAATCTTAAAAAATAAATATCAGGTATTTTTAAAAAGTGGCTATTTATATTAAAATGGTTATATTCACTTTATATTGTCATCTAACAAAATGGGAGAACACATGCTAACAACAATGGGGCTGTCTGTTTACAATGGTATCGTGTTAAAATTTCGCGTAGAAATGCACCCAATTTGGCGAATGGAACAAGGGGTTACAATTTGTGTTGATAGTTGTTATCTGTACCACCCATCG
This sequence comes from Heliothis virescens, assembly GCA_002382865.2. NCBI lineage: Eukaryota > Metazoa > Arthropoda > Insecta > Lepidoptera > Noctuidae > Heliothis > Heliothis virescens. The sequence continues at coordinate 5,173,315 of NWSH02000601.1, read as the reverse complement.
CAGAGTAAGTATTGTACTGCCTACAAAAAAGACAAACTTTTTGCCAAAAAAAATATTTTCAGTTAAATTAGCTAAAACAAAAACTATGTAAATTTATTTAATGTTACAAAATATATTAATTTACTGCCAACATGGTGAGAGGAAATTTGCAGTACCTAATTAAGAATATAAATAGTTTTTCTCAATGGGTACATATATATATATATATATATATATGCCTACCTATTTAAGTATTTTAACTATAAGAAGAGCCTTTCAGCAATATTATCAGTACACCGATACCTACAATTACGAACTAATTGATTACAGAAATCAGAAAAAAAAATAGAATCAATCGTTATATGTATTTCAAGAAAAAAAAAAACTTTTTAATTCTCATTAAAACTATAGCAACAGAAAGGTCAACTGCCCGTTACTAATTAACATAATATTTTACCCTAATCTACAAAGAAGGTGTCCAACTTAAGTACAAAGTTAGTGATGTATAGTCAGGAAATTATAACCGCTAAAATAGGTTGGAAAGTAGGTACAATGTAATTCCGACTTTTGAACAAAATATAATTCGTAGATAAATTACATATTTTGATTAAAACTGAAAAGGGCAGATAAAAATGCTAGTAAATAACCTACGGGCAAGTTGTATTTATATTATAATGTAGCCACACAATTAACATAATCCTGCCCACCTATTTTTATTCAACCTCTACGTAGGCGTTTGAACTTGTATTAACCAACAAGTTTTATAAACTGCTCCTCAGTATAAACTAGCGTTTGTCACGGGCTCTGTAAACAGATAATTTTTCAATTTTATTGTGACTGGAAAAAAATATGTGATAAAATAATAATATTTTACATCGGTGCTACGCCGTAGTAATTTTTAAGCAGGAATTTAGTCGTGACACCGTTGTTTTAAATAAGTAGTTTCAATCAACAATTTTATGTAAACAAAAAAGCCCTTTCTAAATAATATTTCGACGATAGAGCTACGTTGCCGTGTGCACCTAAAACTACGTAAAATACGAACAATGTCGGCCATTTACGTGGCGTCGACGGGCGAATGCAGCGCCGCGCTGCGCACCGCGAGGCGTTCCCAACGATAGCTAATATCGAACACGTCTGCCCTTTCACAAACACCGTCTGCAACGTATGACATTTAATTTAATATTCATTGCCTTATTTCATACCGCTGGTTTGCGAGGCGGAATTTAAAGGGCAAATTGCCACTATACCTAAGTATAACTACAAGTACGACATGTTGGTTTAAGGTAGATACACGTCTAATTAAATCTATGGTCGCTTAATCTAATATGCATTTTACATTGTAGTGCCGTTTTTTATTGCAAATAAATAAAAGTTGCAATGACATTTTTAAGTAGGTACTTCTACATTTCATAATATCGAATTTCTTAGCAATTTACGTAAATGATAAGATTTAAAGTTTATTTCTAAACAGCGCGAGAGGCAACGTGTTTATTTTCCGACGCTACCCTATTTCATATTCGGCTCGCGCTCCCCAGCTATATTTTGAATGAGACAGTCTCCAGACCTACGTCCGACTATCCTATACACACATGTTCCGTACTGTAGAATGGCAAATTTCATACATACCACACGTATGCGGAATTGCAATACAGTTTCCACACTTTTCCATTTTTAAATTCCGCAAGCAATTTTTTTTCAAAATATTTCGAATAATTTCATGTCAAAATGTAAATTCATAACAATATCTGTCTCAGCGTTTCAAAGGCACGGTAACAAAGTTTTCAACGCCGAAAGCAGAAATTGGGGTTCTCGACCAATTTATTAAAGTAAAGTACGATTCACGCTCCAATTTTAAAAGAAATACCTCGTGTTAGCATTGGATTTATACGAGAAATACTTGTATTCTACGCACATACTTAAGTTCGCGGGTAAAATAAATTAATTTTCTACCTACTTACCATCTATCTACCTACATGTTCATTTATTGTTTGTAATTTTAAAAAGGTGATTCAACCATTTCGTGGATGAATTAAATATTCGATAAGTTGTTCCGTTTGTGACTATCTTCAACTTAAGAAACGTGTGAGTAATGTCAATTATTATTTTAATTGAAAGCGGTTTATCTAGTGCTAAAAACACTACGTGTCTATAATCGTATATGGACTAGTACGAGTACTTGCATCATACTAGTCATTCTTTCAACAGGCATTTTTCGTACATTATACAAATTTTTCATACGCGATTGATTTGTCCAAGTTATCAGATCAATAACACATAAGTAGGCGCTACAATACATGCAAAATAAAAAAATCGTTGAGATCTATGTACCTACCTAAAAAATGAGCGTAAGAAAATATTCGTGGGGTAACTACACTATTTTCATAATTCATATTTGACAGAACCACACATGCCCCACGAATTCTTACCTCCCTAGGGAATCTTGCGACGTAAAATACGAATTCCTCTTTTTATCGATAGATTTGAAGGCTGTAGAAAATAAGAAAACAAGCCTACAGAATCATGATACATACCGATAAAAATTTGGATTCTTTCAGCATTTTCGGATTGAACCAATAAAGTAGACAGATCGTGTAGTTTTTGTCGTGAATCGTGACTACCTATTTAACGAATGTACAACTTTATATACCTACTCGTAAGTACACATGAGTCAAAAAACGCCTTGAAATGTGAAAGCTGACGTATTTTTCTGTGTAACAGCTAACGTGGACAAAAGGCCACCATTTTTTCGGAATAAAAACTCTTCTTTAACAATAAGTTTTTCATTAACTGGCCCAAAAGGGTCATTTGAAAAAAGTTTTCTTAACCATGCGTATTATGAAAAAGAACACTTTTTTTAATAGATACCGTACAAAATTGATTCGACGAATATCTTCCTTCGTTTTTCATCTTGGTCCCCTTCCAAGGACGGGTCACCCCGTTTTTTCCCATGAGTATCGTAACAGCCGACAACCGGATTATATTAGGTGGATGGACAACATCAAACTAGTATGTAGTACACATAGATATCTACTGGTGAACATCAGGTGACAAGAGGCAAGTAAAGAATAGCTTTCTTTGCGATTACGGTCCCCTTAAATGATAGCATTTGTTTAATTCCATATAAGTACAAACATCTTTCAACTCAAGAAACAAATGACTATAAAATATGTTCGACATTTAATTTTAAAATGTTGATGAAGAACTTCAAAATTCGAACAAAAATTAAAAAGAAAACAAGTCTAGAAAACCCTCGCAGAATCATCAAAGATTTGATTTCACATTTTTGTTCAAAGATTTCAAATAAGATAAGAATATTAACAGATTTTATCTTTCAGAAAACTGTGGTAGCGAAATAAACCGCCTGGAGGATGACATCCAAGATTATACTTACTTGTAAGGCCGTTGGTAAAGAAAGGAGCGGTGTAGAAACATTTTTTAAAGGATGTAAAATGTATTCCAAGTAAATTGAAGTGATTACATAAAAATAAATATTCTTGCAGTGCTGCTTAAATACCCTAGTATGTCTCTAACGAACAATATTTTAATACTAGAACCAGAACCTGTAGATATGGTCTTAGTCGGAGGTAATAAATAAAGCTCATACCACGATTAGTCCTATCAAATACTGCAGCAGCCAATGAAATACATGTATTTATGTGTATATTCAGATATTTATTTATTCGTAATTGCGTGTTATATCAACTTAGCAGTCTTAATCTTATGGACACACCTAATAAGTGTGTTGTATGAATACATTTTAATTCCCAGAATTATGATTATTCGTGTTAATACCATTGGTTTTACATTCTAGAGAGGTGATATTTTATTATTCTTTACTATGAGAAGAGCTTTTAGTTACCTAAGTATATGTAGTAGGTAGATACAGGTTATGTACCTTGTCATATTCATAGGTTTCATCACAAATAGTACCTAAGTATTAAAATTCAATTTGAAAATAAATGCAATAGCTATAACATGTAATTTAAAAAAAAGAGAGTTATTGATTTATGCTATTGAACCAAGTAAAAAAACCTATAAACTGAAAATACTCATGAGTAGCTAAATTTTTTTAACTACATGTATATGATGTCATCAATGACACGTTCATACAGAACACTAAAGAGCAGGTTACTCTAAAAATAATTTGTTTGCAAGCAACTCACGGAGAATGGGGACGAACTGGGCAGAAGTGCCATAACACGGACGGACAGGGATCATCCCTTACAAGTGCGGTGGCATAACTTTATTTTGAAATTAACATAATTACAGAGTCGGCTTGGGGGTACACAGACCCTGTATTATTAAGTTAAGCAGTACTGTAATTGTTATTGTGGAATTGGAGGAAAACAGGTGTTAAATGTCAAGGATGAGCATGTCCTTTGTTTTGTTCCGGAAAGGATCGAAATACATGGTTTTGGTATTTTCGTTCAAGCAATAGTGTCATTTAAATGAATTTTATACGAAAAAGTCATCAATTGACTTTTTATGTAAGTAATTATTTTTTGAGACAGTAAAAATTTGGTTCTCAGTGTGAAATTCGTTGTTACATAATAATTATTATCGATGTATTTAAAAGTTACAAGCAATCCGCACCTAAACATTGGCACAGATTTTGTTTTGTCTAAAATGTTGCGTATTTATATACGTCGTGCTGCCATATCTTACGCTGCTTTGTTTTCCGGCCTCGTACAAGATCAAAGTACGTAAATTTACGATACACTGAAGATTTTTTCAAACATAATTCTGTGGGACGTATATTTTATATAAATCGTTTTTGTTATTCATTAGTGGAGTACAGCCGGCAGTAATAAAATAGAATAATTTAATTAGGGAACACCTCCATCTTGAAGGGGACAGAACAGTCCGTTCCGTAGCGAGAAAATCTATTGGTTTAATATCGTACGGTATTATAAATTTAAAGAAAATCCCCTGACATCCCCCGAAAAAAGGTGGCGTTGTGGGCATCAGGTGTCCCAAACTGATCCCTAAGAATGGTATTATCCGCAACATATTTTCCGAGCTGGGGTCGAAGGACCACTCGTAGGGCCCACTCTGAATAAATTACTTATCTACATTGATTTTTTATCGTATTTACATAGGCTCTCCCTATTTTGAGTGTGAATACTCTGTTTTATCTAAGCTTCATAGTTTTATCGTTCTAGTATGTTTTGCAGACTGTGTACCTCGTCTTCACACTTAGGTTGAGATAAACTAAAGCCTTTTAGATCCAGCTTTAACTAAAACATTTACTTTCAAAGTTTAAAATTTATATTTTGTGACCACGGCAGTGGTAGGGTCTAGGAAGTAGATACCTAATAGAAAGCAAAAAGCTCTTGAAGAGCTTGTTTGTACCTAATATAAGTACCTATATTAAGTATGTTGTTTAGAAAATGCAGTCACATGAGTATTTGTATCGAAGGAAAAATCTAGTACTAAATGGAAACCTAGTAAGTACTTAATACATAACACACAACAAAATTTTAGATTTCATTCATTAAATAAAATCTGTGATTTCAGCCATGATAATTGTATTTTTAAAGTGTCTATGTAATCAATTTGTAATTATGTTACTCTTTAGAAAAATAAAAGCTTTCTTGGAAATCTTGGGTATTTTTGAAATCCCTATTTTTTACTGTAATGTTTTCAGCAAGGATTGGGTATCCTTTTCTTAGCCTTCAACTAAGGTCAAAGTTCAACTTCATCTACTTGTTCAGCAATTTCAAGTAAAACTAGGATTACAGCTATCAAATTGACTAGTTATTTGTACCCTTCAAATACTTAGGGCCATTTATAGAGCAAAAAACCTTACTCGTCCTCTATCAGGTATTCAAATGACAACTATTAAAATTTTACAACTAAAAATTGAATTAATTGTGAATTAAAAAGTAATAAAATCGATCCGGATTCGTATGCGGTATCTATTCAATTATGCATATTAAAATAACCGAGGCCTTAAACTTGGGTATAGTACTTAGGCAGGATTGTCCTGAGCCTATAATTATAAAGAATAAACGATGATTATTGTGCATTAGCGCTCAGAAAAAGTTATCTAGAAATATTCAGCACAGAGATAGATATTATTAAATATATTTAGTGCATAAGTACTTTTTTTTCCATAATAAATATTTTTCTTAAGACTTGTTCTATAAATTGCATACAATATTTTCATGAAACAATTTCAATAAAACCTCTACGTTATTTACGTATTCATTCCTCCACGAATGCTTATAGGTAGGTACCTATCGCTCGAGGACGCTTGGAAGAACAGGTTATTCTACCGCCTTATCGTGATGCATACCTACACACTTAAATATACATACCAATAAGCCTAACTTCCAATGTCACTCCACTTACAAATGGGGAGAAAAACATGGTACAATTCTCAACAATTTTCAGGCTTAAAATCCTAAATAAAGCAATTCAATTTTGATATTCCCACTAAAATACATTTGCACATGAATAAATAAAATATAGCTCTAATTCAACAGACACATAATATTTAGGCTTTCAATTACACTTAACCCGCAAAGAAATCAAAATGTCGCGGCATTCGAAGGGTATTTTTCTTTTCAATTTTCGATGACCTTTCGTCCGGACGTCGAACCAAGCACCCTCGTCTAGACATCTTAGTGCTGCGCCGCAGTCAGCTGATAAACGAAAACGAGATAATAAGGAGATGCCTTGCCAAACATAATATGTAGAATACGGACTACAATACTGGGATTTGGCACGATTGCTTCGTAGTGAGATTTACTCTCCTCTCTGCACAGGTATTGACGTCAACGCCTGTGTCGCTCGCCTCACTCAACCCTCCGACTGCAGCGCGATCCCTGCATTTCCCTAACGCTCATACTTTTATGTTACGACATGTTATCTACGAAAGATACCCTTAAATGTGCTATGTAATACGTTTAAATTGGACGGAACTCACAAATACTTTCACACTGTTTGTAAAAGGGTTGATGGTAGATATGGAATATTTTAAATGGCCTCTCAAGTCCGTAGATAGGCAGTAGCTATTTGAATGAGTTGATATCTAATATTTTCTGTTTGTTTGTTGCAGGTATGGAGATACAGCATTGGCAATTATTTGAATAATTGAAATGTGCGTACGTACCTAGTGATTAATGGTTTGTATCTAAGCAAAGACTTTATAGTAATTTAATTTTTCATAAGTGGATAATCAAACAGCAGGAAAACATTAAATGTTGGCTCAGACATAAAACATTTAATTAAACGCGCATTCAAATATTGAAGCGAACCTGATTCCGCGAACACGCTGTTACAAAAATCTCTATCCCAAAATATCTGGTAAAATACCGTTGTGCCTAACATTTTTCGTCTGAAATACTGAAGGGCAGGTAGAGAATATCGCTTAATCGTGGCGGGAGGCTCTGACGGAGGAGGCACATTAATCGGAGGCTTTACGAGGGGAATCCGAGCCACAGACGACGTTAGCCTCTTAGCGTATTGAGCGCGTATAGCGGAACATTGCAGATAAAATATATTGAACCCGAATAAAACCATACGAAAAAACCCCGTGAGAATTTTTTATTTTGTCCCTTTCCAATAAAATCAACTCTATTAACAAATTACTGTTAAAAAATCATTAAGTTAATAAAATGTTAATGCTATGTGTAGTTAAGTCAATAAAACGATTTTTAATTGCGTGTTAATTTTTCATGACATCGGTTTCCATTGTAAAGTTTACGCACCTACACCATTCAAGTCAAATACTTGCATAATTTTATAACAATTTAATGTAAATTTATGTAATAACAATTAATCTTTAATTGTTTATACAATGCATTTTATAGAAACGGCGCATACTAGATTGAATCTCGAATTTCTACTCGAATCAAATAAAAATATTCGTAGCATAACTTAGCCCTGCATATCCTACAGTCGACACCGCCGCGTTCCTACATAGAGAGAAAAAGTAGGGCTGGAATCGAAGGAGTTCGTCCAAACTGGAAATATAATTTTAAAGATGGCTGCCGCTCTCGACCTACCCTCTCCCCGCGCGCTCCCCAACCCGCACCCTGACGCAGCCTAAAATATTATGCACCCAAAAACCATTGTCTGTTGCCATGACAACGGGCCGCTCGATACCGGGGACTCGCAGTCGCACAATCAAAGTTACAGTCATCTCGCTTACTCTTTAAGTAGTCAGATGCTGGGTCCGGATTTGGACGATCGTCGTATTCGCACGGCGATGGCTGGATGCCAGTGTTCGTAGGGTTAGCATAAACGCTCTGCGCTGTCGGTTAAGCGAGCCGGCGGTCTTGTTGGAAAGCATCGGTCGAACAAGAATGTAAATGATATAAGTATATTGAACTGTTGTGACCTACATCGAACTACGGATTGTGTATAGATTATATCAAATACACGATCTTACAGCAAATATCTCGTACCTAATTTACAACACAATGGCTGGATATCGCTGTATTTTGGTTAGGTTCTATGATTGTATTTTACTTACTTGTAGTTAGATAAGAATCTCGTTGTAGGATGTAATAAATTCGTAGTCTGATGTCTTCACGACGCCTATCTGCGTCTTATTATCTTAGTATATAGGGACGTTTCTGGCGCACCGTTTCCGTACTATTATTGAACCACAAATGGACTTGTATAAAACACACTTCACTAAAAACTTATTCACAAGATTGCAACTCATTTTTCACTTAACCTTTTATCTAGAAAGAGGAAAGTACTAGATTAGCTAAGCACCAAAACTTGCTGATATAAGTACGTCATTTTATCACTTCTCATCTCCCAAAGCTCCCGTGCAAATGACTCAAAACTTGGGGCAATTTCAAAAACAAATTAGAAAGTTCTATTTTCGGCGCCCCTATTGGTCGATTCCACAAATGTTACATTTTTTTCATCCACCTCAGGAGTAACTTTCTCTTTTTTGTTACAGTTCTCATTCTTCCTGGTTTCTTACCTCAAACGCGGAAGGGTTTTAAAACTTTCACCCCATAAAACAATGGCTTATTGCATGCAATCCTTTTTGTTGAACAATAACTAGTCTTTTTTGAAAAAAAATGTTGCTGTACGTTGTACTTAAAAAGCATGTTTATAATAAAAATATAACTTTTGAATCATCGGTAAAGTTTCTTGTTGTGCGTTTTCTTAAAGACATATTTATGGCCATTTGCCGTGCTAACCAACCTACGTCGTGTCATCGATGAAATATAATTTATTTTGCTTGCAAACTTATTAGTGACAGGATTGGATAAAAACATGTTTTTTTAGTTTTCAAACACACATAAATTCAGTTCAATTTACGTCACAAATGGTTAAATATCGAATCAAATCATTAACAGGTACTTAATCTTTACCTAAGCAGGTCAATTAAATATTTCAACACTTTTATTTTAAGCCCAAACTCTACCAAACAACTTTAAAGTAGAATTCATCTTGACGTCTTGAACGACCCTCTTCTTCGTAAAAGCTCTACTATGCTCTGCGTTTACGAAGAAGTTCGACCTTGAATTCATAGATGGCGCTTTCGGCGAATCGTAAAAATGTTCTTAGACCAGTGGAATTACAAGGCTTCAGAAGAGGTAGTAAGTAATACCTTCTCATAGTAACTTAGTCTATCTTTTATGTATGTAGGAACGGAGCATCTAATATCTAAGAAACTAACTGGGTACCTACCAAAGTAAATCCATCCATAAAAATCCAACTTTTTATTGCTTAAGCTTTCCTGAATATTCACAGATTATTTCCATATTTTCGAAAAATATTAGCTTGGAAAAATTTGGTATCAGATGAGCCATTAAAACCTAGATACTACTTATATATTATACTAGCTTCTGCTNTATCCTACAGTCGACACCGCCGCGTTCCTACATAGAGAGAAAAAGTAGGGCTGGAATCGAAGGAGTTCGTCCAAACTGGAAATATAATTTTAAAGATGGCTGCCGCTCTCGACCTACCCTCTCCCCGCGCGCTCCCCAACCCGCACCCTGACGCAGCCTAAAATATTATGCACCCAAAAACCATTGTCTGTTGCCATGACAACGGGCCGCTCGATACCGGGGACTCGCAGTCGCACAATCAAAGTTACAGTCATCTCGCTTACTCTTTAAGTAGTCAGATGCTGGGTCCGGATTTGGACGATCGTCGTATTCGCACGGCGATGGCTGGATGCCAGTGTTCGTAGGGTTAGCATAAACGCTCTGCGCTGTCGGTTAAGCGAGCCGGCGGTCTTGTTGGAAAGCATCGGTCGAACAAGAATGTAAATGATATAAGTATATTGAACTGTTGTGACCTACATCGAACTACGGATTGTGTATAGATTATATCAAATACACGATCTTACAGCAAATATCTCGTACCTAATTTACAACACAATGGCTGGATATCGCTGTATTTTGGTTAGGTTCTATGATTGTATTTTACTTACTTGTAGTTAGATAAGAATCTCGTTGTAGGATGTAATAAATTCGTAGTCTGATGTCTTCACGACGCCTATCTGCGTCTTATTATCTTAGTATATAGGGACGTTTCTGGCGCACCGTTTCCGTACTATTATTGAACCACAAATGGACTTGTATAAAACACACTTCACTAAAAACTTATTCACAAGATTGCAACTCATTTTTCACTTAACCTTTTATCTAGAAAGAGGAAAGTACTAGATTAGCTAAGCACCAAAACTTGCTGATATAAGTACGTCATTTTATCACTTCTCATCTCCCAAAGCTCCCGTGCAAATGACTCAAAACTTGGGGCAATTTCAAAAACAAATTAGAAAGTTCTATTTTCGGCGCCCCTATTGGTCGATTCCACAAATGTTACATTTTTTTCATCCACCTCAGGAGTAACTTTCTCTTTTTTGTTACAGTTCTCATTCTTCCTGGTTTCTTACCTCAAACGCGGAAGGGTTTTAAAACTTTCACCCCATAAAACAATGGCTTATTGCATGCAATCCTTTTTGTTGAACAATAACTAGTCTTTTTTGAAAAAAAATGTTGCTGTACGTTGTACTTAAAAAGCATGTTTATAATAAAAATATAACTTTTGAATCATCGGTAAAGTTTCTTGTTGTGCGTTTTCTTAAAGACATATTTATGGCCATTTGCCGTGCTAACCAACCTACGTCGTGTCATCGATGAAATATAATTTATTTTGCTTGCAAACTTATTAGTGACAGGATTGGATAAAAACATGTTTTTTTAGTTTTCAAACACACATAAATTCAGTTCAATTTACGTCACAAATGGTTAAATATCGAATCAAATCATTAACAGGTACTTAATCTTTACCTAAGCAGGTCAATTAAATATTTCAACACTTTTATTTTAAGCCCAAACTCTACCAAACAACTTTAAAGTAGAATTCATCTTGACGTCTTGAACGACCCTCTTCTTCGTAAAAGCTCTACTATGCTCTGCGTTTACGAAGAAGTTCGACCTTGAATTCATAGATGGCGCTTTCGGCGAATCGTAAAAATGTTCTTAGACCAGTGGAATTACAAGGCTTCAGAAGAGGTAGTAAGTAATACCTTCTCATAGTAACTTAGTCTATCTTTTATGTATGTAGGAACGGAGCATCTAATATCTAAGAAACTAACTGGGTACCTACCAAAGTAAATCCATCCATAAAAATCCAACTTTTTATTGCTTAAGCTTTCCTGAATATTCACAGATTATTTCCATATTTTCGAAAAATATTAGCTTGGAAAAATTTGGTATCAGATGAGCCATTAAAACCTAGATACTACTTATATATTATACTAGCTTCTGCTCGCAACTTCGTACGCGGATCCTGATTTTTTTATAATCATATTTTCTCATCGTTAAAACCTTCTTTCGATCTGTACAAACATTTTAAGACCAAAATAAGCCCGATCGATCCAGCCGTTCTTGAGTTATGCACTTACCAACACATTTAGCGATTCATTTTTATATTATAGATATGTATTACTTATTTATGAAAAACGATTGAGGTGCATTTTTTCAGGCCTACATAACTTATCTCGAAAATGAAGATACCATCATGGTCACCAACATAGTCTTGAGTTTTAGTGTCAAATAATTGTAGACATTCTTATTTAAAATGCCAAAGGAAACAGGCAGGTTTTATTATTCGCTTAACCTTTATTCAACATTGTCTACCCATAGGAATCACATTTAGGTGTACCTAAGTATTTAAAATTGCAATAAAAAAGTTCTCTTTAAAAAAATATTCGTCTTTTATGTTTCACGACATAAATAGCCCCTTGAAAAAATTTACGCTCATTATTAGGTAACATAATTATCTCTATTTTTCAGTTTCATTGAATGTATATAAGTACTTTAAGTTATTCAGTAGATCAAGTTACATCCCAATTTTATTTATGCACATAATACCTTAAATTTCAAATGTCAATGCATTAATATTGGTTAACTGTGCAACTAACGATAGGGATGTCAATAATTTCCATACTTACCGATATTAGATATACCTATCTACTTATAGGTAGGTTCATACTTACTATAATCATCAGCTACCTTCATTTTTCAAACCTGCTTTCAGTTATATAAAGCTCCTTACTCATGTATATCTCCGTAATTTTTACATTTTCAGTATTTCCAGTAGTTGCATAATATATTATATTATTTTTTATAGAATAAAGCTTTGCTATTTATTCTCTTTTTATATCTAATATTACACTCCAACACGCAGTGGACACTCAAAACATGAAGCTCGACTTTTGTAAATTTTCTTCGGTGCTGAAATGACTACAAATACCCAAATTTCTATTGAGAAATACACAGTTAAATGTATTGTCATACTTATATGGCTATTAGTGTAATTCAGCATATACTTCTTTAATAAGAAAGTAAATCAATCTATGATTGTAGTCCAAGAGTCAAAATAGAAAAAAATATAAAATATTTTCTGTTTATTACTCTACCAATAGCTTTGTTTAACACATCTAGTTAACTGACAAAGTCTAGATCTACAAGCTAAAGGCTAGAATGGACCTTTCCCATAGTACTCCGGAACTTAACATCCGTTGTAACATACCAAAGTTACTAATATAATAATTAGAATGACAAACAGTCTACTTGGTTCATATTATGTGATTACCCATTGTCAGTGTTTAGCTTGAAGGTATACTTAATGACAAAGGAAACTATAGCTATACTTACTATTGTAACTGTAACTTAAGTTTGTGGTTTAAGTCTAAGAAATGGTAGTTCTAGTGTTTTAGTTCTGACAATTTTAGTGCCTGAGTGAGAACTTTTCTTTGGGTCTACCAAAGCCAGAATACATTATTTTTTTGGAGTAAGGTATGCTTATAGAGATTATGGAATAATACAAAATAGATATTTTAATGAAATGTTTATTTATTAAAAATCATGAAGATAACCTGCAAAACATTACACACGAAAAAATATCAAACAAACCATTTTCAATTTTATGTACCTAACATTCAAGTAATAATTGTCATTTATTGCAAAAGTGCACAAACAAAATACTAATTGAGATCGAATTTTAAACAAGTTCGTGATAAAAAGCAAGATTTTATCAACACAACCCAATTAATTGTATATACCTATATATTAACAATTGCATTTAATTGATGTTACAAAAATAAATAACGTGTAAGTAGCGTGATGTAGGAATGTAAAGTATTAATGTTCGTGTACATTTATATGACTCATTATACCATAATAATAACAACAATTGTGAAACTACTGTAAAACAAAACAATAAACTTTCTAATATTGTTATAAACAGTCTCGTTGCAGCTCGCTGTATTAACCTGCGAACATAAAAATATGACACAATAATGCATGTAAAAATGTAACGTGACATAGTTGTAAGTTCAAGAATCTTCAAGTCTTCAAATCTTCGTCTTCTCAGCGGTCGACTAGTGTCATCTCCTGTTACGTATACTGAAGGTATACCGGAAAGAATGAGGCACTCAGGATACATTCAGTATACGTACAGAAGGCGACGCGAAATCTTCTCTTCTCTTCTGGACTCCGAAGAAACATGGTAAGAAATCTACAAAGTAATTTTAAGATTGCGCATTAATATTAAGCTGCTCCCACCCGACGTTAACCCTACTAGCTCACTATTTAAATGTGACGGTTCACACGTAGCCCCTTCAATATCTTAAAAGCTCACCGCGCGAAGCCACTCACGCCGGACACCCCGCCTCTCCTCGGGGAACACCATCTATAAAATAAAGCAACCGATTTACAACACGCCTGGGTTTTCAACCCGAAAAGGGAAACACTGATAGCACATGAATTTCGCTATCGTAACTACGAAGGTAAAATGGGAAAATAGATGCGCTACCATTTTGCGTTGGGAAATTGCCTAAAAGTTAAACCCGCCTTAGATTCGCGAAACAATCTATTGTACTTTGCCACCAATGAGAGAACAGGGACTTTGCAAAAACACGCGATTGGCTTGCAAAAATTATTTTCGCAATCCTGCGAACCGGTAGCAAGGCGTCTCTTTGTTTTTTACAATCTATCTGCAGAGCCAGCAACGACTGACGCCCGCAGGCCTTTTGTCCACCAGCCTTTGTTGAACATAAAAGGATAAATTACACAAGACAAGTTTCGACCACCACTCGTAAAGATAACTAAAGAATTCCGAGTCTCTATGTGTGTGTCAGCCGGGGATTCAATAGAAAAACATGAAAGGGCGTAAGGGTGTATTATATTCGTAATTTACGACGCGAACCAACAACACCGGGCCTGCATTATTGATTCTATTGCACAAACGAAAGGTTCCCTATGCACCGCTATAATATACACAAAAATGCAGCAAACAGCACTGGAGCGGAGTCGGGGGCGAAACGGATACGCGAGTCGTGCCGAGCGCGGAGGAGACTGAATAAAGCACGTGACTTACCGGTCCGGTCGGTCAGCTGTTCGCGTCGTCCGATAAGTAAACATTGAAGGATGACGGATGGGGTGGCGCGCGGTTCGAAGGAGCGTGTGTTCAGGGACGGCGTCTCCGGGCGTCTGCCGGTCTGGGCGTCGGGGCGCGCGTCCCGGCCCGCCATCGATTGCCGCCCTCGCCGAGTCGCCGCTCGGCGCGCGCCGAACCACACCACGACTAATGCCGATGCAAGATTTTCATTACATACGCCATGATCGTTGTTATTTGCACCCCGTAATGTTTTTTGATAGTTTGCTTAGGCTTCGCGACCGTTTATATTACGAATATCTATTTACGTTTACATATTATTTAGATAGTGGCTCGTCGGCGGGCTTATTATAATATTACGTATAAGAGTGCTGATAAAAAAGTCGATATTAAACAGTAGACAGGCTGCGCCACCTGTTCCTGTTCTCTCGGTGATTACCGTTCCGCCCTGCGGCACGACTCGGGATTTTTAATACTAACATAGGTCGACTTTATGTCGCAACGTAATAAGTGGCCAATGTAGATTTTGGCAATTTTATAAATAGAAAAATATAAAACGAAATTGCGTATTGTTGTGTATTACTTACGCGCCGTTTCTTTCTCTATTGCCTCCGGTGAAGTTGGGTAATGAAAAAATAGTAAAACGTCAAGTCTCGAGCTATTCAAGTAATCGTTTAGCAGTTATTTATGAAGGAAATTTTTATGGCAGTACGTCCGCGATGTTGCGTTGAAATCTTTTGTTATTCATATGATTTTTACCTAGGTGGAGTTGAACTCCATTGTTTTACGAATTATGGATGAATGAGTAATACTCAGTAAGTGCGTATTATCCTGCATATTGTGCATTTTCCATTATGAAAGAGAAAACCATATTCGCATACGTCTTGTGAACCTATATGGCATTTGTATTATGTTGTGCCAATTTTATTAGGCATAAAGATTAGTGGCCATATATTCTTAAATGTACAATGTACGCTTTGCCTGTTTATGTATGTTCTTACATATATATTAATAATCCATATAATATGAAAGCAGTAAGATATTAGGAAGAGGCAGTGTAAGTGTAACAATCTCATTGTTACGTAGCGTCAATTCAGGTAACCGTAATTCGTATCTACCGACTGAAACTGCTGAAATCTAGCGGAAATTGAGGAACTTTGAGGAAAAAGGAGTAATTAGAATTTAAGGGAATTATTTTATAATAATATGGTGTTACCTTGTCTTATTTACTACATGGATAGGTAAGTCTAAAATAGCAGGCGTAACAAAATCTTGTACAACTCTTAACACTACTTGCACCTGATGGTTTTTAAATTGTATATTGCTTAAGTATAATCTTGTTTATAACCTTGGTCTTTACTGTTCTTATAGACTTAATAGAGATGAAAACTATTGTGTAATGTATATGTATGTATATTTCATGTGTGTATAACATGAAATAATACCCTAGTTTTCCTTTTAAGTTCATTGTAAATAAAGGAATATGAATCTAGGTATACGATTTTAATCTCACATATCCAATCTACCATTTTGAAACTAGGCTTCCTACATTCCGGAGGTCGTTATCATAAAATACTGCTGACTAAGCGACGGTAGGTGGCTTTACGACATATCTAGATCTTGAAGACAGGTCAACGAGCATCGGGCGCTACCGCATCGATTAGTCACTTGTACCTATTGTTTAATTGAAGAACCAGGCTCTAATTTCAGGTAATAAAAGATCGATTAAAGCATTTTCTATGAACATCTGTGATGTTTTCAATTTTAATGCGACTGATAAAAATGTTTATGTTTGGCTTGAATATTTTTATTTTTTGATTAGGTTAAGCCAGGGATCGCCAGGCCGCTAATAGGATGGGCTACCGCTTAAGCGCATAATCCTCTACAGTCGTCGAAAATCACGTCATCGTTAGTTCCGACTGATTCCGTCAGGTGGCGCTTGTGGTTGCTACGAGCGCTGCGTGCGGTATCACAGATTTATCTTTACATCCAGCTAAAATATTATTGTATATCTTAATAAAATAGACATCTAACCAATAATGAATAATCTAGTTTAATACTTTAATTACCTACCTCTGGAAACAATAGACTACTTGTCTCCAAAATCTGCCTGACCTTATTGAGAAGGCTTAAATACTTACGGTAAAACCGACCTTTTCGTCTTAACTGCCGTTTAGGTAAAAAATAGTAGATATGTTGAGTCAACGACTTCACCTAGGCATATAGGCTGGGAAGGGTATCACTTACCTAAGTCCCATCTATTGTTTCATCTTTGAGATAAATGGGTACATCTGTGCTTTAAAACTTAGGTACCTAAATAAAATATGTTCGATGAATTACCTCGACGTTGTTTAAAACTGACCTCGAAGAAAATGTCTATTTTTTCATAAAAGAGACTGTCCTAGTTTTCATTTTAAACTAGCTCAATTGATATCTATCTACTAACCTTGTGTTTTTGATAGTCAATGAACATAAAAGTGTACAACAAACAGATAAAAACCTACTTATCTCAACAATAAAACAGAAATTTAAAGTTTTCATACAGCAGAACCATACCATAAAATCTTGACAAATTGCTTAGAAAGATATTCGGAAAACTTACCTCTGAACGGTCATCCCGATATCATCATGAAACATAAGAACCTCAATTTTACCATTTTTTCCCATTTCAAACTGTGTTCTTCCGCGGTCGATGGTCAAATGAATGAATAAAGAGGCTCAACCCCAACTGTCAGGGGGTGGGGTCGAAAATGGAAAAAAATGGGGTGGGACCAGACACTACCCCTGTAACAAAAAAATTAAGATTTATTTGCGAATACCACGTTTTGTAATAGTAATAATGGCTGTATTATTGTGTGTGGAAGCACGGTAGTGCGAGCCAAGTTCTTTATTGCCTCTGTAAATGAACAAACGAAATAATTGTAGTCCCTTTGTTCTGTTGATGAGGTGGAATTGGTAGCCTATAAAAATCTGTATAAAATCCGTAGTTTTCTACGTAAATGCCGTATAATTTCATATCAGAGTATTTAAATAAGTATGGAACCGGTAGTACAGTATATGCCACTAGTAACTAATTACAATTTACAAATCAGCTGTTTATACAAACTAATCTAAGACTCATTACCATTCCAGTGCCCCAGTAACGTCACTATCGTTAATTACTATCAGATACTGATATGCAATTAACCATTTGTAAACATAGATACGTTAATTGGCAATACATAACAATTACTAGGTCGTCAGAGCATAGTCCCTTTTCCATGAGTCACGGACCTATGCGTAAAGGCGCAAGATATTTCTGATTTTATCGTGGAAAAAACATCATATTTGTATACCTAACTATCTCCAAAACCAATGTGCTTTTTGTGCCATATGCAATGAATAAACACAGCAACTCCTAATCAAGTTTGAACGAATATTAGCTGCGTTAAAAAGGGATGTCTTTGATCCCCACTTTGTTATGTGAGTCGGCACTGAACGCGATAAATTCACAGGATTTAATTGTCATGTACCCAGGTCAATAATTTTGCAATACGACTTGCATATGAACGTTCATTGGAGATATATTTATGCGTCTTTAACGATATAATTATGATCGAATGTAGTCTGCGATTGAAATAAATGGCGTCCGAATGATATAAATTTGCGTATAAATACAGTAACTGGCATAAAATAATACCTACCAACTGATTGGGTCAGTACTTTCATAAATAGGAAGTGCATTAATACCCATGTATGATAGCTATTAATAGGTATCCGATGATTCTAAACAACAGGCGAAATGATTTGTTAAATATAGGTAAGTCAAATAAAAATATAAGTGTAAAAAAATATTCTTATAGGAAAAAACTAGGTAGGTAATCAAAAAAGAGTAATACAAATTGATGAATCACTTGTACCTTTAATGATTGAGAGGATCAAAAAAAACCTTTAAAAATATAAAAGTTGGTAAAATAACAAAGAAAATCGTTAAAAATATTGTAGCACTTACCTGACAACAACAAAACATCACTGATTTTACACAATTTTCTCTACAAAAATGACTGACTTCACCAATAGAATAAAAGCTACATAATTATAATATTTTTCTACATCAATTCGACACGTCTTTGTCTACGAATTCAGTATTATTTTGAATTTTCTTTTCATGTTTAGGCCTAAACACAACAAAAGCGGCGGCGGCCGACCGACGGCGGCCATCTTGTGGCGCTGCCGTCGCGTCGCCCTGCACGCTCATTGGCTGAGTGACGTCAACCGCGCCATGACACTCCACCATTACTACACGCTTACCAATATCGCTCGACTATTCGCTCACTGAATAATAAGCACTATGTGGAGGGGACACATGTTACACTATCTGCATTGGTAACTTTGTAGCTTGGTACACGCGCCTATCCTCGTCGGCTCGCATTCTTGCGTTGTGAATTATCGCTTTAGAAGCTTTTAGGATGCACCCTAATCGGGCAAAGGGGAACATTTAAAATTCAAGTGACTCGACACTGATAGGTTGAGAGATTTTAATTGGCTGCTGATTTTTGTCGTCCCGACTCGGCTAGTGTTAAATTAGACGGTGTTTTCTAAAGTAATGTAGAATTTACATCAAGGTATTAGAATAGGCTTTCAACGTGAAATTTCATTATTTAAAAACTATTTGTGTTTGTAAGTAGCTAAATGGAAAATATAAAAGGAATTCCTAATAAACTCTCGTTCCGCTCATCAATTTATGCGACCGTTTCAGAAAACGTATGTAGGTAAGATGAATGTAGATTCAGATTGTTCTTACGTATTTAAAAAGGTCGTATGTGTAAGCAATACTTCTTGCCTTTTTATGGCCCAATAAACAGATGCAGGTAAGTTCTCTCAGGTACGTAAAGACCTTAAAATGTAACGGTGTACCTAAGCATAGGTAATGAATGAACAACATTGTTGCCCGACTTCATCTAACATAGAAAGGGTTTCCAGTGAAAGGAATTTATGTTGGTACCTACTCTTGCAAACTGCCTCTAGAGCGACAACGGTGCTTAAATTATAGTTGTAAGTAATATAGGAGTTGCCTATAATGGTAGGCAGTCATATAAATGTATTGTAGCTAAGAAATAACTTATAGGCAATCGTGTTTTATTACTGAGGTAAATATAGATAATTTAATATTTAACACCCTGTAAAATATTTACTTTCGACTTTTACTTGGCAATGAATTGAATAAAAGCAACAATGTCAAACGCGCTCTCTAGTCTCATTTCTTTTTAAAAATACACGCTTTAAAGATACAAGTTTGTTACAAAAATAATTATGTATTTTTTGGTAAATATTTAGGTTGAACCTAATTTGCTACGCCGTAGTCCTAATTTTCGTAGTACAAAAAAATAAAGCAAATGTGCATTATTAACAATTTAGCACTTAAGGCAGGGTAATAACATCAATTTATATTATACCAAAACATTAAAAAAAATATAGAGTAACTAACTATCGCAACGAATTTTTCTGAACTAATTTACTAATCGTAGCTACCATAAGTCATCGTAGCACTTATTACAAAGCGTCGCAGGTTATTATTTATTACAAAAAAAATCACCCGAACAAACTTAATGAAGTACTATCATATTTTTATCTTAAATAATTAAGGACCACCTGACCACTTGGACTTAACAACTATATCACTTCTTTGTGATGCCGACGGTTGTTTCTCGACCTTTTTATTCTCTTTTCTAAAATTTATTGTTGTAAAATATGAAATTTCCAATAAAAATGTAGGTGGGGCTGCGACGTGGGGCTCACCATCTGTTGTTCCCCCATATTTATGTGATTAGTTCATGGATTGGTCCGGTGTACGTATAATTTTTATTTAAAATCGCCAATTTATGATTATAATCAGGTTCTGCCTCACAGACTGTCAAAAGTTTTAATCGATTTATGTGTGCCTGCGTTGTTTGTGTTGGCTGCCTTCAACTCACTTACCTCCCCTTTTTTATCTGTAGGTAACTTTAACATTTTATCGCATGACTGCTCCTGAACGGACACACAATTGTCTAACCCATTTAAATAGTTCTTTATGTCATTAAGATATTATTTCGCATTAGCTATTAGCGTTATCTAATTGGATAACGTTACTTAAGACCTAAGTAATTACTTCATCGATTTATACACAACCAGATAAGCAGCTTTTACAGAACTTGTTTACAGACGTAGGTATGTCTGCAAAATCATTTTTGTAACTTTATATGCGGGTACCGTCCGCAAAAAACTACTTTGTAAAACATAGACACAACATAGAGACAGAGACCTCTTTGATAACGAAAAAAATTGGTCAGCAAAAAGTTTATTTTTGCTCCCAGATCGGCAGGTTAAATAAGTAAGTATATTCACTCTTTTCGGTATAATATAACGGTAGGTTACACAAAGAAGCGATGTCCCCACATTAAGGGGGATCTGAGCCATCTGTGAGATCGAGCCCGTCGACAACTTGTATGGGATGCCGTTATGGGGAGTCAAGTGGATGAATCAACACCCGCCATGTGTACCCACGGTGTAGGTATTGTGTATTGATTGGATGATGCGATGCTCACTAACTACAAACAAAGCTACAATTTGACTAAAACGACAAACAAAAATCTCATTTCGATTTCGAACCGCGAAATGCGATAACCTACTTTTTCACAAGTTTACGTAATATAAATATGATAACTAGAGTAAAAATAACTCCATTTGTTTAAGCAACAACATGTTTTGATACTTATCTCACATTTCCGTTAAGCAAAAACTTTTACTGGTTTCCACGGGCAAGTTCAAGACCACACAACAAAAATATTACGTAATTTTACAAAGAAATGTAACAAACAACTACATAACCGCACCTAAGTTTATCATCATCTAAAATACCAACGAAAGTAACATCTTGAAACCATACAGTGTGGCGGGGTCGATGCACTGGGGCATGTAAGTCTTAACACGATGGAATAAAGTCCTAATTCGCTCCGTAATGCATCACTGGATCCGAGTATCAATGTAGACGATCACAGATGCAGATATTCGTGTGACGTGTGACATGAGGCGACGTGACCTTGACCCACGAATGACGGATTCCGGCCTTGCGGGGTCGCCGAACTGTACATGTAGGTTGCTACACTATCTAGTCAACATCTACACGTTGGAACGTTTAACCTAGTATTTCGTTTATAAAAAATATAACCGCGACATTTTGTCGCATTATTTTCAGCGCGCGTGAAAAATTGTGTTACACGAAATAAAAAACACGTAGATAAGGTTTTTTATTTGTCAATTTATTTTTGAAAACAGAATAGTGACAGCACGTTACTCGAGCTTATCGATAAGTTACTAGACAAGAAGAAAGTTATCGCGAAGCTAATAGAAAAGATAAGTGCCCGATACGAAATATTACATCATAAATAGATAATGCACATAGTGTTATGTTTTTTACATAAAGCTAATCCTATCGTAATCGGCCGACTTTACAATAATTCTATAGTATATTGATAATTTGGTTTTTGTGTTTACAACGATAGGTGCGTGTTTTGAATAAAAAGCGTACGACAATGCAGATAGGATCACGTGGATGCAAATCGTGGGAGGCGAGTCGAGACGATTGCTCTTTCACGAAAATGTATGTTAAAACATAATCTTTGTTCGTAATTGAATGTGCCTTTACATTGAATTTTAAATGTAATACACTCTTTGTTTTCTTAAACTACCAACATCAACGTAAATAAATAAATAATACATCGAGATGATAATAATCTTGGAGGATTATTTCATTTGCGGTTTACCCTTTTATTGTGTGCGAGCTACACTACATACGTACTATACATACGCATATTAATGAACTTTTAAACAAGATAAGATTGTGTGTTTATTTCAACAATGTTCATGTGTTTATACGGAACGTTAATCGTGATTTTGATGTCACCACCCACTTAAAAATCGCTTCATAAATTATATCAGGTTCACAATCGTGTTGCTACTGCAAATGAAAATTTACAGGAGTTCAACAGAGCATGAATTCATGGATCGTCCGTCCGACCACTAAATTATTTATTAGCCTCAACAAAGGAACCATTTCGGGCGAACAAATCGCCCCCGAATACATTGCATTTGATTTAAAACACAGGTATTTGACCGAGTCGCCGCCCGCTACGAATAATGAGTTTATTTACGACAATAGAGGCGGCGGACAAGGCTCTTTATTGTCATGATTAGTTGCGATCCCCGACAATTGATCGAGCGAATTTTAAGTGCATAACAAACGAGACTGTTATTTATATAGACGTTACTGTTATGTGTGTAATACTTTTTATTAATCTGACCATTTTATTGGCTTTATTGTTTCAAAACTGCGAGAGCGATCGCAGCAATACCTACACAGTAGCATCCCAGAGCTCAATAAATCAGTGTACGCTCAAAATACTCGTGTTGGTTATTTTGGTCGAGCGATCACTGCCGCCGATGCCTTGCATAATGTACGTCTTTAATCGCGTTGTAAATTCGTCGACCGTCAACAGGCAGTCGGGGTGACGATGCAGCACTGAGTCGCCCAAATTTTGTCTGCCGACCGCAGGATTTGTCCCCTTGCCAAATATCCCAGCTGTGAACACAAGCGCGCTCTGAATACTGATTAAATGTACGTTATTGTTTTCGTTTTTTTTTCACTTTCGTTATTCGGCTATCGACCTATTGAATTTTTCATGGTGTTCTTTATTAGAATTTCGTATGAGTTCCACTGATGATCGGCCGCGTTAACGTCTATCTATATGATCGAAAGATTCCGCGGGAGGAAGTTTCGTCAATTATACCAGCTCGGCGGTGACATTAGCATACATTTCGCATCCAATTCAACGATCCTTTATCGACGTTTGAATTGCTTTTATTTGCAAAATAAAAATAAATGAGTCTATATTTAGAGAATAATCGACAACAAGCCGGAAAGTATCGGACAACGAGGATAAAATCGTATTTAATGTGGCTAGATTTGTAAAGGCATACGCAGCTAACCGCTGGATGCCGCCACTCAACATCTGTGTAGGATTAGTTCTATGAAAACAAATCGTTACTTTGAAGTAGATTTTCGTCGTTCACAGATATAAATGTGTCATAACAACGTCAAATAAACTTGTACTTACATGACAATACAGATACAATATCACGTTAACCCACAGAATGGCATCGACAAAAAGCACTAAAAACGCCAATTAATAGAAAATTTCAAGCGGCGTGACTGTTGTCGTAGCCCGTTTAAAATACGCGACATTGTGGAGCATCGAGTTTACAAAATAGGTTCATCTCTCTCCCGCTCGTACACTCAGTGTTTGAACCGAACGAACACAGCGTGTGCAGTTACTTTTATCTATAAAACGCATTCGTAATAGTAAAGTGGATCACTTTATGATCGCACAATGCACATTTTTATGAAGGGCGAAAGGGCGAATTTCAATATTGATCCTATTCCAATGTTATACGAGTCTTACATATTACAGCTATCAGTATCGGAAAATCGTAGACGTAAGTATTGTAAATTTGTACTGTTTACTCGTTCCGAAACTCGTACAAGCTACGAAAATAAGTCTGCATTAGAAAATTGAAAGTGAAGAACGATTAAATAATAAACATCCTTATCTGAGGCCGTAAACAAAGGAAAATATTTATATTGAACGAAATTAAGCGCTTAATCCTTTTAACTTTTAATTGACGTAACATGTACCACCTGGACACAAAACAATAAAATGCATAAAACTCACCCCGGGTACTCGATTTTAAAGAATGTACATTTGCAGCGACTTTGAATCACGTTTTTAGGAAAAAATTGTTCGAGATTGGGATCCGAATTTACTGATACTGGGGAATGTAAGTTCAACTTGCTGAAAGTTTTAAAATATCATTATCGAATGAGGTGTTACGTTGGAAAATCGGTCGTATATCTTTCCATGTGAGATTTATTTTTGTATATCGCTTTACGCGCGTTTAAGTCAGTTTTCCAGGTTAAGGGAGCTGATGTAGGACGTGCAAATAAACACGGTATTTTTATCGCCGCAAACCTTTATATAGTTGCGGTCGATTTCTCCTCTTTATCTGCTCAGAGCGGTGTTTGCTTTATCTTGAATAAAAAGAAAGATACGTGTAGACTGTCACAGGATTTCGTATCAAGTGATGGCATTGGCTATGATTTCGAAAAACGTGGCGTCCGAAGTTCCAATATCGAAGGGAAATTTTCAAACTGCAATGTCTACTTATTTGTCCCTTTTCACACAAACTTTACATGAAACATGAGAATTTTACGACCATCACGAATGAAGATAAGCGAACATTATGGCCAATATAAATATCTACAAAGTTCACACATAATTAAACAATTAATGATAACTTTTATGACACTAATAAAACAATGGCTTTTAGTTAACATAAACAAACAAAATTGTAAGCGAGTGATCCTATCGTGAGGTTGGTTATAATTCAAATTAGGTCTTTATAGAAGTTACACGTTTGTTTGTCCTGGAGAAATTTTTGATTCGATAAGAGATCGTAAAACACTGCCCCCCGTGTCATAAAATCGAATCGAGTCTGTCATGCAAATATGGCCTTAAATGCCAGGTGTTATGTAACCTGAAATCATTTTTTTCGCATGGCCCGTGTTGCCTGCATTGTTTTATGGCCATGGAAGGGTTACCAAGTTACGTAATGTTACAATAAACGTTTTGAGGGCAATAAATTTTAATAGAGCAGAAATTTATGGTCAATTTGTGGAGACATTTACAGCTGATGAACAAAAAGTTTATTTTTCATGCCCTTGTTTGTCGGGACATAAATCTTGTATCGGTATCAGGTTTCGGCTGTCATAGGTATTTGTGTCACGACGAGTATGAACGTAACGCATTCTACCTAATAACAATAAAAATCGAAATTGAAAACTTAGAGCGCTGAAAACATATTGGAAATTGTTTTTAACTGAAAAGAATGTTCTAGGATGACGTAACAAATTGCTGTTTCAAAACAACTGTCGTTTGCGTTACCAACATTGGTGGTTTTACCTTGATATGAATTGGAAAAATAAAAGCATTCATATCTGGAACTTTCGTTTTAAAAACGTGCCAAAACATTTTGCCAATTCGTAACATTTTATTTGTTGTAATCATGAAGTTCAGTCCGTCTGTAAAAATAAAATACAAGCGTTGTTGTGAGAACCATGTCACAAGTAGGCACGTCTAACCTACATAAGAGTTGTCAGAATCCATTCCCTAACATTCCGATTTTATGTCAAAACTATATACGAAAACAAAAAACAGTAACGGAATACGTGGCAGAGCGAACGCTGCTAAGCCAATATATTGAAATTGCAATACAGACGAGGCAAGTTCTTTCATTAGGGTTGGAAAATAAAAACAATACAAGTGAAAAGGGTATCGGATACTGTGCGCATATTCGCCAGAGAAAATTTCCTATTATGATCCCTTCCCTAAAGTCAACTACGTAGGTACCTATAGGTACGAACTTGTATAGCAATTGTCTGCCGTCCACTAGGGATGCGTTCATATCGATATTATAATAAAGCAATATTAAAAATCATTATGCTAATGTCTTAGATAAATTCATAATTATTACAAATCTTTGATATTACGTCCGTAAATAATTCAATATTCATGACATTCAGTTATCCGTAGCTTTTATAGACTGAACATAAACTATCAATTTATAGCTTTCCAATTATCTGGTTATTGTCATCTTGGATTTGATAAGGATTAATTAAGAACAGTATCGACAATTACCGGTGGCGATGTGTCTGCGGAGCGTCCCTATTCCCCCCGCACGCACACGTCTGTGCGACGTACTTACACGGAATCACACAGACGTACAACAAACACGCTTATACAAAGCTTAAGGTACGTATTTAGAGACATAGTTTCATCCGCGACCAAGAGTGGAAATTTCAATAAAAATGCAAATTTTTCCCGAGCAATTTCCTTCTCACTACCGCTGCCTCCGTTATTGGGTCCTACCGCATTATGTTCGGGTTTGCAGCGTTATAACATACCTACAGAGGTGGATTATCTAGGTATACGTACCTATAGTACTTCAATTTACTTGTTAATATACGCCATCGAATCACGGTTATCTCACGCGCGCAAGAATGGAGTGTAATCCCCCTTTAAATCGACACTTAGTTTACTTAAACGAAATGGTAAATAGTATTTACACAGGAACGAGTAACATCGATGTTATTAGCCGTATTTACTTTTTTAAAGCGCTAGCGTGGTGTCGACTAATAAAGGCTCAAGTTAAACTCTTAGAGTGTCGATTACTGCTTGTTTAAACAAAGTGGAAAATTTAACATCGTGTAGTTTGCTTTTCAACCTTTCAATTGCTTTATTGACGCTTGCAACACTGTCAGACAAACAGCTTAGTGCTAATAACATGTAGAACTTAATTTAGTTTCAAGTTACTCGTAGGTACAACATCGATGTTTTTGCTCACTTAATGTTAGGATCTATGTAAAATTCTATTAAATACTTGCAAACCAGCCATTAATTTCGGTTTTAATTAAAGAACAGTACCTACTCCAATGACATCGTTATCATGCAATCTACCTAATTCGCACAATAAAAACAAGTGCGTTAAATCTGCATAAATACTGTGTTTTAAAACTTTCCGCTTAGTTGGGGCGCGGCGCCGGGGGATGAAAAGGGGTGGGGGCAAACAGGCCAGATTAAGGACGCTGGAAGCGAGGAAAGAATACACAATTAGCTTTCTGCTACCTGCTGCAGATAACGTATCCAGTTTAATATGATCCCGTTTGACACTTATCCGGCGTAGCGTTTCCTTACTTTTTTATATTGGTCGCCGGGGACGCAGGTCTTCGGTTAAGCTGGCCGGTTTCAAGTCGGGGATTTTAAAAACGCTCGGCGAGTTTTAGCTGCGACCGGAACCAAGGGGGCCGGGATCGATCAGCGGAACTCGGATATTCGTTGGCTTTGTTGAAAAATCAAAATTAGATACTTAGTATTCACGTGCGTAGTGGATGAAGTAGATAGCCTTTTTGTGTTAGGGGAAGGTCAATGGTATTCTTGTAGATGAGTAGGCGTTTTCAAATTGGGTGGGCCATCGATGTTTGAGTGCTTTTTAATCGATTGCGGATTCCCGAGATAAACCTGATATCCGATCGAACTTCCCTGCTTAGATACCCGTACTCATACAATTTCCACTTAACAGTTTTATGCTAAGAGAGTACGGAAAGTTATCTCTTGAGTATTGTTGTGTGTGCAGATAATGGAATGTCCACTGATTAGGATTCCACATAACAAAGAGTTTTCCTTTAGCAAAGTAGGTAAATAAGTAACTGTTAAAGAATATTATATTATATACTGAAATATAATAGCGCGAAATATTATTACGAGTACTACAACACAAAGCACAAAAAGAAATCCGCTAGACACACAAGTTACGAGTCCAGTGTATACCCAGGCTTTTGTTAAGAAAAGGCAATAATCAGTTAAACTAAGAAAAAGAATCAACAAAACACGTCGCTACAAAACGCGGCAACCAGCGTTCACACATAAAACCTTACACACAACATTACACAGTACGGAACCCTATGTTTGCCAGTAATACTTTACAACATGTGTACGAAAACAAACACGGCACACTATGTCATATTCATTATGTTCTTAATAATAAAGTCGAAAATTGAACACGAAACCGTTTAAGCGAATGCAAATAGCATGTAAATATTTTGCGTTTATTTTCAGCGTTGAAGCAACGAGATAAAATTCGCGGCCGTAAAATAATATAGCGAGGCGAAAGAGTATATTGTTGGTGGTATCATTATGCGTGTTCGCATAGTACTAAGACTCTCTGGTGCTATTATAAACTCGCTTTGTTGTGCATTTATGAGTGATTAAACTTGATGGAGAATGAGTATCTATTGGACGTTGTAAAATTTATGTTCCTAAATTAAGTTTTACGAATGTGTTAGGTGGTTTCTGATTTTATATACTTGTAATAGCTAATATAATACAAGATATAAAGTCGTTATGTTATTTACTTGTTAATTAGTTACTGTTGTAAGCACAGTAGGTTTTGTGAGCGTATTCGTATTTTCTAATTTTCATGCAATTATCTAAAAAAACATGTTATCGATGTTGATCGATTAAAATATTGTTCATTTAAACCTAGTTAAATACAAAATACTCTTCATGACTTAAAGGACAAATAACTTTGATAAAATAGATAGTTAACTATATAAGCTTCAAAATTGTCCACCGCAAAAGTAGGATAATATACCTGAACATTAAGCCCAGTAAGTGCCTATATATAACCCGAAAGCTAAAATTTCTTAATACCGGCTGCCATTCCAGGGCCGCCCCTGTAATAACCCGGTCGAGTCCACGGGGAGGATCCACAAGTGATTTAAAGAGATTGTCAGTTAATGAGCCCCTGTCCGCCACAAATTCAGCCCTTTTCCGTTACCTTCAGAGCTAATCACCCCCTTTTAGCCAACGCCGCGTCTTATTCCTATATACGACATTACTCTACGCACTAAATTATGAATGAAACCTCAGCTGGGATTAGGAATACCTAGGCTGGGAAGACGCAATTTTTCTGCATATTCGCTGAGCAATTTTTTGTCCGCATATTCAATATTCTCGGAAAGAATGTCGGCGTTTCTGTGTGAGTAAGTATCTCATGACGAAAGTATGTGCTGCGCGAGATGCAAGCAAATAAAATATCAAATAAATACGTAAATATTTTAAAAGCATTTAAAGAATTTAGTAGCAACTGACAATCTTTCATTTAGCTACATGACATGTCGTAAAGTTTATTATTATGTTTAGAATGTCCCACGAAACTTGAACATTCATTTTCTTTTCAATTGCCATATAAGACAAATAAATACAAACGCTATTTCTAGGACTGCCGTATAGTATTACCCATGTAAAGGTACCGTAAACGTAATGCTAAAAATTACTATGATAATCTTCGAGCTGACTGCAAATTAAACCACAAAAATAATTACCCATCCAATATAGAATGTTCAAAGGTTTAAATGTTGAACTTGTACACATGCATCTACATAACTGGTTCGATTGCGGTCTAAGGCTAGCGTCCCTATGTACCCTCGGGTAAGCGATATGCGTACGATCCGTGTGTTCCATACAATTTTATCTATGTTCGGCCGAGTGTGCACGACTGCCTTATTCGGCAATCGTCCCACACCTTTACCTGTTTCCAATATAAACAAGACTAAAAAATATATCGGTCGGTCATTCGGCTCTAGGATAAAGTTATTCGATTCTAACATTCTATATGAACATTGATGGCTCTTACGAACTGAATTAATGTCATAATTGCGGCAGTTTCGGATAAAATAAATCGATATGGCCTGCTTACATAATACCGCCCGCAGTTTGTCTGTAGAATGAATGCTAATAACCATTTAAAGTTGGCCTCTATGAAACCGTGGAATGTCGTGTTTTTTTGATATTTTAGTGCCGCGCCGAGCGGTGGAGAGAGGTCACTATGTATAAAATAAATGAGTTTACAAGACAATTTTAAGTAGAATTTCTTATCTAATCCAGTGAAATATGAATGCCGATCACAATCTATTATCTAGGTATGCTTTACATATTTATATATTACGGGTAGATTTTAGTATATTAAAGTGTCGGTTACGTCATTAAGTAAATTAGTTTTTTGTGTTCCTGATCGTCGTTTTGTGTCGCTTTGTCAATAGGATTTCATATTTATGTGCATTTTAATTAGGTGTTCGAAACTTTGAACAGGTTCATTTTAGAGTTTAGACTCTCAAGATCGAACGTAATACTACGAACACTAAATTTAATTTTAATTGAACTGTCTTTTTATTTTTATTAGAATTTAGATACATAACATCTTTAAACCGATTTGGTAACACTTAATAAAAAATGTTCAATGAAGCCATTAAAACTTGCAAATATTAAAAAGCAACTAAAGAACAAGACTTGTTGAAAAGGAAAACCGTTATAACTTCAAGACATATTAAATTAGCGGAAGCTTAAAGCTCTAGAGAATATTCTAATTTAGTTTCTGTCTGTCTAGTTATTTCCGTCTAACGTAACTTGGCCATTACAAGATGGTCTTCCACCGCCATTTTAAGCTTCGCCAACTTCAAGGGATCGCGGGTCATTTTAAACTGGGCAGTGTTATAGAGTTGTAGTGAGTATATTATGTAGGTGTGTATCGCATTTTGTGAAATTGCGAAGAAGCTTGGCGTATTCCCGACGTGCCCAGGGGAAAGTGTCTGGACTAAACACCTCGTTGTTGTTTTATCTTTGTTGTACCGAAGTACCTTTGATCAGTCTGTGTATCTTTGGAAAGTAAGTTCACAAGAGCCTTAGATAAATATTGTACACTTAAAGAGAGAGAAAAAATTACAACAATAAATATAAAATTACACGTATTTTCTACCTCCATAAATATGTTTGAAATGATTTCTACCTGATTACATATTCAATGTTTACATCGGAGACTGGTACATGAATAATTAACAGAAAATTTAGTACAAGTGTCAACAATCTCATTAATATTAATATAATTTAATACCACTACTATACAGCTTTAATAAATTCCCTTAAACTGCTTTTATTCAACACCACAACCACCCCATAATTTACTTTGAAATGCGTATGTACCACAATTAAATTCCACGACATTCTACGAACCAGTAGTCTATAGAAACTAAGGGGCATCACGTAATAATTCCTACATTTATATTCAACATATTTTTACAAGTCTGTGGTGAGACTGTAATTTACACCTATAGTTAACTAAAATAAATAACCCAGGTGGCCACAAAAGAAAGGATTTCAGGTGTCCGCAAAATACGTTTCAAAAGAAAGAACTTATACCGGTTACTTCGTATTTAAATAAATAATTTATTTTAATCGTAGATATAATGTGAAAATCTACTAAGGCTGGTTGCATACAAGGTTACTCGTATGTTGTAAGCCACATAATATCGTAAGTCATATAAGATTATGGCCAATGGACCCGTGTTTGGTTTTAGATTACAATATTAATCATCATTGACCGTCACAGAGTATTCAATTATGGAATCATTTTGAGATTTTAATGACTGCATTACATGTAATAATAGGTAATTAATTATCACTCGAAACTGATAGTTGAATGTTGTATGAAAGATTTTGATGCAATCCTTTTGTTGCGACACAGTGTGTAACCTGCCTGCCTGATAAGTGATTCATACTGAATTATGTTCATGTTCGTCACTAGTATATGACTTATTACTAGATTTCACAGTAAGCATGACGCACTCCCATGTTAAACAATATCTAGCATTTAAGTGAATGGAAAAAGTGTGTTTTTCAATTAAATGGCCATTAATTAATAAACACTTCAAATCATCATTTTAATTTAAAAATTTGTTAAAGATTCCTTTTAAAGTGTTATTTTAAAAGCCATTAAAAAGTTTGTATATCTTCTATTAACAAGTTTATTTCAGTCTTAAATCTTCTTAATTGCATTAATTAGTAGAATGTTCCGCTCATAAGCATATTTTATCTAAAATTTAATAACACAGTTCTATTTCAAATGATCTCTAGATATTATATTTCTACAAAGCACCATCATCAAAGGACACTCGTTAACAAAATCGCAAGACATTATACCCGTATCGTTACGATGCTTAACGCTACGCATCACCCTTAATTATTGTCCACACAATTGCTACGCCATTCCTACGCTACGTACTACCACATTAGCAACTCTCATAACACTATATCTGCTATGAAATATGCTTGTGACTGTCCATTGATGGTCACCCAAACCATTTTGTTCCTTATACGTCATAATTACGGGCGAGTTTTGTGTGCGGTGTAGTATAAAACTACAAGTGTGGGGACGATTTTGTTTTAAAAGGGAGGGTTCTAATGTCTGGTCATCGGTCGACTCTCGCTTGACCGTAGGGGTAATTTGGAGGCAGACAGCGGACACATTTGCATTACAATGAGACTCGGATCCCGGGCGGCGGGGAGGGCTTCCGTCCGACGGATAAGCTCGCGTTTTGTATGTATAAAAGTGTGTAAGTTTGTCTGGAAGCTCGCTGAATACTTGAATATTAATTATTCCTAGTAATTTTAGATAAAATACTGCAATTTTTATATAACGTTTTATTCATTTTGCAAAATTTACCCATGATAATTTAAGCTCTATAAATATGACTATCTTACTTATTTTATTTGTCTACAAACTGTTTTATATAAGTATTATTTTCCAAATTCAAAGAATCAAAAAATGGATCACGAAAAGCTGAAGACACACAACTATTTTTAGTTACTTAAAAATGAGGTCAGCATCAATAAAATAAGAAAATGAAACTGACCCTTCTTGTTTCTATACGTTTGTCCCAGTTTTATGTTACATCTTGACATGCCAGGAAGTTTCGACATAAAACGATACATTGGGTAAATGGACGTAAGCAAAGCTAGTGAATTAGGTATATCTGGCACGGTATAAGATTTGTTTGGAATTGAAAAGTTTGAAATGAGTATCTTAAAATTGCTTTGATACAAGTTTTAATTACATGTATCTACGCCTCTATCAATCTCGGAAAATTTTGAAAATGACAAAATTTCAGATTTTGCGGAAAATATAACCTACCTCCATTATTGAAGATAAATACTCGACAATTCCTTATCTCAGAGCAAATAATTTAAAAGCAGAAGAAGTGACAATGTCAGCTTATATAATTTCCCGCAAAAACCTTTGCATTGAAAAAAAAACTATTATTGTTAAGATGTAAACAACGCAATAGGCAATTTAATTACTGGTAATCTTCTCCAACGAAGGTCACTTCCCACTCACAACAAATGTACTACTATGATCCATATAACCAATGTAGGCAGGTCATCATCTGCCTAGCCTTTTCCCAACTACGTTGGGGCTTCCAGTTATACCGGATGCAGCTGAGAACCAATGTTTTACATGAAGCGACTCTCTGACCTCCACGACCCAGTTACCCAGGCAACCTAGCACCCCTTGGTAAGACTGCTTTCTGGCTTCTGACTACTCGTAAAAACTGCCGAAGATGTTCAAATGACAGCCGGGACCCATCAGTTTATGCGTGCCTTTCCGAAACACGGAAGAACTCGTTATGACAAGATGGTCACCCATCCACGGACCGACCGCATCAAGCGTTGCCTAACCTTATGATCGATCGATCCGCGCGGCTTTGACTTAGCCACGAGGTCTTCAACCAACGTAGGTAGGTATTACAAAGAAATTGCGCCAAGTGAACGAGACCTGACTTCAGACTCGTAAATAAAAAATAATCTCCAATTAGCAGCTTATAGAAATCTTTGCCAACTAATAATTTCAGATCCAGGCACTTCGCAAACTACTTCATTTTCGTCTACTGTTTTGTCTAGACTTGTTTCTAATCAATGAATTTTGGCAGTCAATTGCTCATATTCTTTATTATAACTGATACTTACGCTAGACTGAAAAATAGATTCTGACTCATGAAAATTATATTTTGAGAGCATTTTTTCTTTGTATTCCTACACATTTTTAAACTGAATGCTTGTTGTTAATGAAATACACAAGATTTTAAAATTTAACGTTCCAGATAATGTCATAGAAATGTTTTGATTTTGACTAGTTTTCTATGGTATTATCTGCCAAATAGCTATCTAGAACCTGTAAAATAGTTATTCATTTGTAAGTGTTAGATATACAAAATGGATACCGAACCTTAAACAATTGAAGGAAGACAAAAGAATATAATTTCGATTGAGTATTAATTCCTGACAATTCTTCATAGCAGGAACTGCTTTCTATAGGCAGTTACATTTACAAGTTTCTTTACTATAAAAAAATAACGACAATCATCAAAACAGTCAAGCATTGTCAGTAATGGCTATTGAACAACTGCATAGCACCAATTGTCATAGTTGAATCACCCGTAAAGTACTTACAATAGGACAAATCATATTTAAGTCCTTCACAATAAATGAACGTGCTCCAATAAAGATCGCAAGCGCTCTGTGAGAACTTCATCCAGTGCATTAATAAAATATATCGCGTAGGGGCGATTACGTCAAAATAGATGCTTCCCAAAGGCGCCAACGCACCGAGTGCGGGACAAATACCAATATGTTGCAGTAAAGTGCAATACGACGTGATGTGAATGTACTACAAAAAGGACAAGTAGGGTAGCCATCGCATTTTCAGATCACGGATCAAGAATATCAGTTTTTTTTTTTGCAGTTAGCCGATGGAAATTATTTTTTTTGTTTATATTAACGATAGGAAATTGATGTAGCGTTGAGTCATACATCATCATCATCATCGGCCTCTTTATCGTTCCACTGTTAGGTACAGGCCTCCTCTCACATAGGTAGAGAAGATTGAGCGTCAATGACCAAGCTGACTCAACGTGGGTTGGTGAATGCTATTGGAGAAGCCACTGGGTACAATGTTTTCGATCGATTTACGTGGAAAGTTCTACAAAAAGGCACCGGTACCTATTAATCAACATAATTAGCTTGAAAGTATTTTCAGGCTAATTAACTTTCATCTCAGAAAGGTATAGGAAATGAAAACGACATCCTAACGAAAACTTTAAAAATACTCTCAAGCATATTGATTTAAAAGCCACAAAGTAAAAAAAAAACTTGATACTATAATTATGACCCATTAGGACAGTTGGTCCCAATTAAAATGATAATTATGGCTAAGTAGGCAGTATCAATATGATAACTTAAAATTTATTACACCAAATAATTTTCAATACATACTAATGTTGCTTGAGATGAAGTTGTTAAGTGTCCACTAATTAAGAAGTTTATGAATTAGAGAACTGATTATAAAGACCAAAAAAATATTTGAACGTAGCAAAGAATCGTACAGACGACAACACATCAAGTTACCATGATCAGTCTAATTCTGCAATAGATTTTCAACCTTATCACAACAGCGGTAGGTTAATGTTTGATTGGTAAAATTTGACAGATTCGAGTACCGTGACCTGTGGTTGTCTGTACAATATGTTTAATGAACGGGAATGTCCCCCGTTAACTTTGCATCATGGAGTCCCTACCATAAATCGAAGTACACAATATAATTATACATTGAATATAATCGCATGTAGTAATGTAAAGTACTTACCTTTAAGTATATGTAATGCCGCAGGTGTTCTCAAACCATCAAGAGCCCACTTGATGTATTCTAGAGCACTGATAGATTTATCTAAGTAGCGATTTACATTTTGTTACATATACATTGCCTACGTAGGAGTTATTGCTTTGTTATTGTTTCACGAAGCACATATGTAATTAGTTACATAATATAAAACATTGTGCTACACTTTTTGTAAATTATAACATTATTTTCTTTAAATTAAGACAATCCGGATACGGTTGCAATTCTCTCTAGTTCATGCACATTACCTATATTATTGATTCACTTAGTACAAATAAACAAATAGGCAGGTACCTACAAGGTACTTATCGTAGTCCTAGAGTGAAAACCTCGGAAATGCAATTTTTTTCCCATTTTTTTTTTATCTCGTTTCTAGGAAGATAACTTCGCAAAGAACATCCTACATATTCCTCCTGAAAAGTCATGTCTCTTACACTTACGAGGTTTTCACTCTAAGGCATCGTTATACAAAAGAACTTCCTAAAGTAGTCTTCAAGGACTACAACCACACAATTTAAATATTAGTGTATACTACACATTAAATCTGTCAAAATGTTATCGATATAAATAATGTAATCGATTTGAAGTGTTTTAGTATCTATGACACAAATAACAATATCAGTTGCATTAAAGTCTGTGAGTAAATAACGATAATGTACCATACGCGTTAGTTATGAGTAGATTTGTGTACCTACTTATATTGAAT
The DNA here is from genome assembly GCA_002382865.2 of Heliothis virescens. Classification (NCBI taxonomy): domain Eukaryota; kingdom Metazoa; phylum Arthropoda; class Insecta; order Lepidoptera; family Noctuidae; genus Heliothis; species Heliothis virescens. The sequence continues at coordinate 5,136,540 of NWSH02000601.1, read as the reverse complement.
GAATATGATTGAGTTCACAAAGATAATTATGAACATTTATTTCAATGACGTACCTACGTCATTTGACCTATGATTTTTATAGTAAAAACTATAAGGTGACCACATCTTAATAATACTTTCATCAACTGTAACAAACCATTTAGTTGCTCATAAAATTTTAAACTACTTAGACGCCTTAGTGCAATGCAAAAGTCTCTAAGAAGTCAACCAAAGAAATTTCCTTACAAACAAAATCAGCCTTAGCATGGATACATGCAAACACCATCTCTTGCAGATACGTACTACCTATATATCAAGACGTGTACCTACTAACTCAATATCTCCACCACTAGGTCTTCAAGCTACAAAACCACTACAGCCCGCAACTTCCCTACCGCATATCAAAACCAATCTAGACGGCAGATCTCCGCTTCGAACGAAGCACAATTTATCATACAACAATGTAATGCAGACGGCCTTCTTAATCAATGCAGCCAGCGTGCACAATCACTCGTAATGGACTGATGTATGGGCTGAATGCAGTATATTAGCAATGTACAGACCTGGACGTGCAATGCGGATGCAATGATGGCCCTTGCCAATGAACGTGGGCCAGACGTGGTACCTACTGAGTGTAGGTATGAATAATGCCTTCTGTCTGATCGAAGTTGAGACTTTTGTTTAGTTGTTCACTAGGAATAAGTAATCATAAAATGTTCTGCTTTTTATAGAAAGCGATCATACATCTTGTGTTACGAAAATCAAACATTTGATCACAAGAAAGAAAGTGGCGAGCAGAAACTTACTTGAAAAACCTTGGTCTGTGTCTAAGGTTCTTAAGCTAAACCTATGAAGAGTCTATCAAACTAGAGATTCTACACTAGTCACGCAAGACTAAAAACCCTATAAGTAAACCGACGTTTTTAACAGATAATTCCAGCTGAAAATAAAACGCATATAAAAACGAAGCATTCGGAAACATATTCTTCGTAACAAAACGTAGGACACAAAAAGCACTTCAGAATTATAAAAACAAATAATAAAACTTCTAAGACAGAAACAATAGCCACACAACAATAAGACACGGACGTAAACGTTAAAATAGAAGACAAAAGTAAAAAAGTAACAAAAACACAATATGCCATTCAACCCTTTCGTCAAAATATGACTGGAATTGACACTTCCTTATTGCGCCGTAAATTTAACTGGCGACATACAAATCTTTGGAGACAATAACATATTTTTTATTACAGAATATTCGTTACCAGTTCCTAAACAACCAGTGTGCTGTGTACGTGTTGTAAATAAAATTTTAGTTCATTTAAATAGTTTACGTAGTAAAACATGTCTCGACAACCATGTTTCATTCTAAGAAAACACTTACATACCTATATTTTTTTTCAAGACACGTAATATTATGACTGAGATCTGAGAAAAATCTTGGCCACACAGGGAAAATACTTACAGCGAAAAAGGTTCACGAATTCCATTAAGGAAACTATTAAAAGGAGAGGTCATTACCAAGTAAGTGGGTTTTTGGTTTATACCTACACATGTTCCAACTTTCAGGGAACCGTTGCGCTAGCTAAAATTTTACTGACCGAGGAAATTTCGAGAACCATTAAGCTTATCAAAAGAAAAGAAAAGGCATTTGAACCGTGCCATTCACCTTTTAATTTATTGCTTACAATATCGCTTAGAAATCTGACGACCCAAGTTTGTAATGCCGAAAATATCGTCTAACAAATTGAATTTCGAAATAAAAACAATAAATAAGGTGTATGGTAAGCTTTGATGTAGTCCACAGATATTTGTTTTTCCTCCAAATCTTACTTATTCATTCATGCTTTACTTGAGTCATAAAAATACTGAAGAACAGAAGCATTTGCATGATTATTGACCTCTAAAATTTCCATATCCACTATAAATTGTACCAATATTTAATCTTTAGTATTCATACGGTTGTATTAAAGTATCTCTCGTATATCGAGTATTTCTCTTTTGTAATGGAATTGGTTTTAAGTTTGTATGAAAGAAAGTGTTTGTGGCATGTATTCCGAGCTACCTATGGAATCAGAAAAGAGCAGATCACATTTCTATATTAAGTCTCTAGGATCATTAAGTATGCAATTTATATAAATGTAGTATTTCATTGCAGGTAGGTGGACTTAATAGGTACCCACTTTTACCATTAAAACTTACATTTTTATTGCCAAGTTAATTCTGCAAGTTTTTCAAAAGGCCATTTATTTCTATACTTTAGCACGTGTAATTCAGTTTACCGGACTTTAAACCTAAAAATGATCCATGTCAAATGAGCAGCATTGACAACCCGTAGTATTCAGTTATATTGGTCATAATAGTTGATTACTTTGGCTTATTAATTTTCATACACAACTGTTAAATGTGAAGGCTGTCATATAATAATGAGTTAGTGTAGTTGATACAGCTATGAAATCTTTTATGAATAGAAGAACAGTAACAGAGCTATGAATGTTGGTTCTAAAGTCTTCTCGAATACCTATAGAATACTGCAAATAGGTAACATAGTAGCCAGTTGAATTATACCTGCACCTGGAGAAAAAGCACTGAGTTCAGCCTTGTTTATGAAAAGGATATTTTACATGGATAAAAAATATAAATTATTTTCGCATTTATATTAAAAATTAAACCGTTCAGTAATAAATCAAAAGATGCTATTCAAAAAGTGACAGCTACACACGATTCGATTTGATACAGGTAGGTGTGAAAATGTTCAAGCAGACTGTTCAGTGTTCAACCAATGGTCGTGAGATGCGACCCCAAAAACGACAGGTGTTTACATTCACACAAACAGCATCAATTTAAAGATGGCGGTTTTTCCACACTCCACGAGATAAGATAGACATTCGTACAATATTTCACAAAGATATATTCGAAGAATAAATTTATACTTGAATTAAAAACTGTCTTTTGTGCATTCCATTATTGGCCCAGCCGTAGGCCTGTTTCTGGCATATTTATTAGTAATGTATTATCCAGTATATTAATTTAAATACTCGACCTCGTTTAAATATCTACTGTTTATTATATAGGTAAGTGTACATTTACATTGGCGTATATTTTTCATAATTTATGAAAAGCCTAACGATAATTTAGAAAAACTTATTGCGCTGGTTCTACAATGTTGTATGTAAGTGTAACTTGTAAGTAAGGTTTTATAGTAGGGATTGCGAATGATCGTGTACTACTCGAATTATTCGATTTTATTACCATGTTGTTAAGAGGGATTTTCATAATTTTATTAATAACGAATATGAACTTCCGTATAGGTACAGACTTGTTTTCTTCTATATCCTACAAATACAATTTTTTTTTTGGTTAGCATTAAGGCTTGCTACAATCTGTGCAATAAAGAGCTTTGTTTCGATAAGGAAACTTAATTAACGTAACTTTTTTCAAGAGATAATTTGAATAATTAAGCAAAAAAACACACATCATTAATATAATTAAAATCACGCTAATACAATGAATTAGCAATAAATTGCATACTTACACCTGTATCGAATAACACATTGGAATGCAAATCGTCATATTTATCGATATGACAGTCGACAGAAATTAATTTTATTCATGTTTTTATAATAAGTAGTATCGATAAACAACTTAATTTTTGTAAAACTAGCGATAAACGATTATTATATTAATTTTGAGTAGTTAGAATTGAAAATTAATGTTTTTAAATATTCATTAAATGTTTGCATTATACGCACTGTAATAATATTAACATTTGGATGCACAGTTCGATGTCACCAAACATTCAAGCATTGGCACTACGGGAACCTAGATAGTGTAAAGGATATTCTCAAAAAAAAAGTGTACCGACTTAAAACAATAGCTTTTAGAGCAGTGTTTTTGATTCTATGCTTATCTATAAGTTCCTAGTTACAAATTCGATTCTATTATTATTTTTACAATGACCCCATCCCTACTAGTTGTCGTGAGCATATTTTAAACGCTGTCAGAACAACATGGCGCCGCAGTTCCAAACTTAGTCGAAGTTAAATTAGGGGTGAGTCGCCTTATATATGTTCGCTGTAAACTATTGTGTGAAGCTATAATTAAACTGCTTTGATAATGACGTAGGCGTTCACTGAACTTGTTTGTAGTGCGTGTTTTTATCGTAATTTGTTGTAATACGAGCTTTTGTTGTGTAACAGAAAAGTTATGTTAAATATCGCAATTACATTAAATATATAATTCAAATAATTTTGAATGATTTTAATTTGAAATAATGTCTCAATCACAAGAATATCACTTCGCCTTTACAATCAAACGTTTTAAAAAGACGTTCCGTATCACGTATCGATCAGTTCGCATCGTTACTATAAAGGAATGGGCTCAACAAATCGACGATCGCCCGTAATCGATATCAATTGATACAAACGACATAGTTAGGTGTGAAAAATAACTTACAGCCGATAGTATGCAAATGATTCAATTTGAATCGAAATATATATTTTTTATAAAGTGACTTACCTATAAAAAAACTATTCTAAAAAAAATATTATATGAATTTAAACGTGACTGTTTTAGTTTTTCTTAATACGCCATTTTTTTGCTTAGCAACTGCAATAGCAATTTGATTTCAATAATTTTCCGGTTTATTAAGAAATAGTCCGTAAAACTGATCGACAGAATAATACTATTAATTAATTAACCAACTGAGGCCGTTACATGTCTACCTTAATACTGAACTAAATGTGGTAGGATGTCATGAATACCCGAATAATTCTAGCAACTTCATGTTACATGGACTCAAAAGTATTTATAACATACCCTTAGTTAAACCTTGGCTCCCATATATGCTTTTTTTTTCAAACTATAGATACCGCGCTTTCATTTAAGAATGTTCTTATTTATCCATACTTAATTAAGTAATAAATTGCATGAAAAAATGGCTTAATCATGTGGTTATTGCATTCTGGTTTCCTACGGATGACAGTGACAGTTGTGAACAAGCGATTTTATTTACTTATCCTTGAATTTTATCCCTTTGCTTCAGTGATATAAAAACATGAACACAAAATATTATGTATGTATGATAATTTTAAACATGCGTTGTTGCATCATTAAAATTTCTAAGGATGTCCATATTCGTGCATTGGTGATAGTTTCTTATATTTTATACTCGTTTGTTCAGCATTTGTAGGTATGTAATACTTTATTTTTGATGTCTACGAGTAATTTTATACCTAACCATATTCTATTTACGTAGATGTCGTGTTGATATCGAAATAAGAAATATTATCAATTAATAATATGCGATTTGATGTTCTAGCTTTTATAGAATTGACAGTGTCTTAATTTAATACGATTTCTTATAGGATGTCGATGTTTCAACATGGCAATTCGATAAATTCTCATTTAAATCAAAAACCTGTTCGATTAATTATAATGAGGACTCCTAATGGATGAGTTTATTGACTTTGGTACACTTTATAAGACTATAAAAATTTTATGTGCCAAATATAATGTTAGTTCTTATGTTTAGACAAATTAAAGCTAAAATTATTCGATAAATTAATTAATTTTAAATAGTGATAAATCTTTATGTATGTAGAAAAAAATAGCCTAGGAAATATCTATTTCAGAAAAAAAAATTCGTTATACTGAGAGTGATTTTAGAGTTAGCCTCATAGAAAACGAGAATGCTCCCAAACAACTGGGAAAAGTCCAAATATTAAAAGACACAAAAAGTCTAGAAAAAGGAACAAAACAATATCCCACTTTATAATTAACATTCCGATCTAAAGCGGACATTCCACGAACCTTGTTCGTGCTGGATCCGACTTACAAAAATGTATTCGATCCCGTAAATGTTGAAAGTTTAGCAATTTAATAGTGTCGAAGCCAGTCGTCTAACGCGACACTTAATTACATTCAGTATAATTGAAAGTTGGGAGCTTATCGTGTCTAGAAGTTGTATCTCTCGGTACCTACGTACGGAATGGGGAGGTTTGTAGGGGTAAACTTGGGGCGGATTATATTATTAATGCTGGCAGTATCGATAACTTATACTTTTATGGAATGAGTTTAAAGTTTTGTTGTCTGTGTTTATTTGGGAAATGGAGGTATACATATACTTAAGTATTAGAAGAAATAACAAAAGATAATTAATCGAACTGAGTTAGGAAGGCAAAGAAAAGCAAAAAATACACGTTCATAGTATTTTCCTCAGACGTATTAACGGCACATTTGCATGATATTAAAACCGACGTATACCTAGGTACAAGTTTACCAACGTCCCTAATATGGAACAAAGAATATAATATCCGCACGTGTTACAGATATTAAGTTTCTCTCCGATTTTTGTCTCTAGGCTAGCGTCTAACGTAGATATTATAAGGCAATTTTCGAAGAATATTTAAAAAATGTTAGACTCATTAGCTGAATTCTGCAATTTATTTATAGTCATTATGCCTCAGATGTATGTAAAATCACATTAATAAAATCAAATTAATATCCTATGCTAAAATCATTCAATACTTGTATAGCTTACCCACTGTTCCAAATATTCGTAACGAGTCGGTGACAATCGAATTTAAATTTTGAAAGATTAATACACTGTTTTATATAAGACTACCTTTTATTACTAGTTAAGGACAAGGATTCACACGCTCCTACTATATGTCTAAATACCTTAACAGTACCAAACCCATTGTATTTTGAAGCAAAATGTGTCGAAAGTTGTTGCTTTCATTAATTTGGGGGTCCGTAGTATAATAATTGTTCTTTGGAGCGCGGGCCGCGTCTAAACTTGCTTATTAACATTATTCGGTAGCCCATGGCTTCTATACAATGGTGTGTCCTAATTATAAACTTTCCTAATTTTCTTTAATCACGTTGTTATGTTAGGTACCTATTTCTTGTACTCAGTTTGAATAGCGAATACTTCAGCGGAATTTTAATTTTTTTTTTCGTCGTTTGGGTTTTTTCCTTTTTGAAAAAATACTTTGATTATTAAAATAATAAAAAAGACCTCAAAATATAATTTTTAAACTAAGATCAGCGCCATAAACTAAGTTCAAATCTATGCGACAAAAAGCGGCTAAGCGAAGCAGTAACTAGTTTTGTGGATCAAGTCGACACACTTGGAACTGGGGGTCTGTCTAGTTATGTATATTATGTAGAAAGCCTGTTTTATACATAGATAATTAATTAATAGATTGTTTATAATATCCGGCATCGCGAAGTTTCAAAACTGCGTAAATAGATAGATTAGTAGTGAAAATAACAAGATTAATTGCAGGTATTAACTAAAATAACTGTACTTAACTTTCTGACATTTGCAAAATGTGCGTAAAATTGGCATAGGCAGGCACGTAACAATTACTGCTACATATTTAAACATTAGTTTATGAGGTCATCGACCTCACTGAAGCAATTAATAACTATGCTTACTTAATTAATGTCAGCATACACGCAATTTAATGTTATTATAGAGCAACAATATTTTTAATTACCATTTAATTGTTAGTAGTTATTGCGCCTGGAAAGTTTTTGCCGCGTTAACAACGTAAGAAACATAATACAATTACTGTTAGGGGACTGGTTTACTACTACAAAGTACACAATGTTTGTGTACAACTAATTAAAATCAATGACCGCAGCGAAAAAATGTATAACAACACTTTTTGCTCATCAAATTTCACTTTACATAATGTTGAACGCAACGAAAATTTGTCTAACTTAACCAAATATGATTGCGAACTGTACTGTACGTAGCGTTTCGCATGATGGCGGACGATCGTAAAGGGCCGGAGTTGTAAAATAAGTAAAAATAAAGGGCTCGCCGGCGGCACGACGGGTAAAGTTCAAAAGGAACTTTTGCTTTTTAACCAGTCGGTCGCCAAGTTTAAATTGGTTTCTACCATCACCTACCCTCCAACGATAGAATGGGAAAACTAGTAACGAGAAAATTTAGCTACGTGTATAGCTTTTATTAAGTAAAAGTTGGATACGTATCGGAACTATTCCGATAGCTAAGTATTGCGTTAGAGCATTATTCATTACAAACAAATCAATCAAATGGTTAAATATATATCTTCCTGTATCAATTTCATATGTAGTGGATGGTCGGACGTGCCATTATCAAGCTAATTATTTACATGCGTCGAACATTAAATTATGTTCCGAGCCTGTTAATAATTGTCTGATAATTAAAATAAATGGCGTCAACATGCTTTTAATCATTATAAATTACGGTCACAACTTTTTGTAACTTAAGAGAGCTTCAGAAGAATTTGTGTGTCACTGGTGTATTTCAACATGTTTAAGCAATGTTTTGGTGCAGCTGATTGAAAAGAGTAATCTTATAGGTCATCTGCCTGTCTAAAATTAGATGTCCTTTTAGTATTTTTCGCTGCTATTACGTCATTCAGGGCGCAGTTGCCAATAAATTTAGCTGCGTCCTGTCCTCATTATTTAAAAAATGTGGTATTAGTATTATTCAATAATAACATCTATATCAGATAAAATACGAAAAAAGTTCAAAAGAGTGTAATCGACGATCTCATTCGTAAGTTTCCCGTAAACGTTGCGATATTTTTAGGAATGTTTAATAAAGTGACGTAATTACCAGAGTTTGCGCACTTTTACATTTATATTTATCTGCTTAGCAATAGACGCCATTTTTTTTCACAAATCACTCATTCGTTATTGTACGATTTATTGCACCGATATGATAAGCAACAATGTAAAGATGATAAACAGTAGAGGAAACCTAAATCAGTTACCATATTTTGATACATCGACGCTATAAAATTTCCGTGAGACAATTTCAAGGTTGTAAAATGTCATAAAATTATTTACTCAACAAACCCTTGCCACGTTTGTTTAAAGTGTGCATTAATAATGATTTATTATAATACATATCTGTTTAATGTGTGTATGTATGGGCAATAAAACGTTTTATGGGACATTTAGTGCGTTGCAACCTCAGAAAACGCTTTTATTGGTATCTAAGCGCCATACAAAATTGATATAGGCTGAGGTGAGAGAAGTGGTTTTGTGGGAAACGCGTTGTTTATTTCTATGGTTATTAAGTTCATTGCTATTATTTTATAATGAAGACGCGAATGGTCGCGATGATGGCCAATCTCAACGTAGCGCTTGTGGATATTGATTCGTATTTTAATGCGATGATATTTTATGCTCTATATTCTGCTAATAAATTATTCTGAACTTGGTCAAATTAATACGTAGGAGGTACTAGCATTATGTTTTGATAGTTTTATAAATAAACTTTATGACGCAAATGTTGATTTTGATGACGCGTTAATCGTAGTTCAAAGATATAAGTAATTTAAATATCTTAGAGGAAAATGATAAGATGTTTTATAAGGATTTTGCGTACCTGTTACCATTTAAATAATAATTTATTTTCAACTTAGATTTTCACACTGCACACAAATAACTTCTAAATCACACATTTAGCACAATTTACACACATTTTAATCATAATTTATTTTTAAATATTAAATTAATTAAATTTTAAATTAACTTGTTTTTAGCTACTACAAGTAAAAAGCTTTGCGACCAAACTTGCACTGCAGAGATTCACATTTTCAACCCCCTATTGCCAGTGATTATTACCTTTACCACACTTTTGTTAAGTAATTACCTTCACAGTTACGTTTTTACTATTCTCTTCACCTGAAACTTTAGCCCAAATTGAACCTTATTGGCAGCCAATAGAGTCGCATATAAGTTGCTTCTTCTTATACATAGAAAGGCATTGACAGTTATATTTATTACACCTCAAAGGGTTGAGTAATAGCGTGATGGTTTTATGGGTCTACGTTGTGCAATTTTCCTGCATTGTACAACAAACTGATGTATTGTTATGTACTACGTTTCGTAATTTTGATACTTGAAAACACCAATGCACTTATACCTACTTTATAAAATTTATATTATAGAAGAATTTAATTTCTTAAAATAAAGTTGTGTTCTTAAAACAAAGAGTATGGAAGCGTAGGTTTTCGTTTTAAAAATAATAATTTATGTTTGTTATGTTTTGTATTATATAATTTTTTCAACAAAAAAAAAACAGTATTTAGACATATCAACTCACAATGTAATCAGAAAAGAGACATGAAGCTTACATAACTAAATCATTAGTGCAAATTTTACTAGCTTATTGGCGTAGTAAATGTAAAATTATTCAAGATAATAAACTTTGTTTTATTTACCTATTGCATCGGCTCACTTTGAAACACTACGTTAATTTTATGACTGATAAAATATTGAGCAAGAATAATAACGACCAATCAGAGATTACTATGAAGTTGGTTACACACAGTGACGTAATTTTTTCTAATAAAATTGTCAACTGTATTGAATTGTTAGTATATAGGCAGTAAAACAAAACCCAGATAAAATGTCATAGGTATTATTTTTATTATATTTGTTTAACTAGTAATTAAATATAATTTATGTTGCAAATAATAATACTTATCTACATATTACCCGTTATCGACACAATTAAACATTTTAATTGGTCAGCATACCTATGCAAATCAATATTGCATAGGTATGCATAAATATTGCATTTCACACAGAATTGCTATAGAAAACAGTAGTACTCTAATGCACTAAAATTTTGCCATAATTAATACTATTGCTAAAAAATAATACCAACTAATTCATTTTTTACATATAAAAAAAAAACATTTATTTTTCTTCCTCTACCAAAGTATCAAATACAGTCAGTCGTACTACATGTTTGTTTTAACCAGCAATTAACCGCTGGACCATCAATAAAGCGTGCTATTAAGGTGGACACCAACAATAGTACTATTGTAAAACCACGTAACCCTTTCTTCGCTGTAAGCACAGTTACACCTAACCTGCCAATAAATATAGAACAACGGTATCTTTCACGGCGACCATTGTGTGTCGCACCGTGATTTAAGTTCAGATGTTACGGTGCATTTTACCTGTTGCGTTTCTACGGTACAGAATTCTCAAGGTTGAGTAATTTATTTTGGGAGTAGGTATGAAGATTGTGTGCTTGTCAAAAATAGAATTTCATTTTAGCGGGAATATTTTAAGCTTTGCTACGTTAAAGTGTATAATGTGTTGTAATGTTCTATTGCATATTTAATGTTTTTATGTAATCGGATTATTATTCGAAAATCTTCGAAATATTAAAACCAACCTGTATGGTCCTGAAAATGTTCAGGCTTGGTATACAGATGATGAAATATCAATAAATTGTTTTAATTCGATTAAGAGTTGATAATCTGATCATTGTCAGATTCAGATTTTACAACCTCCAACCTCAATTAAAAACAAATAAAGATACGCTCCTATTGATATAACTGTATAATTACTGATTAGCGAGTCACGTAAATTAAACAAGTCGTTTATTAAATCATAAATAACCATTATTTAATTATTCATGCAGTATTTATAAGAGACACCCAACTACGTGCGATATGTGTGATTAGAATGCATTGCAACTCAATATTTTTTACAAACTAAAACCTAGACTAAAATGGGCGTTAGTTTGAAACCAAATTGTATAAAAGCCCCATCTGTGTATCAAAAGACGAACTAGCTAGTCTAGTGCAAAATACAGTAGCACCATCTTTGGGGGACAGACGGCGTTTGCAATAATGCGCCACCCCCTGCAACCCCTGTCTGCAGCGAGGGGTGACAAACATACGGTTGCATTACGTAACGCAGTTGCCTTCGACCCGGCGAGGCGGCCCGACTCTTTCACCCCGAAACAAATGCCCCATATTGTATTTAGATTTACGACACATAAAGTATTTTCTATCTTGATTATTTGTCTGAACTGCATGTAAATATCCTAATTGCTATAACAACGATGACGGAAAAGCGTCGAATGCAATAATGCCTATATTTATCTAGACGAACGAATGGTCTCCTACGACGCGGAAATGAATTGTTACCATATTTTCTGGGACGATTTTCATTGATGTTACGCTCCAATGGTTTTGTCTTGACAAATCTGGGTCGTACTGCTGTATACAATATTTCCCGATAATTTAGTAGAAATATCTGAGCACGCTGTAAGATATAAATATTCACTTTATGGAGAAAAAAGGTTGTCTATCATTCTTTTATGTGTTAACTTTGCTCTTAAATGTGGCTAGAGGAAAAATGTACGAAAACATTTTTGTAACACATGTCCTGGCTACTACATAATTATATGAGGGTATTATGTAAATTTTGGTGCCCTTAAGTCCTTGTTAAGTACACCGTTTATGAGAACTGTAAAACTGTAAAACAGTTGCAACTCTGTTGTTCTCACATGATGTTATGCCTAATTATTTATTTAGTTTTGGTTAAGCAGTGTCCTATCACACCTTTATTAAATCAAACATTTTTAAATTATGATCTTAATTTATGATCACGTCTTTAAGAGTGAATTACTACTCAATGTATTGATAATATAATCAAGCTGTAGTTATTTAGCAGTGATTACTTAGATGAACATTTATTGCCCATGAAAATACTAAGATACTTAAGTACTTACCTATTTTACGACGTTACATACCTATGGCGTTTATTTTGGCTATCCTAACTATAAAGGGTATACAGGTGCCAGCAGTTGAACCTACTCAAATCTGTCAATTTTACCAATCGAACATTAACCTTCCACTATTATGATAAGGTTTACAATCTATTGAAGAAATTTGACAAATTGTGGAAAGTTGATGTGCATGACATACCGACATATTAGCTAGCACATCATTACAATATAATCTGCCGCCATCTCTGGATACTTCCAAAGTGTCTACATTCCTTTTATTTTTTTATTCTATAATGATAAACAACATACCACTTTAGTATCGATAAGACTTCGAAAATGATCTTAAAACGATAACTTATCAACACTGATAGCGGTGCTAACTGTACGTAATAGGTACGGAATCAGTATTTTTCCTTACCAATATTCTGTAACATTCCAAATAATATCGATTGTGTATTTAAATTTGAATTTTCAGTGAATCATAAAAGCTCGATTAATTAACTAATTAATCGAAGCCCTATCACTATCGCCCTATCAATCGAAGCTGTAATGTTTATCCCACCAAAAACATACTGTAAAAAACTAGCCAAGTCTCTATGGAGCTGCTTTTCTCTAAAAAGTAATGAAATCTAGACAAAGTCGTGCTGAGTCTTAGGTTCCTTATTGCGATTTCTTTACTTATAATAGTTAATGTTATATGACTGGCCGTTGACTTGTACCCAGTTACTTATAAAGAATGTTCAACGGCCAGTCATATCACATTAACTATCTGTAAAGAAATCGCAGTAAGGAACCTAAGACTCAGCACGACTTTGTCTAGATTTCATTACTTTTTAGAGAAAAGCAGCTCCATAGAGACTTGGCTAGTTTTTTACAGTATGTTTTTGGTGGGAT
>NWSH02000601.1:5093880-5116067 GCA_002382865.2 Heliothis virescens | reverse complement strand
TAAGCGATTCACTAAAACGGTTTGGTTTTCGAACGGAATGTCGTCTTTTGTTTTAGTTTTTTTGGGTTTAGTGGGACACTGAGGCGTATTGTGGCGATATATTCAAGTATTATCATTAGGTAGTTAGATGGAAGTGGCAATTAACTGTTAATAAAAATATTGATCAATTAATTACATACAATTATCTACACATTGTTGTACTGAATACATCTTAAACTATTATCATACAAATTCAATAGAAAAATTATTATCGCCAAAAAGAATGTTGTAATGAAGTACGTATACTATACCAGTGCAGCTCAGTTTCTATTTAATTATTATAACCCGCCAAGTTTTTAGATAAATAGTAAAAAAATAGTATATACTTACCAAAATATCCATCAATAAAGGTTTATCTCAGGAGTTTACATATGCGGCCATTTTATAACTGAGGGCGCAGCATGCACTGTACCAGTGCAATGGCAAGTATCTAACCCTTTCTGATAGGTAGTTCTCTCTCCACCTCACAGATGGCGCTACTTTCTTCGCGCAATGAATAAAAGAATTATTCGTATCCGTAAAAATGAAATACATCTAAAATTAAGTTTAAGTGTTGAAAATGTAATTAATATTAGTAATGTAACATGAAATACCAGTCGTCATTTGTTGTTCGGAGGTCGAGTCGTGACCTTGCCAAAATAGTTACTACGCAAATTCATAGATGGCACTGTCTTTGCAAAATTTGACAAAAGTTCACATGAAAACTGAAAAAAGAAATAGATATGTTCTTCAAATATTTTAATGAAGGCATTTGAGATGTGCGTGCATAGAAAAACTTAATCGCATAATATTAATTAATGCAATTCCTTGTTGAATTTCAAATGATTTTAATTGGTGTATATAAATACAAGAAATATGTATAATTAGTGTTTAGGAATTATACCTTAAAATTAAGTTCTCGTGGTTTGAAAGGAACTCGTAGATATGGTATTTAAATTGCAATTACTAGCATAATTTACTAATGAAGTTGGATATATCATACCCATGTGCATATTTCCATAATTTTAATCAATATTGAATCCACTGCCTATTCTCGTAATACATTCATTTTTGGTACCGATTTTTAACCCATCCTTTTAATAAAAGTCTTATTAGAATAGTATACCACTAAAATAATCTCTTAGCTAATACCCTCTATTTAAAAAGTTGCATTTCGACTTTTGTACTAACTTTTGTTTGTCTCGCCAGCGTTCACGTAAAAACAACTGAACCGATTAGAATGAAATTATGTAGTATGCAGATAGTGTAGAAATTGAGAAAATACATACAGCTACTTTTTAAAAGCTCCGACGTCTGGTATCATGCTTAATAAAGGCGCAGATTTGAAACCACTTGTAGTAAGTACCCACAATCACTGCCTTAAACAATTGATATACGACTTGACTATCTGCTTGATATAATGTAGGGGCAAGATACTTTCAGCACATTCAGTTTTCAGATTTCAGCAAGAGCATTTTATTAAGTGTCTACACAGCATTCGATTTCGTTTTTATTCCATAAAGGTTCAACACCTTATAAGTATGTTGTTGGTACCATAAAGATGTCATATCAGACGTAATCAGAGTATTATCTGCTCGTAATGATATACATTGCTACGTGACCACGAGAATGCCTGAATTTGACTACGAGAATGCCTACGCGCTACGAAAACATTAACTTATTAGACTTAGTGCTTATAATAAAAAAGCCAAGTGCGAGTTGGACTCGCGCACGAAGGGTTCCATACCATTACCTATGAAAAATGAATGTATCTATTACCTATAACTAGCCAAAATACAAACATTTTGGGCAACAAAAAATTACTTTGTTTTTCATACAAATTATGAATAACAGAGTTATAATACACGTTTATTGTATCGTGACGCCCTTCAATCTTATTTTATTTTTTATTTTTAGTATTTGTTGTTATAGCGTTACACATCATTTGTGAAAATTTCCGCTTTCTAGCTATCACGGTTCATAAGATACAGACTGACAGACAGATAACGGAGTCTTAGTAATAGGGTCCCGTTACCTTTTGGGTACGGAACCCTAAAAAACAACTCCTTTTTGAGCAAAGATTTATTTTGACCAAGCCTTTCAAGGCTGCTGTAATAACAACATTCAATTACCTGAATTATTTTGTACATAAATATTTTTTGATAAAATCTTGACGCGGCATAATATTAGTAATTGAACTATAATACAAGCAATGTTATGATTTATTACAAACCTAAGCTTTACGTATGTATTTATTACCTTTATAGGAAGCGATATACCAGGTTAAATAATTGAAAACCAAATAGAAAGATACTTTGAATCTAATACAATCTAATAATTTTCCTAATTGATTTTATCTGAATCTGTACGTTGAATTATCCAAGTGTGAATGGAAACTAAATGCGGCGCTGCTTCTCAAAGGCCTCGCCTCTAAGTGCTGGGCCAAAGATCACCGTAACAAACATAACGTTACAATACTGACAGGTTGCTCCAATATCGCTTAAAAGCTCAATGCAAGCTTCAATTTACCAAACAACCTGCGTGGGACGACACAGCCAGCTGCTTCGAGAACATTATTTGCATAATTCCAAAAGAAAACTAGAATACAAACGTATTTAATTTAATTATAACAAGAATGCGCCGTAAAATAGAATTCTTATTGAACCATACAATCGGGACATACATGGATCGCTACTACACTTTTATAAGCGCACACGACCACCTTATAGCATATTTCGCTAAATAAGAAATACCTCTATCATCGCCTTCCCTTTTACACCCCCAAATGACACTAACCGAACGTTCGGAACGCACGTCTATCAAAAACTATATTTCTCACCTCCCAAACACAAAGGGAAAAATGACGTACATACTCAGCGTAAGCCTCTAAATGTCCCGTAAAAGTATTGAGAGCGAAAAGTCGCTAAATTTGAGGCGTTCTTTGAGGCTTTTTGAGGAAAGCCCCGATGCTGGTGTTATAGGCTATGAGAGGGCGAGGCGGGAGGCTCTATAGGCACTTTACACGCTCTACCGCAGCTAACCTCCGCCCAAATGTAATAACACGCCGCCAGCTCTCTGTTTCAATTTGGGAACAAATTGAAATTGTTTTTATTTGAATAATATTACTGTGAGTCGCTATAGTATCCCAGAATGGCCAGTTATGTTATTGTATTATTTTATAACGATATAGTTTGATGTTCTTGTTGAAAACGATACTGATCGTAATCTTTGGTCGTGGGAGAGTGTCGTGTACCCGTAGACAAGCTGTTTTTACAGTAATAGGCTATAATGTATTAGCTCTTCATCGAAATTCGATCTTTAGTGACATAGAAGTTGTGAAACTTGTCATTAAGTGCTTGAACAAATATTATTAACCACGAAAGTTGTCGCTTGATTGTTAAAAAATGTAATCTTAACTTTAGTTATCTAAAAGTGATTAGGTACTGCTAGCTATTATTATTAGAAAAGCTTCCAACCCGTTTTTATTTAGATTATAAATAAATATAACATACATACAAGGGGGAATGCTATTTCAGAAATTAGCAATTGCAAATTAATGAACAACACATACAGATATAGAACTAAGAAGTCACATTAATTCTCACTACATATAAATAATCGTCTGCCAGGGCTTTCCCTCACTCAATACGTATAAACCTCTGTCATTAATTGGTCTCTGGGTACAAAAAAAGTTGCTGCTTACAATCCCATTGTAAAATCTCAAACGATCCGTTTGCAACAGTGTGCCAGCATTCTTTCACTCCAACATAATTAGACACTAAAACAAAAAAGGAATAGGGCCCGTTGATTAGTAAGCAAAAAGTGTATAGGCTTCAGAGCCCTTAAAACTACGAACTCCCCTAGGTACACTTAATTAGAATTAACCCTGTTTTATGTACGAATTATCTTAGGAACAAAATTTTTGTTCAAAACAACTAGGCATTTCGGTATCGATAACTTAGAAGAGCCGTGGAAATAGGTGGGCTTTTCATTCGAGATCACAAAATCTTTTTCATTCCGATTCTCGTATTCGAGTCGTGTACAAAATAATTCCTATTAATAAAATTATTATAAACGGTGTTCATTGTTACGCAATTCAGGGTGCTTCAGTGGGGATGCGGGGCGCGCGTTGCATCCTTTATCACGGCGCGGGGGGGTGAGGCAGCCGCGGGGCGAGGGGAGCTGCTGGAAAAATTGCACATAAATATTGAAGCTGCCACTTACACGTGCGCCCACCGAATGCCGCTCGTTTAGTGTGGACCTTACTCTTGAACATTTTAAGAAAAAATAACTGTGTCATTTTTTTTTAAATACTTATCGGTTTTGATAACAAAATTTACGGTTTCTATAATACTTATAAGACAGAGGCTTTCATTTTTTTTTTTCAAAATTTATTTTCTGCATGATAACTTTCTTAATCTAACATTTTGCAATTCTCATATTTCAATGACATACTTATTAGGTACATAAAATTCTAAGCAACAAAATTTCAAATTGCACCTACATACAATATCTTCAACGAAATAGTAATAAACTTTTCCAAGTATATATAATTATAGATTCTTAATACAAAAACCATTACTATAGCTGGGTAATTGCTAGTTTTCCCATGCAAAACCTATCAAAGCAAATGAGTCATTAAGCTTACTTGTATTCCACTGATTTGTAGCTTCTAACAAAGCTTGTAAGCTTGGTAATGTTTTATAATGGAAAAACGTTTATTGAGCTTTTTATTATCTTTTGTGTTATAAGCGCGTATTTAAATACTAATTGCTATGCTTTGTTTGGTACCGACATGTATTAAAAACAGAAAAATGAATAAAAAAGTTTTATGTGACTTGCCTTTAACGTAGGGCAACCCTGTTTTTGGCCATATTTAAAAAAAAATCCTATCTAAGTAAATGCAACAATTGTCGCAACGTAAAAGTACCTACTGATCTATTGTAAATTTGTACTCTTTCAAGTTGATAATAGTGTTCTTAGTCACTTAAAATTTGGCTCACTTATTATTAGAATCTATTTGGTAGCAGACATCTCACTTCGGTAAAAGTGGTGATAACTTTCATATCTCATGTACGTCTTTTTACTGTATATGGAATAAAAATTAATACTAAAACGTAATTCTAATCAGTCTTTACTAAAATAAATACCCAGTATCCTGCGTCTTATCCACACAAAATGTACGTCGCGGCGCTGCGATGGGAGCCCTCGTTCTTTTTCTTGTAGCAAATTTCGCAACAATCTCACTTATTATGCCACACAAATTTCCGCTCCCCGCTCAACTCCAGACGTGAAATTAAAATTTCCTACTTACCCCCCTTTTTGTATACGATACGAGCCGAATAGCTAAATAAATATTGCTACTTAAGAACCTTTAGTACGCGGGTACGTTATCTTTTTATGGGAATTTGTACTTATTAGTTTCGAGCTAAGAAATTGGGGTATTTGCTCTGGTATCCGTGAAGAATTTTGATAAGTTCAACTTTGACATTAAAATGTAGATTTATTTCGTGATGAATTTGTTTTAAGATGACACACATCAGATGTTCAAGTTTACCATTATGTGAAACAGGAAAATTACTGAATCAGCTTAAAAACATCCAGCATTATATTTAAACGAATAACACTGTGCTTACTAATAAATTGTTAATTTAGTTTAAATCGAATTGGTATAGTTAAAGATCACTTGCAAGATTTTGACTTCAGGCCTTTACAAAGATATGCAATCAATTCAATAAGAATAGCTTTAAAATCCGATCTCTACGTATTTCAAATCAGAAACTATTTTATGTGTAGTATTTTCTCTAACCGTAACTTTTCTTGTTTCAGGTGACGATGACAGCTATTTGGGTAAGTTCCATCAACAATTGATCCTCAAAAGCTTTAGCTAATGGTCATATGGGCTTCAAAATCCATAAGGGAATATCTTCCAGTCATTCTAATTATTTCCAATAGGTTGGTGTCTTTACATTTTTAGCATTTTACGTACTTCAATGCTTTCGTAAGAAACCATGGGTACAGTCCAGAGATTCTCTTCTGAATCTAAATTTTCCAGCAAGACAAGTATGATCTTCATTCTTTCATATCTTGAACAAAACTGTATGAAATATGAAAATTCTATTTCTCTTTCAATTTTTTATTGTTCTGTATCATTGCGGTTTTCAACCACTTTACGGCATTTTTGTTTAAAGTTAGGACTGTGTGTATTTCCTGATACGTTAATATAGTAGTTCTAAGATGTGAAGCTTTTAACCAATTGGTTAGAAGCGTTTTTCGTAGGAGGATGTACTAAGTAGGTACGAAGAAAATTAAATAACAGTGAAAAATTGAAGGCAGAAAAAAAGCTGAAAACGATCCAGCAAGAATCACTGGAGTGAAACGCAGTAAAAAACTGATAGCCATTTAACATAAAACATGGCCCACAATTACACTACAGAACGTAAGTGGTACATTTGTCACATTGATAGCTATTTCATTGAGACAAAGCAACTTTATACCGAATTTGAAAGCGTTGGATCTATAAACTGGTCGTTAAATCTCACAAGTGATAGTTGTAAATTTTCCAAAGTCTCGAAGCACTTTTACGATGGACGTTGCTCCGCCCACCGGCGACTTTGCGGCTTGCAATAGGTATAGAGGTTCCCGAACACCGATACATCTATAAAATAAGGGTGATTGCACCAACGCTTGTGCTCTTTTTAGAGTACGTGCCTTTTTTGGAACTTGCTCCGTGTAAAGTCTTGAACTAGTTCTTAACAAAGTACTTTGTGTAAGACTTTGTAAATAAACCAATTTGAAAGCAACTGGGTTGGTTGTTCGAAAGATTTGTATAGTTATTTGTTACATTATTTTGTAAATAAGGTTCAGTGTGATCTGAAATGTAAGATTTTTATATAAGTTAAGGTACTCTTAAAATATGTCTCTTTCATTTATTTTACTGTTTTTTTTACTATTGCACCCCTTATTTCAAAGCAATACTTAAGACTGCTAAAGTCTTTATGAGTGTTTCGTAGCAATTATAATATATACTTAGGAAAAATTTCGATTACAGTTTACTATTTTAAACAAATCTCCAGTTCAGCATCCAAGGCACTAACAAGAATATGAGTTTCTATAAGTAATGGATGTTCTAATAAGTAGAAAAATGTACCTGTCCAAGAAAATTATTGCCAATATAGTTATATTATGGCAGTAGGTAATGGTGCAAATTAGAATAAAACTCTTGCTTATTAGAATTATGAAGCAAATGCTAATTGGTTTCTATTTACGACTATTTATTAACCAATGCTTCGAGAGTTGTCTGAAACTCAAAAAGAAAATATTGATTAGAAGAAAATTTTGTGAAAATATTATACAACCTTATAACAAAATACAGAAATGAAGATATTGAAGAGAACCATTGGTGATGAAGGTAGGTAGGTACTGCAAAAATTCTATAAGGTACAGGTAGGTATAGGTAAGTACTTAGCATAGGTATTTATTTTTCTAAGTAAATTCTCCGTCAGTACCTATCTAGTTTTTTTTAAGTTTCTTTATCACTCCTTAGTAAAAAATGGTATAATTGGATATCAAAGATATATTCAATGGTACGATTAAAATTAATATAAAATAATTATAGGTGAATGGTTAAGTTTTATTACAACATTTTAGTAGGACATTTTACAATACTTATTTCTAATGTAACAACTAAAGTTCTTAGTTTCCATTAGGTAAGTACCTACCTACTTACATGATTTTCAATGTTAAATATTGTTAAACAAAAAATGTTAAATACATAATCAATCATTATAACAGAAAACTGCTATAAATTAATTCACTATCAATGAAAATTAGATCGTCTATCATTTTTATTTATAGTACAATTTTCTTGCAATATTGACATGCTTTATACACACTTATTTAAAGAATGTTTCCGGAATTCGAAAGAAATACGTTTGAGATGTTAATCTATAAACTTGAACATGTTTTTATATCTGCAAAATATAATGAAATACAAAAGCGTTATCTACTTGTCAAAACATTTTTATCTACGCAAAATGCAAAATGTAACGGTCTACAGAGTTTCCTCAACGGAGCGATACATTAAACTGTCATTAACCTCATTAAAAATCAATAAAAAAATTGCTCATATCGCAAAATAAACGGCTTTAACTGGCCATATCATGCATTCCATACGTTTACGGCGAAAACATCACAATAACAACATAAAACCTATACTTATGCAATGTTCTACTGCCTCACAGTCGTACTACCGACCTGATAAAGCTGAAAAGGCAACTTAAGCCTATAAAAACCATGCACTAAACACGTATTACAATCAAAACTGTAACAAATAAATAAATTTCTCAGGCAATAAACGGTTTTATTTTTATAGTCGTAAAGTTGGTTATTGCACATGTGCTCGGCGTAGTTACGACCAATACGTATGAATGAAACGTGCGACAGAGAACGGGATATTCAAAGAAACGAGATGGATAGTACCCGTCCATCCACGTGGCCGGCGTAACACAATTTAGAACAATTCATGTTTCAAATAAAATATTTTAGATTTTGATCGTTTCCGTCCCATACTCTTGTTAACCCATAAAAATGTACGGGAAACACATAAAAATGTATTTAAAATAAATATGTTATGGTAATTGTAAACATTACATTAATTGTCACGTGTGACGTAAATAAAGGGATTCTGAAAAGGATTATTTGACTAATATAATCATAATTCAAGTAATGGGATTTGTAATTAATATTTAATAATACGTCCGACCCCATGCCACTTAGACTATATGTAGGGTAGATGTATGTCTGAATGAATTAAATAGGTAGATAGTTTAAAAGAGTTTAAATAAATGATATCAAAAATAACAGTACAATTTTACATACCTCGTTAAAATAAGTTTTTTTTCTTCCTGTACAAGTATTTTTTTTTGTGAATTGTCATACATAAATAAATTATACTTTGGAGTCATTCAGGAAGTCAATATTACATACTTATAAGAAAAATATTTATATTATTGTTAAAACGATCAAAATAACAAAATTTTACAGGTTTGCAAAATAATTGTACACTATAAAATTTTATTCAGTACCAGATAATTACAAAAAAAACATTTAATATTAAAAGTAATGTTGCAATTCTGTTTAAAGCCATTCAATTTGACAGCTAGAAGTGCCGGAATGGTTTGTGATTGGCGGTGAATGTTCTGCACCGGATCACTATTGGTGTAGACGAGGTCGGCGCGGAGGTGCGGGGCGCCCGGCGCCATTACGAACAATGGCCGTCGAAATAGTCG
This sequence comes from Heliothis virescens, assembly GCA_002382865.2. Taxonomy (NCBI): domain Eukaryota; kingdom Metazoa; phylum Arthropoda; class Insecta; order Lepidoptera; family Noctuidae; genus Heliothis; species Heliothis virescens. The sequence goes on along the minus strand of NWSH02000601.1, from coordinate 5,106,759 downwards.
TTAGCGAATAGCTTTTATCTCTTTCTAATATAAGCCACGCAGGTAGGAATTAATGAGACGGAGAGGGTTCTGGCGGGTCGCCCTCGATCGTCGTGGCGTCTCGCTCGCACGCACGTGGCGAGTTTTGCTGTCTCGAGCGCGGCGCGCGGCAGCGGTAACGCTCGCCACGACGGGGAATTCGGAGTCGTAGAGCCTCATACGCGGGTCATAAACGATCCGCGGCCATAGTAGAGGTGCACGCGCGAGAATCGATCCGAATCGCCGGCGATAAACGCATCTCCCGCGAGGCGATCGTCGCGCGCCGCGTCGCCGCCGAGCGATGAGTTCCAAGTTCATCATCGATAGCATGCTCCCGAAGTACCACCAGCAGTTCCACCACCAGAATTTGTTCGCGGGTGCTGGGGCGTCGCCTATAGAGGCGTCGCTATCATCTTCGCTGTCGTCGTCTCTATCGACGTCGCTGTCAAGTTCGCTGTCTGGCGGACTGGGAGCGGCAGCGCTGGGGGCAGGCTCGCCGGGTGCCGGCAGCCCGCAGCGGTCCTCATCCTCATCATCGGCATCGCCGGGCGCTCCGGCGAGGATGTATCCATACGTGTCGCATCACCAGCAGTTCGGAGGTTCGGTGCCGTTTTCTGCTGGTGGCGGTTTATCTGCGGCGGATGACAAGAGTTGTCGGTACCCGACGGCTGTGGGAGGTGATCCGATGGTGAACTACGCTCTGGGTCAGCACAACGGCGGAGCGGCGGTGTCCGCGGCATCGGCCAGCATGGCGGCCGCTGCACAGTTCTATCATCAAGCAGCGGCTTCTGCGGCGTCGGCAGCGTCCGCCGCCACCGTGGACGCCATGGGAGCAGCATGCTCGCAGCCAGGCTCTGCCCAGCCCCTGCCCGACATACCGCGGTACCCCTGGATGTCCATCACTGGTAAATGTTTTACTCCTTCACTGCATGACAGTTTGCGATGTTTACGTTCCTGGAACAATAGTTATGAATCAGTTTTTGTGTTGCTTGTAAAGCCAAGATAAGTTAAATTATATTTAGGCAATTCTATCGGGCCGTTCGGCAGTTTGCAGATAGTTTAGCTTCGACGTTTTTGTTTAGTATTTAGTTGCTGTTTTTTATTATGTAGGTATATTATTGGATATATATTTAACTACTAAGTAAGATTCTTAATTTTATTGATTTTACGTTTTTGACACTTATTTAATAGAATATTCGTTTCATTTACTATTTAGATGCTTGAAATTAGTCAGTCAATTAATTTAATGAACTATTTAACTATTTATCTATAAATCTGAGAAAAACAAAAGTATAGGGAACAAAACAAACAATAAAAATAGTAGAAAACTGGAATACACAGTAGTTCATTTGTTATTCCAATTAGAAATAAAACTCTTCTACTTTTTGCAAATTAAAACCATTCTAATACGATTTTAGCACTTACTCAATAATAAAATAATTCAAACTGTGCAATATAAATGCAATAAAACTGACTATTATTATTTTTATTGTCAATGAATCACTAGAAGTATCTTTTATGGGTACATCATATTTTGGATAAAATTTTAACAGCTGGTTGTCTCTATGTAACATAATAATAGTTCGGAGGTAAAATATTTTGTTTTTTTTGAATATAAAATGGTAATTAAAGAAAGTATAAGGGTATATTGGTATAAACAGGTAATAAAACAATGAATGAAGGTCGTAAATGTTGCGCGGGCGCTTCGATTGTGTTGGTTTGCTTCGGCCATGATCGGCCGGCGGTCTCCGTTGCTCGGTCGGCCCGCCCATTGCCGACGGCGGGAATGGGCGGGTCTTAGTCTTTACATAGAACCTCGTTTGATACCTAGAACATTTTTTTAAATGCTCAATTACTTTTATTGCGTCCATAATCAGTGTTTACGTCATTAAAAATATTTTTATACATTATACTGTAATAAATTAATGATCTAAATCGAATTCGTGATACCTAAAAAAATATTTTAATGGTGATCCGCTGTAATATGGGTTGATAAAAAAAATATTTAATGCAATAAGTAACACAATACTATACTTAATCGTTTTAGCTAAATTTTAATCAATTAAACGCTCTATCATTTTATAATATCGATAAAAACAAATCAAATTATCAGCCTATTCTAAAAACAAGATAATCGAAAATTTGGGCCGTCTTTTAAATATAATTTATTTATGCACCTGTTTACAATGAAATATATAAGGTAAACAGCTAAATACACTGTCTATATCTCTATAAACCACATTATCAGTTAGGTGGCTGTTTTAAAATCTGAAATAGTTACCTAGAAAAACATAACAGTAGGTCAATAGGTGGGTACTTACGAATTTAGAGTATAATAGCATTTAATCTTGTGAGGTCTACCTACTTAGTACTCAAAAAAGGCGAACGATTACAGAGCCAAAGTGCCTGTATGTTTTGCATACAATGGCTCGATTATTTTTATTTGCGATTTTATTGTCTAGCAATCAATCTTCCGTGGTTATTACAGGGCTAAATATCGTATTCAATTGAGTATCGATAAAAAAATATTTAATCGATTTCTCGGATCAGCGTTCGATTTAATTGCCATTATGAATAATTGTAGGTAGTTGTCATAAAAAATATTATGATAAAATATTTTTATTTTAAAGAATTAGTTTGATGCGAATGTAAATGAGTAAATAAATTTTAGATATAGTTAGGTAAAATTATTACCAATAAAATTTAAATTATATAACAATTTAGGACATTCAAACAGATTTTTATAACAGATAATATCTACCTAAATAGGTAAACGAAACAATACGTTTATTCTTCAAAGACATTAAGCAACCGCGTTATCTTAACGAAACAATAGCTTAAGTGATAATTGATATTCAGTAAAAACTTAATTTTGTGGCAAAAAATGAATAAAAGCGGCAATTTATCGAGTATAATACCCATTCAGCACTTAATTAAAGTCAAATTGAAATTCCAACACTAATTTAGTGAGATAAAGCATATTATTAATCTCGGTCAAGTGCGATTTCATGCGTTTATTAACCTAAGATGTTAGTGAATAGTTAGGTTTATTGCCTATAGTCATAAACTGTATATAATAACCACTATATAAAATATTTAGTTACTTTATAAACTAATATATAGGTACTAAAAAGGTATTGGGTTGGATAGATCAAACCCATCTTGTATTCAAATAATTTCATACATTTTACAAATAGTTTTATAATTTACACAAATAGTTTTATAATTTACACAAATAGTTTACGGAAAAATTTACAAAGGCAGACAATATTAAATAAGACATTATTAAACAAATAAATCAGTGAAAAATAGTCAGACTAAAATTAACCATTATACGAAATTAAATTCATACTAATTACCAAATAAAGTATCAATAAATATTCTTTATCGTTTAAAATATATTCAAATAAAAACACACAGCTTAAAAACAGGTAAAGTCAAAAATTTACCTATTAATTAAATATCTAATTTAAAATTATGCGGCTAATGAATGTCACATTGAAAAATAATTTTGTAAGGTTGTTCAACATTAATTGATTTCAATATTTATTATAAATATAATATATCTCAAAGATTTCAAACGATTTCAAATAGGTAAAGTAATCGATTTGTTACCAAATATTTATTTATAAGCCGATAAATATTTATTTATTGGTGATTTTATCTACAATATCATGACCCTATTTCAAGACAATATGGTATCAGTAGATATAAATCAATCAGAATCATTACGTATTATTTTTATTTGTCTTAGTACCCATTTGCATAGGTAATCCAATTTTAGAGATCTCTAACAACAAAACCCTCTTTATTTATAAAAGAAAAAAGATTTTGCCTCTCTTTTCTATATAATATGGTGATTGGTGATATTACTTATTTTATTAATATATAATGACATTATATAATATTGTGTTGGTATCTAGGTACATCTGGTACATGTTATTTAGGATTAAATTTGGGAAGGAAAATTCATTGATTTAAAATATAAATCTTACCTTCCTTATTGAATTAAGTCCCTCAAAATTCATAAACATTCAAAAATAGTTCAGTACCGCATAATTTTATTAAATAAAAATTAATTAATATCATAAAAAAATTACTTAAAATATCTAAGACGGATACAGATAGGAAAAATATCAGGATTGTTTTTTTTATCTAGTATCAACGTTCTTGGCACTGACCGACGCCAACTGTAATATTAGTTGTCATGCAAAAAAAATCTTATCAAAGCCAATGAAACGTCATAACAGCGTTATAGATCACTGAAATTGTACGAAATGGCCTATAATCATCTTGTTTTTGTTTAGCAATGGACTATTTTTGTGATTTGTCGGCAATGTTGGCATATAAAAATGTCCGGGCTGATGTAGGTGAAAATTCGTCTCGAGAAGACAAAAATAACGTGGCAGGTGCTTGCGCGCGCGCTCACAAAATTAAAATGGCGGACTTGTCAGTAGCCGACAGTTATACGTCGTAATGCGCAACATTCTACAACAATTTGACAGTATAAGAGCGTATTACGTTCAAACACTACTTACGCGAGTTTTAGTTTGAATGAACTTTAGTGCGATTCAATGTTTCTTGTTTTTCAACGTTCTAGTGTTGAATGGAAAAATAAGCATTAGCGGCTAACAGTTGATTCTTTTTCAAACAAACATAACACCTTAAAAGATAAACAGATTATTTATTTAAGTATTAGAATTGAACATTCAAGAGATCTTAATAAATAATTTCCAATTGTCAAAATAAAATTAATTTCACTGTTTCAAAAGTAGGTACCTAGGTATTTGAAAAGCCACGAATCATTTTAACTTAAAACGCAGCTCGAACTTGACAGCAAACATTGCGAACCGCGGAAAAGAAGAGAGCCAGTCACATGTGTGCGGCGCGCAGAGCGCATGCGCCGAACAAATATGGCCGGCATTAACAGCCAATCGCAGCGCGGCGTGAGCAATCGGAACCCACATGCCATCAAAAGCCCTTTATACTATTGATTACTATTTGTAGCACGTTATTAATTAAACTGTTAATACCGTATTGTTCATACAAACTATTATTCCATTAGTAAGGTCGGGTATTGGCTGTATACTTACTAGGCAATATAATTACGTTGATTGTAATATTTCAAGGAATCCTGAATCACTTGCGCATATTTACGATCTTCTACTCTGTTGCAGCGTTTCCAAAAATCAATAAAAAACATTCAAGTTGAAAAATAACATCATTATCTTACCCCGGTGAAATATGGGACTGATACAGAACTCTTAACCTTTTCCATTTTAGGGTTACACCGGCTTTCGAAAGTTTCGACAGTTGATTTTTTTGGAATCCGAAAGCTTGTTGTTATCTTCAAATGAGTTGTGAATTATCGAGTACCGATGTATGGCATACGATTGGAATAATCGTTATTTTCATGCATTCGCGGTGTAATTAACGATTGCACTCAATCGAGACAATTTTAATGTTTCCGATAGGTAAAACTCGTTAAATTTAAACGCTGCTGAAGAACCGGAGTAGCTCAACTTGCGTTCTTAATTGGACGTAAATTTATTTGTGAGTCATTATATTTGCGATGTTGATAGTTAAGACATTTTTTAATAGAATGTTTTTTTTATCTACAGTAATTTTATTTCGATCTCCGAGAGTAATAACTTTAGTATTTTGATTAAATGCCAGAAAATTTTAATAGGACTATAATCCAGTGGCAGTTTTAGTATGAGCATTTAAAAACATATAAGCATAAGTACAACTAGAGTAGGTATGTGTAACATTTTCTGGAGCGTAGATCAATTGATTTTTAAATATTATTTTCAAAATCGCTAAAATTGTAGCTCAAAGTCGAAGACCTTATTAACCTCTTGCCAATAAATAAAGCCATTATACGTTTTGCTGCACACATACTTCCGTATTTCGTACCGATAAAAAGCTGCTTATAAATATTCTAAAACATATAAGTAGGTACATAATAGTGTGTGTTAAAAATACTTTCTACTATGAGAACAATGAGTGACGAATTCGCAAACGAAAAATAACTGTATTCTTGTAACTGTTAGATTTTGATTTATCACACAATTAGAACAAAAAAACATCGCAAGTACATCACAAAATGACATGTTTATTTTTCAAGATATCAAAAGCTAAACATGAGTCACCGTCATATATTTAGAATAACTACGTCTACATGTCCACGTCACCGCAAATTGCGGCTTTCAGACAGCGGCCTTAGTGAACCCAACAATGTTAGGAGCAACAAAAACAAAATAGCAGCTTTAATTGATAAAACGCAATTAAAAATGTTTACTCGTAATTTAGATTCACGATAAAACGTAATTAACAGTCAATTGTTCTAGTATTTATAGGTACTTGGTTTGAATGTGCAAAGACTGAAAACTACAATGTGGTTTCACTGTAAAAATTTAACGACCAATATCCATCAAGGTGTACCACAATTAGAGGTTTTTTTTTTAATCTACAATGTAAAGCTCCTGAAATTATTTAATTTTCTTTTTATGTTAATAACAATGTAAATGTTATAATTGCAGTTACATAACTGAGTAGTAGTATGACGAAGGAAAAATTTTAAACTATGATTGATTTCTATTGATATTTTCTTTACTAGCCACTGAAATATTCTTAAAGGTAAAACAAACATTAGTTGAAGCTGTTAAAATGCCAAATCAAGACTCCCTTTTAATCTTAAACATGATGACATTCTTTTTAGTTTATCTTTTTCTTAATTTTGTAATGTTGTTTTATTAGTTACGTATATTATTAAACTGTTTTAAAATACACATAATTGTGTGTTAGTGATTTGTTTTATGTATTGTGTTAGCTTTAAATGTTGTGCATGCGATCTGGCCGAAACAAAGAACTTTCAATACGATTGATAATAGATTTTCCATTTCCAGATTGGATGAGCCCCTTCGACCGGGTGGTCTGCGGTGAGTTCAATGGTATTTATCGTTTCAAATTTATTTTCTTTTAGTTTTAAGTATATTTAGTTTAGGTGTAGGAATCTTAACACACATTCGACAACAATGCTTTTAATGGTTCACAGCCATTTTACCTCGGAATCTAACGTTTGGAAATGAAAAGTGAAATTTATAGGCCTTAATAGCAGAAACTTTTAAAACCACTTGTGATAGTGATACGATTATATGCAGAATGTTCTATATAAACTTCTTGATGATTTTATACTAAATTGTTTGAACTAAAACAATGTCTTGTCTAATCGGTCAAGTGATTAATGAATAGATGACCACTTTCCATTAATAAATCTTGACGGTCTATACGGGGATTTTTTGTTTGAAATGAGGTCGTGTTATAGACAAAACATAGTCACATCACAACATTAGTCTATTACTGTTTATACACAGTTCAAGATAAATTTTATATTGCCCTACTTGATACATATGTAATGACTTAGGGCCGATTCCTGAGCACCTTTTTTTGGTGGAAGCGGGTAATTAAAAAATAATTTATTTATCACAACTTTGGTTAAGGGTTAAGGCATTGTGTCCAATGTGTGTGATGATTCGATTTATAAATCCTTTAAAGGCTAACGTAAGATTATGTTGCAATTATTCATTTGATATGGCTTCGTGGAATTATTGCAATCAAACCTTATTTAATTGACGAAAATACTTTTGTCATATTGTTTTTATTTTAATGTTCGACGATTTATTTCCCTATAGATGTATTTTTAAACTTGTAAACAGAATTCGGTGACATCTAAGGTGTATAACCCTAAAATGCTACCTGTCTTTCGCATCATATATCACGTTAACCGGTTCTTTTTGCGAAAAAATCTCTCTTTTATTGTATTCTTTACCATTGAAAACAACAACAATTGTCTTTTTGCGAATCTATTGTTCTATTGCAAAAAAGTGACGAAAAGGGTTTAAAAGGACCGCAATAAACACAAACTTTCTCCAAGAACAAAAGCTTTTATAGTGGGTCAATATTACTCAACCGTCCATTAAGGTACAAAAATGGTCAGGAACATTCAAGGCAACCTCTGTTCCGTACAGATAAGCTGTGCAATTATTTCCTTTAGCCATTTTCCTTTCATATTTATAACGCGGGCTTATTTTCCTCCAAAAGTAATATAAATAAGCAAGCCGAGGCACCCGAGCAGCATTTAAATCCCCCATCTTTAATAACTATAACAATAAATTTTTAGTTGATGGCAACATCTCGGTCCTTCAAACGCAATCTTGTGACTAAACGAGTTCGAAGACGTTTTACTATTTTGCTTAAAATACGGAATAAGGAAGTCTTTAAGCATGGTTATTTTATATAATCTTATACACCTATATCAGTACACTGTCATATTGTTATTTTTACCCGATTGCCAACAAGGGTTTTTTTATTTTTATAGGTTCATGATACTAAAATTCTAGTTACGGAACCATAAAAATAAGGTCCACCAGACAAGTGACTTTCACATTTTTTTGCGAATTTATTGAAAAATCTAAACAAAGGGTTCACGGCAGTAGGGTTGTGCAAATTCTCGTTTTTGTTGTAAACAACAATCCTTTGTGTTAACAAGATGTTTACAAATAAGGTATAAGTCAAAGGGTTTTAAATCACGGCGTCGAAAGCTTTTAAAACAAGCTTAGAAAGGGGTCCATTGTTTTGTTGGCACGCCCGCAAATTGCTTTATTACGGACGCTTTGCGGCTGGTGTGCGAAAGTCGATATCGCCAAAATCGTAGTCAAAACAACATTTGTTATCATACTGTGTTCACAGGCCCGAAGCAAGGACCGAACTTGAACAACACCATGACGTTAGCACGCGTTCATCTCGCGAACATGAAACAGTCGTTAACATTAAATTCATTTTGATACATAAATCTATCACTTCAACAGTTAGTTCATTTTACATACGTTTATTCGATTGTGAAAGTGCGCTCTCAACACATTTTATTAACAGTAGGTAGTATAAAAATACAAACATTGTATAAACGTGAAAAATGGATAATCATAACACTTACAGAGTATATAAAAAGGAGTTTTATAGCATCATAACAATTAAGGCTTAATCACTGTCAATCGTAACTCCACCGTTATAAAGTGATTGACGCTAGTGTTGTAAAAAAAGTTAGTCCGCGAACAATAACTGTTGAGAATTGACCATAAAGTGGCGACCTTGTGGCAATAAAAATTTAACGAGCCAAGCCCGTGGCGTAGTGTAGTACAAACACATTGTCAGATTCGTGGACGTGACACTCATAGAAACAGCTGGGCCCACATCTGTGGAGCGCCTCAGCGACAGACGCGCCACACACTTTTTATAAGTCGTTAAAAAGTAAAAGAGTTAGATCACAATGATTGATTTATTCACGCCGTTTAGCATCTTCATGTAAACTTGTTTGGAACCAATCGAAGATTTATGGTTTTAATTTTTCTAATATTTGCTTTAAAATCTACTATCGAGTTGTGTTCTCGATATTTTACGGCTCAACGCTAACAGCGTAATAATTTTGTCTAATGTAATTTGATGCGATCGTTACTGATGAGTATTTTAATATGAGTAGTGGACGTTTATAGGTTGTAGGCGCCAAGGTATTTTAGACGGAAATTAATTTCCATAATGGTCTATTTAACCAGCAACTCGCGTTGTCGCATTGCGAATGCGTAGATGCATGAGCACGACTCAACCGTCGCGTCGCCAAATAAGTTAACCCTGTACAGTACACATGCATATATTGTACCGACACCATATTCTGCTATCTTAACTCTACTGTGTTGATATTTTAAGGCATACTTTTTAACGTTGAGATGTCTTATTTTGTACCTTATACTTCGTTCAAAAGGTAGAGCGTCGAAGTATAAAGCATGGTATGAGATAAAGGTTTTTTGTTTTATTCACCATGAATGTACTTTTTGGACTACATAATTCAACGTTAAGGTCAGCAAGCTAATAATTATTAATATAAGTAATTGCATATCATTTTATAATTGCACGACGATAAAGCTGCGTATGAACTTATTTTATCGCCTTCTGTAAAATATAAAACCGAACAGTTAATTTAAGGAAGCAAAAATAAAATAATGTATCACATTAACTAGAATAGTGAAACTCAAAATAAAATCATCGAATAAATTCATTGATATAAAAATTCTTAACACAGCTAAGATTTATAAGACCAGTTTTTTTTTTTATATTAGGTACTTTCAAGTTTGTTGAATACCTAAATAAAGTCAATGGCACTACTGTATCTCGAATATTTTCACTTATTTTGCCCACCGTATCATGTCTATTCATTACATGGACAAGACAATTGAACGCATGTGCCTACATTACAACTGCCAAGGTTGTATATGTTGATGCTCACACATTACGTAACTTACTATTTTTGGTGTAAAAATACTAAGAGTTTTTTGAACCCATTCGAGTGCAATTTGTCGTATCTCTTGTTTAGTAAACATGGATAAGCGTAACTACTTAGATATGTTTCTAGTTTAATTTTAATAATTTATGAGTTTAAACGTTTCTTAATCTAATATGAAGGATAGATAACGAGACTAGATACTGATGTAATTTTGGACCTCCCACATATTTATAAGTTCATTTTAATGGAGCCTAGTTTTCGGTATAATAAAAATCTACTATCTAATAATTTTCAACGATTTAGTAACATTTATCTATACTTCTATACTAATATTATAAAGAGGAAAACTTTGTTTGTTTGTTTGTTTGTTTGTTTGTTTGGTTGTAATGAATAGGCTCAAAAACTACTGCACCGATTTTAAAAATTCTTTCACCATTCGAAAGCTACATTATCCACGAGTGACATAGGCTACATTTTATCCGGGTACGGGCAGTAATTCCCACGGGACGCGAGTGAAACCGCGGGAAAACGGCTAGTATTTGATAAATATTTAGGACCTACGCGAATATTTTAGTACAGCCATGTGCAGTTTCCAATATATTGAATTAAAAATATGTTCAACAGCCCCGTTGCAAACATTAATTCTCTTAATATCGCTGTCCTCACCAGTATATTAATTTAAATAATAGATATTAAATTTTGAGCCAGAACGTGTAGTTATGAATATTCAAATTCATGTAGGTACTTAACTAATATGCATTAGTTATTATGGTATGCAAGACCAAGGAGCCGTTAACAGGTTAAATATTGTAAACTTGCTGTCATTCGACTATGAGATTATCTTTATTTAATTAAAAAGTGAAAAATATAAAAGTAAAATATGTTGAACAAATATAAAAGGAAAAAAAATATTAAAAAGTAAAAATACTGAATATTGAACTAAAATCACATAACATTAAAGTCCAAATTATACTAGCAAGATCTTTATACAATCAACCGGTATACAAAAACAGTAAAACTATCATACACTTCATCACTACACATTAAGAAAACAAAGTTCCCGAGCGTCTGTCTGTCAGTGTGCATGTTCAGGATAATCTCGAAAATTACTCGATAAATTTTGGTACGGTCTCAATCACCGCTAAGAAGTTTGTAAGGTAGGTTTTGATATATTAATTGAACGCGTGCCGTTGTGGACGCAGTTGTAATCATCTTACAAAATTGATAGTGCCCAATCTGACTAAGAAAATAAACAAAGTGTAGATCTAATTTTTTTATTACACTTTATGAATGAAACTGGTTCTTTAAATTATATAAACATTGCTGAATGTACTGTGCCTCATATTTCAATGGGTTCAAGGAAGCGATGCGAACTAATGATTTTATTAAATACTGCAAACTAACCACAATTGCTCTTCACATTTTTTTGAATTTTACACGCTTCTGAGAACTTTTTGAGTGGAGAAGGTTTCGGACTTAACCGACTTTTCGTACAACTTCTTTTTTAACGATAGCAGATACGCTCTGGGAAGTAATGACGCATATTTTTTATTATTTCTCAAGTTTTAATTCTTAGAATAAATGTTTTTTTTCAAGAGGTAAAATGAAGCTAACTGACATAAGACCTTGTAATTTTCCTCTTGTGTGTTGGAACTAATTAGTTGCTCACAAAGAAAATAATATAGGTAACATTTAAAACATTCAATAGATAGGTATGTGATAAGGTTTTGCACAAAAGTTCAAGTCTCCGGTTCACTTTATACGATAATGTGTGCATTTAAAGGTGTCGCTTTGCAATTTTAATTTGCATCCTGTTGGCATAAAACTAATATTTTATTGCATACGAGCCTATCGATCAACGTGTTTTGTTTAAATTAGCTAAATAATATCTACATTTTGCAGTCAAACCTGCTGCAAGTGATGCATTCAAACAATTGAGAATGTGCAACGTGCATGTACACTCAGTTACTACGGGATGAAGGAAAGTAGCTCTACAATATTTCATTTAGTAATACTACCTAGCCAATTGTACTTAAGCTGAATCTTTTTCCTTTTACGCCTATCATTTAATTAATATCAATTTAAATGATTACTTCTGAAATCATTAAACGTATTTAATTCTTAATTTGGGGGCACGGCAGTGCCCCCGCCAAGTCGAGCGCAAAGCAAACACTGCCGTACCATCCTTTACTGGAACCATTTCGACGCATTTTCAGGCCTCTGTTTGAGAACCTCTGGATAATACCAGAACGCCGAAATTTTCATCATCCAGAAAGCTATAATCACATACGTAAAACCCAGAATTTCAAGTTTGTAGGTCATTTAATTTCGAAGTTAAGCGAAAGCAAAGTTTCGTATTTTCGACACTCACTCACTCATGATCATCAAAATAGAACTAGTACTTCCAATAAAGTCAGAGAGCTGAAATTTGGAACAGAGTTAGGATTTAATGACCACATATAAGGAAAACTATAAAAACTAGGATAATCGAAGATCTGGAGTACCTGGTGACCCTGATTAGAAAA
>NWSH02000601.1:5055692-5086849 GCA_002382865.2 Heliothis virescens | reverse complement strand
TAAGGCCCTGTCCGCACAGCGAATTTTATTCGCGCGAATTTTATTCGCGCCGATTTGCGCGATTTTTATTTCGCAACCACATTAGGTCCTGTCCGCACAGCGAATTAAATTCCGCGCGTTATTTGTCATAGTCATACTACTTCATACCGTACAAAACATTCGCGAAAATAAATCCGCGCCGCATCGCGTGAAATTTGCATCAAAAAACAGAGATTTTTATTTCGCGCGAATTTTATTCCGCCAGTGCGGATACTTCTATTGTATTCAATGTGTTACAGAATTGCGAGAAAAAATTCGCGCGAATAAAATTCGCTGTGCGGACAGGGCCTAAAGGTAGACCAGGCCACGAAAGCCGGTCCGCTCCGAGCCGCGCGGTGCCGCCCGGTCACTACTGCGTCGTGCTCCCGGAGAGGTCAAAGTATATTAGTCGCGTTTAAGTTTGTTTACAGCGGGCTCAGCGTTTCCGACCAGTTTGCATAACTCGAGGGTAGTCTCAATAAAAACAAATTGGCTCGCTGACCAGAGTTGCGCATTACACACGTACGAGGAAGCCGGGCGACATGCCCGGAGGTGATTTACTGACATTTCATGCCACTAAGCTTGAACGGTTATGGAAAATAGATGTAAACTAAGATTATGTTCTAAGCTCCCAAACATTCCTCTTTACGTGCTCTCAAAGGATTATATAGCTGGATAGAAACCTCTTTGCTTACTCATAATTTTAATATATCGGACAAAAAGTAAATAAGAATAATACTTGGACTTCAAAAGACAAACTGAAAAGCTGTCTCACTTCCATAGCATAGGTACCATTTTGTTGATGCAATTAAGTAGATACATATGAATATCGTTCATCACAGTAATATCTGGCTATTTTAAAAAATATGTAATGCATCTTGGTGCATAAATAGTAGCAAGTAAATTAAACAATTTCTACATTCATAGAGATAGTTGATAACTGCAATGGACAATTAAGCACGCTACATTATCAGTTTCAATCAAAACACAAACTTCAAGTTATATCGAAACAGTAAATTAGGTGTAGAAAGAAGGCAGGTAATATTACCTACTACAGGCCGTTAGGGCCGTGCGACACTCCTGCGCATTAATCTGAGAGATACAATCGCGGTCACAGCGAGCTCCGTAAATCTCAGATACGGATCTTGATATATGGTGGGGAGGAGTGGGGGTTCGTTTCACCTTTGTAAGGCCTTTTGCGGAATGGGGCGACACCTCAGGCTCGATACGGGCCCGCCATTGTTCGGATCGTATCACGATAGGTACTTACATCGTTTAGTTTCTTTATGATACTGGCCGTGGAGAATGGATCGATCTAAAGTAATTTCGGTCCTAGAGGTTGGTGTAGGAATTTAGTTCGATACATTTTTGAATTCCGAAGCATCTCAACTTTAAATTAAAAGTTATGTGCTGTAGGGCAAACAAAAATAAATGAAATAAGATACGTTTTCTAAATCTTGACAAAACCAAAAGTTATTGTTATCACAGGACCGTTCAGTAAATCTTTGACAGCATAAAGCTCGGTAGTCAATAGACGTTTATCCTTTTATAAAATACAATATGGCTGTCTCACACATTATTTTTACTTCGCCGTACAGACTATAAATAAACTATTTTTTTTTTATTCTTGTTCCGTCCTCCTAGAGAGCTAATAAAAATTAATGCGAACATTTAGTTCAGATTTATGTCAAAAGTTGTGTAAAATCAAACAGATGCCACTACGATATGTATGTTAAAGTATTATGAAACTATACACAACAACTTTTTTGACATTTTCACGCCGTCAAATCGTCCACTTGCTCGTTACATATAACAAATGACGTCATAATTTCGTAAATTAACCACATTTCGTGTGACCCACAAATTCACATTCCCGTACACAAAATACAAAAGGAATACCAAAGAGGTTTTTGTTATTTTTTACAAGAGAAATCACTTCGCTTCGTCCTGCCTGGAATAAGCAACTTTGGCTCGCTCGAGCCAATTACGGCGACATTTAAAGTAATTTAATCGCCACTAATAAGAAATTAAAACGTGATTTTATTGTAGAGAAGCTTAATTGTACGATACGGAGATTTTTGACGCGCCCCGGCCTTTTGAGGTCAGCCGCCTTTGCAGTGTTCCACTCGAATTAATAATTAAAACAATTTAATGACTTTATCTAGGTATATGGCATCTGCGATGTCATTCTCATGTTGTTTTCATGTTGCGAACATGAATTATGGATTTAATCTAGTCCCCGCTCGTATTGCCTACGGTTTATGGAAATGAAGCTTGGAAAATTGTAATCAAGAATTGTTAATTACAAGCGGTTACCACCCACGACTTGCTACTTATTCATAATTCTTATTATTTATGTAAAAGAATATTTGGTCCGATATACATTGCGCTTTTACTTTTTATAGGATGCCATATAAATATTGTGTTACATGAGTCTATGTTGGCAGTTAAGATAAGTTTCCTGTAGACTTAACTTGGGCACTTTAAGACATAAGTTATTCTTCTTTTTTTCTTCCAATGGATGATTTTGTTTACTCAGTTAGACGGAGAGATAGCATTCATTAGCTAATGTAAACAATTAAGTAAATAGCTAATTTCAGTCTTACTTTTTTCGCTCGATTTCTCGAAATCATGTAGATGCATGTTAAGGAAAATTAAGAAAATCTATAAAAAGTGTTAGTGTAGTTGTACCCACACACACAAACCTACAGCGTATTTTCATCAAGAGCAGTCAAACATGATACGCGTGTTGCAGCTCAATCGTTCGATATAAATAGTGATGCTTACATCTGTAATCTTAAAATACGCTCTGTTTGATAATCGATAATGTAAACGATTTTATACATCAATGAAGCATGCCTAGAGTGGCCAGCCCTTTGGCGTAATTAAGCCGATATATCTATACTTTTTAATAATACCGGTTATTTAGCATGTTTCTTAGTACCCACCGACCGGATACTGAGCAGCGATAAATTCCATGTTTACATTACGATATGTATCTGCGTTATGGACGACAAGATTTCAATGAGTCGGTAGATACCGCTACTTTGTAGTCGGGTAAACACTGGGGGAGATAGAACACCTAACCCTTCCTCTGCACATGATATACGAGGTGCCGAATTTGAAATTGTAATTTGACAATAAAATCCATGCAATTGATATAATTTTATACAGCCGTTAGCATTCGAGTGGTGTTGTGTAATGTATGTTGGAGGGACACGAAGGGGCATCCGTGGGGTTTAGGGGATCAGGGGACAGGCGCAGGGTGCGTCTGACATTGAAGAAGTGCCAATAACAGAGGTATAAATAGCGGGGGCCGGCGGCTGAGGGCGTTACTTTGCTACGAGATCAGAATATTTTGTTCCTCCGCTCCGCATACTGTCCTAAACAACGGATTACAATGCGGGAAGGCGACTTCGAACACTACCGATCTATATCTACTTGATAAATTGTAAAGCTGATACAAATTTATTGGTTTTACGTGTCGCTTGCTACTTAATGTTAAACATTTACGTATGAGTACTTAACATTTAAACAACCTGTAAGCATAATAATTGTTTTGTTTCACACGAACTCAACTCGTTTAACCTCGGACAATGATACCTAAGTAATTTTGTTTTACAAATCCTTTACAAAAGGTTTTTGTCGGAATTCTGAAAGACTTTGTCACATAGTAAATCAGAATGTTAACTGTAACTGATTAAGTTTGTGCAGCGACCCGTAAAGTTAACCCATTTGAACGATTGAATAACTTCAAGTTTACAATAAATCAAGCAGGTTTCAGTAACATTATTTTTTCAATCGAGAGGTGGCCACACGAATCTAGTTCCAAGGTAGGATTAGCCCAAAACATGTCATAATAAAACTCATAAATTCTCCCCTAAAAATTGGTCACCCTTGAATAGACAAAAATGACCAGAATAAATTGGAATGGTAGTGGCAGCCGATAAAACATTCACTTTATGGGGTGTCATATTTACATTCGGGAAGATATCGACGTGGGAATACAGATAAGTACTTATTATAGTGTACGTAGTGAGCACAATATGTTCCTATTCTTTTCCATAAACAATATTTATTTCAATGAAATAAACTAAGAAATAACACATAAGATAAAGTCCACTTGGGGATAAAAAGACCGTATTACTTAGGTACACGCTGGCTGAATTTTTCCGAGTGAATTGTTTGTGGCTGTACATTTACCTTTGTGCTTCATTACTTAAGGAAGCAATACGAGCTTGCTATAGAGCCTCTTAATCCAATCAGGGTAGCACTCCAATTAAACAAAGCCCTCTGCCTGGTGCTAATCGATTGCCAATAAATTGGGATTCGAGCAAACTCCGAACGCATAATTTCTTGCACCCTGCGGCTGTGTAATGTGATGTAGCCTTAGGGTGCAAACGCATGTAAATCTATGGATTAAGTGCGAACCCTAGCTGTGAAGATACAGATAATATGCGAATGGGGCACGTACCTAGCTACTTATATATCCAAATGGGGTACAAATATTAACAGTATGAGATAGCTACGTGGTAATATAACCCCAATAATTTCCACAATTTTGACAAAATCTGCTTGTTATTCCTTACGGCTCCCACTTGAAATGTTATATACGTATACCAACAAAAATAAAACAAATAATTTTATATTACACACTCTCGTTAAAGCCCCATGCGAACGCGTGTAATCTCCAGACATATTTATTCGAAAAACGCGCGAAAACACCCCTAAATGGTGGCTCAAGATTAGTCGGAGCCATTCCGACACGTTACGTGAATAGCGATGCTACCAAATAAAATGTTTAGGGTCATTTTGGTCGACAACGAGCGCTCCTAGCTCACCCAAATGCCAATAGGTCTATTTTGCCCCCACGCCCCGAGGGGAGCTGTACGGCCATCATAAATTGTCCGCCGCAAATTTGCAATCCTATCTTTTTTGGCCCGGTGAGGGAGGTCCGACATTAACATAACTGTATGTTGGGCAATTCCACGTGTAGCTTTATGAACGTAACAGCTTACCCAAGCGCGTATGCGTACTTGAAACTCCGCGTTAAGGGCCTTATATCACGACCCCGTAATGTAAGTAAAGGTGCGCCTTAAATAACTCCCCAAATTTGAATTTCTCTATCATTTTTGCATATTTTGGGTATATAATAAATAGAAGAGATAAGCAGAAGAAACATCCCAGTTTTCACTGAAGTGGGTTGTATAAAATATTTTCAAGACTACATAAGCCGAAGAGATGCTAAAACACATTTCCATTCATATTAATGTCTTGATTTAGAACCCAAAAATTTACAAAGAAGAATTTTAATGAAACTTCATGAATCTGGATTAATTTTTAATTATAATTGCGGCATTGCAAATGGCGGACGGCGTCGCTGGAACGCGTGAGAGGCGCGATTTAATCACTCGCCTTATAACAAGGGTGGGGGCTAGGGAGAAATATTAAGCGCGTTCTTGAGTTATTAAAGCCCCTTAATTGCGCTTAGATATTTTCTGGTTCATTAAATACTTAAGATTTATAACGAGATACTTGAATGGACGAGATAAGTAGCGTGACGGGAATGAGGTATCTATGGGGTGATTAGTATCAACGTCGGTGCTC
This sequence comes from Heliothis virescens, assembly GCA_002382865.2. NCBI lineage: Eukaryota > Metazoa > Arthropoda > Insecta > Lepidoptera > Noctuidae > Heliothis > Heliothis virescens. The sequence goes on along the minus strand of NWSH02000601.1, from coordinate 5,081,224 downwards.
CTTCTGTATTATCTAAGCTTTCCATCGAAATTAATTTTAAATGAAAAAAAGTCCATGACTTGCTTTATTTACGTATTGGTAGAACAATTTTTCACGTCGATGTCGTAACGCACCCGGGACCTATTAAAATGTATGACACACAAAATTATTTTACACTATGTTCTAAATACGTATAAACAGTTAAATTATTGCCTATTATAATTAACTGGGTAAACACTGTGACTGTTTAACACTGTAATACAAACACGAAACTGGCCCTTTTAAGCGGCAACACGCGTGGAACGTTGCCCTATCATAGTTTACAAGCACATAAGGGAGGCTCCGTCGTTGGGCGCTTAAGGGCACATTACACCCTTGAAATAGCGACTCCGTAATTAAAACGCTTTAAACTGACAATTACGAAGTACCTATGAAAATAACAGGCTGGCCTCCTATGAGCCTTTCAGCGGATTATATGCTGCAGAAATTGCTATGAAATTTCATAGCGACCGCATGGCAATAGCAACCCGTAGCAATTTTTATCCTCGTTTATGGATATCAGTTCTTCATTAGTTTGAAAATTCCTACTTAAACCTCTTTTGTGTAATGGTATTATTCATTCAAGGCACGCTAACGATATACTTGTGTGAAATTTTTAAACATTACAGTTCGTGCCAGAAGATTTTGAACTCTATCTGTTGTGAGTAAAGCTGCAAATTGAACGTTAAGCTGATACGTGAGATCGGTATTCTTTGTTTGTCTAGATTTCAGCGATCATAGTCGGTTTAGCGAAATGTTTTTTATTTACTGTTTGATCTCTTACATATTTTGAAACATTTCGGATAGAGAATATTAAAGTATTGTATAATCTCCCTTTATAAGTGTAGGTACATGTGGGTACATTCTACTTTATTTACTAATGGAAACAGCAAAGCTTATTCTTAATTAAAAACAGTAGATATCCAGTAGTTAGTGTATATCTCTAGAATAATCTTCGCCCGCATTAACTTTCAATTAAAACAATTTATGTACCCAACGCACAGTGTTCCGACGTAGAACATTTTATCGCCATAAATTATACAGTTGAATTAATAAGTGTACAATAGACGAGCTAACGAGCTCTGTCGGCGTCGACCGCCTGGGTGCATACGAGCAAATTAAATTTGCATGTTTGCAACCCCATAACACCCCTTCGCTCCGCCCTGTCCGTTCGTACGGGAGTTATTAGCAGCAGCCGCCATTTTTGGCCAGTCTGACCGTGGGGTGAACCACTGGGGGATAATGTGGTTGGCAAGCAATTTGTTTTCGGATTTAGTTTTGTAATTGGAAGCGTTTCACACTCGTGGAGCCTATAATTACCTAGGTACCGTGAAATGGGCTCCGAAATGTTACGCATTTTCCCCAAACTTAACACAATTTACGAGTTGAAGTGTTGAGTCTAATCGCGTATGAGCCTATTTCAGATCATCTGGATTTCCGAGACTAAGAAAATAGAATAATGTTCTTCTATCCCAAAGAATGGAGCTATTAAATAGTCGTATCCCGACACTATCAGACGAAACAACAATTTCTCGGGAGATAAAAGCAGTCATTTTTGTGCGAAAGCTGTCTACCTAGACATCGGGTACATTAGGGGGTCTATTCTTAAAAACATTTTCGCTTCTCGCTAGGGGAGGTGGGGTTGAAATTATAAAATATAACAGCATTGCGCCCTTTGTTTTTTAAAGGTATCGTACCTATGTGATGGGGCGCGAGCATCCATGCCGTATTCAAATTTGGGAGCTCTGCAGGGGTAAACTAATTCGTTTTAAATTACGTTACGATATTGCGTTTCGACTTAAAATATAGCTGATATAAACAAGCGGGAGAGGGTTCGAATAAAATATTAGAGGCACTCAGGCTCACTCTGTAATTAGATTACTTATTAGATGCGCCACATATACATCGCGATATGCGATGCATGATGCTGCATAGTACCAACATACCAACTTTAAAATATGCAAACGTAGATAGATAAACGTCATTCCCAATTGATTCAGAGAATATATTTAAATAAATGTCGTAGGTAAAAATAACCTCAACAGAGTAAATATGACTTAATGTTTTAATTTCAGAATGAGGAAATTGTTATTGTTCGTTGATTAGAAACAAAAAAACCAAGTAGTAAAGAAACCATTACTATTCGATAACAACACATTCTATATTATTTTTTACGATATTAGATCGTTTCGAAATATTTAAATGTAAAAATTATGAATATTTTAATACTAACACTGACTCATTCCAAAAATGGGACTTAAAAATTCAAGCTATCCACCCACTGACATAATTTATAACTGCGAGAGTGTAGCCCTGTTATCGCAACACGTTTGCACTGATATTTATTAGACAGGTGCATATTTTATTAGCTTTCGAACATAAAACAACACATAAAAACTATCACTCTGACGCTCACTGAACGAGTCCGGAACACAAATCTTATTCGCAATAAACGAGACGAAACGAAACGCGAACGTTAATAAAGATATAATAATAAATATTCCGAGGAAAACCTTTCGGGATTCGAATTAAACTAAGGGTAGGAAAATTGCGAGAGTCCCCAAGGAGCTGGGCGAGCGACAGCTGCGAGCCTAATGTCCTTTCTATTTATCTGTGATCGGGGAAAAGCTGTATAGATATATACTGCGTCATAACAGTAACGTATATGACATTCCCGATAAGACGCACCGCGCGACAGATGTGCCGATATAAAATAAACACGATTATAACATAATCGGCGCCCTTCTGCACAATATTCCAACTAATTCCAAGACTCTTAGAAATCGTGCCAATTTCAACGTAGATTAATAAATATTCAAAAGAACATATCCGGTGTAGATGATTTAATACTAATAAAATCTATTCAGCTAACAAAACGAATTAATAAGACATGATCGCCTATTCTCACTGATATTGCGTAAGTCTCGATGACAATCTCTATTTTATGGTGTAGACCTCGTAAATGTCTATTAATATGAATGGGCTCCAATTACTTTTACGATTCGCGTTTTGTCGAGAGACGTTCTAAAAAACTTTACGATCCTCTGCGCCCCTGGTCTGTTTGACTTTATGTCTAGCTGGGGGTGTGAGGCTATTCAAGATAGATCGAAGCGTGGACAATCGGCTCGGCGGCAGATGGCGCACGGGAACTTGTCACCTGTCCCAACTGCCTTGAATTTGAATTAGGACCTTCAAGGAGCTCGTAGTCACCACTTAATCTCCATAATTAAACCATTTACATAGTTCAGCGTAATAACTTTGTCATAGACGTTAACCATTGGAAAGACTTCAAAGAAGCTTCCGTTATTTTGGGACTTACCGACATACTTACCCGTATCTTCATACTCACCAAATGAATGAACGGATATCAGATGATATTCAGAGCATATGAATGGTTCATTTATGTATGTTTCTCAAACGCGACGATGAAGCAATTACGATGCAACATGCGCCCTGTGAAGTGGCGAACGATTTTATTACAATTTAAATTTCATGTTTATTTACTTCTCTGAATTATTTTATATGCTCTGTAATTCGCTTTTAATGCTCAGCTTCTTTCTTCACCGAACCCTTTCGGATTGCAAGCCACATACATTAACCCTTCAGGTACAAAATGAATTTCGAATATAATATTCACTTATGAGTCATCGCAGCTGAAATATACGCAATACCAGAGTCGGATATTGGCGTTCAAACGCATAAAACAAACAAAATCAGTACGGAACATGAAATGTACTATAATGTCCATTCAGTGAATCAGAATGCGTTGAAGTGAATGACTATGGACCAATAATGTAGTGCCAACTTCCTCTAGTGTGTGCCAGCGTGCCGGTCCGGGCGTCTATCACATCATATGACCCGCTGAATGCGTCTTATTACACTTTTATCGGTCGTATCAGTCATAAAATGCTAATGAACGAGCGTTTCGGACCAAACATCCGAGCGAGAGATTCAAATGACGGTATAAAACGTAACCCGAAGTCGACACTTCGTTGGAAACGTAATCGTAATCGGTCTATGCGCTTTCAAAACAACGCGTAACACGAGCGTCTGTATGGCCGCAGAGATACCACACGATGTTTTTAAAAGCTCTTTTATTGTGCGACCGATATACCTAATACAATAATGTACGCTTGGACGGATCTGTGCCGTTGTATTCTGCGCTCAATGATGTGAGACATAAAAACGATGTTTGCTTGGAAAAATGTAACATCGTACACACGGACGCTACCTACATCGGACGTCACTGTGATTCATAACTCCTTTCGGATTTTTACAACGTACAATGGCATTTAAGTGCTAATATTTCTTAATGCATGCAACGATAATATTTTTAATTACAATAAACCACTGTTGTAAAAACTGTAAGTTATAACACATTTGTTTATTGTGAATGTTCTGAGCTTCTTGTTTTTCCTTATTGCTCCCGTATAAAAGTTCTATTCATGTTATTTGTATGTTAATAATTCTCAGTTTCTTTTTGTGGTTGCCATGTTATTTATTAGTCTGATTTTAACAAGTCTGGAACTGGTTTAAAATCAATTAATAATTATGAAATTGTTAATCATATTTTTTCTCAACGTACAATATTCTTTATGAGTGCAATAATAATATCGGTGTCAAATATATAATCTTGTAATATCAAAAAGAATGAAAAAACTGAAGTCAAACGATTGGTGTTGACTGTTTTATTTTGTGCAATCTCATAGAATGTATTATTATGAAGCGAGATGGTTTCCAAGTGCTGCTAGTGCATAAATCAATTACGGCTCTCGCCCATTCAAATGACAATAACGTCACAGAAATATCCAGCGAGTGAACTGAACAATATTTAGTTACTTCAGAATTGTACGTGACACATAATACTGAACATTACAGTTTTTTTGTGACACCCCTGGAACGTTATCTGTGACTGATGGAGTCATTTTCAAAAATAAAACGGCCCTCTCCTCTCGCGATGAGAATATACGACCACTTCACATTAATATATTATCAAAATAACGCTTTCTGAGCCACGAGTGTGCTTACGGGCAAGCGGCTTATCTACAAACAGGAATACTCACAAATAATATCTAATAGGAAATGAAGTATGTACTTAGCGAAGCAATTTGGTGTTTCAAACATCCTGTTATAGTGTTAACACGTGGGCCCCTAATATAAATAATGACGACGAAAAAATTAAAGCAGTGTAAGTCAATTGTTTCCGGGACTTATATTTCAAACATTCGGGGCTTAAGATTAAATAAAACAATACCTTGAACTTATTAAATGTAGGCAGGTATATATAGCAACAGAGACACGGTTCCCTGAGTCAGCAGTGGAAGAATGCAAAAAGTTCTTAATTAAAACATCAGAGGCAAAGCGAATTAATCCGCACATAGCGGTGGGCGGTAGACTGCACCTATTTTATTTGTGTCGCTAACGTATATTTCAGACATAGCTTAAAAGGGGGAAATCCTTGCTAAAAATTCCCTATTTATTTTCACAAACTTAAAATGATCCTTATGTGCTTAAAGACAGGGACTGGAATGGCTTGTGTGTGGGTTGGAGTTTTGACTTTTGTCAGGTGTGCGCCCGCCCAGTGCAGACTTTGTATAATTACGTTTGTGGGATTTGGCGTTTGGAAGCAATGTAATTATAACTTGCACTCGCATGCACCAGCAGCGTTGTTTTTTAGTCTAGAGCGAGCCATCTTTGGAGCAATTAGTGAGTTGCTGAATTATGTAAACTTTTGCAGTAAAGCGATTTAACAGATCTTTTTATTTACTTCACATGTCTTAATAGCTTTTATAAGCAGTGTTATATAAAATTGCTCCTTGAGAATAAAAAAAAAACAAGTGTATGGGGTTGAATTAGGTATGATTAGCTCAAAGAATAATACCTACAGTGAATTAATTTAGTTTTCCTATGATTAATGACGTCAAAAACGTGTTGCCACCATTATATTTTCGTCATCAAAACACTATGAGACGTCAGTCAGACACTGGACGTCATCTCATAAATAACTAAATATCAAATGTGCAGCTTATGCTACTTCAAAATATTTATCCTTCAACCTTGCGTCTAACGTAACTAGTTCTTAAAACCAAGCAGGCTCAAAAATCGTGACTCACAAAAAGTCTAAAAAATCATGCGCAAGAGCAATCCCCAGAAGCGTCCCTCATTGGTCATTCCGCAAACGTAACGAGTGGCTTCTTTACATACAAACCTGTTTGCTGCTACTGAGAACATATGACAATGATCTATGGCTCCGAGATATCTTTCTGTCAAAAGTATGCGCTCGCGCTCCCCTCGCTCTTAAATAGGAAGCTTGTTAAACTGTAACTGGCTGATACAAATTGTGTACAGACTACAAAAGAAAACTAACAGACTGAAAAAGAACGCACACTTTTTATTTTTAGAAAATTAACATGTTTATTGAGTTAAAATATTTGACGTTCTTTCATAATTTGTAGCAGCTACTTAATAAAAGTTGTCCAAAGTAACGACTGCCTTTAAACAGTAAAAATTCTCTCGTTAAACTCTACCGCGACTTGTTTTGTTCACGGTACGTTGCATGTGGAGATTTTATCTCAATCTAGTGTACTATTTTGAGGATCTACTTCTATAGTAGGTCAGTGATGTAATAGTTCTTATTATTTGACATCGTTTTGTCAAGGACGTGTTATTTGAAAGAAGAACCATTTTTCTTCCTCACCAGCCAAGATTTTTCAAAATTAAATTCAAATATCGACGTCAGAAATAGTTCTTATTCTATTTTATACCAAGCGTGTTCACTTTTTAATCCCTTAAATATCTTTGTATTCGAAAACATTTTGTTTGAGAATCATATATTTTTATTTCAGTTAGTCTATGACAATAAATCGAGACGTAAGCAGCTGTCTCGCTGCTTACCCTTTAATCCTCAAAACTGCTTTAAATTATAGTTCCCACAGTTTACTTACAATAAAAAATATCAGTATTTACTATAGAAGGCATGAATACTTGATCGTATATCTTTGATTCGATCCTTTGCTTTTAGTTATGGAGATGTCCACGACATACTTATTTACAACTTTTCAATTCATGTGAAGGATTTTAACGCACTGGGTAGATTGACCGCGCGGCTGATATTTGTACAGTACCTATTCTATATTAAATACTATACCTCTAAGACTCTGAGGGTCGATATATTTTATTTGCAATCGTCTTTAGTCGGTATAACCATCTAGTGCGTATTCAACCTTGAAATGTAACATGAATGATTGAATACATAACCGATATCTCGATTGCATATTACATAGCCAGCGGCTACTTCAAACTAGTTTTATCATGGAAATATGACTATTAAAACAGATAAAACTTTATGTAATCGTTGCTAAATACGATATTTCATCCTTCAACTGTTTCAGTTCCCTTCGATTGAATGTAACTTCTTATAAGTGGTATTGATTTTTATTAGCGGTTGCTTTCGTAAAATTCGTAGTCGCTTCTACGCTACGTAGCTAATGTCATTAGACATTTGACCTGTGTGCTACGGTATAAAGCGCAGAGTTTACAATATATGCTATAAATTAATCTGAATTTTAGATAAATAACGAAATATAGAAAACATGCCTAATGCACTACAAAATAAGTTTTAAAATCAATAGACTCGTAATATGAATTGATTAACGATACAACGTCAACTTAAAGACATCAATATCTATATCTGTTTCTAAGAGACCACACCGCACGTTAAATATTAATAACAAACTTATATGCTCTTAGATACCTACGTATAAAAGTAGCTATTAGACCTTCATAGTCGTTCCCTACAACCCACACTGCATACAAACAGTTGATAGAGGCAACATTTCCTTTATACCTCACTTCGCTACAGCAGTAGGTACAAACTATAGGTGACTCGATAATGGAAACATTCAGACTAATTAAATCGAACATTATATGTCGATTGCGATACCGCTTGACCCATTTATCTCGAATAAAGTCATCCATTTCAATAATGACTGTCATAACGTCCACAATGTACGGTGGACTTATAATAAATAGCGTTTTATAATATGTAGGCAATCTGCAAAACTATACTGTGTACATTATTACTCACTGTTCGTTATTATGGATAATTGAGTCATTGATGATTGTAACTGCAGTTTTTAATGTTTATTTACGTACGTGATGTTTTATTTGTGTTTAATTACTTTGTTGCGTATGCTGTGGTTGTAATTTTACTTTGTAATGGGGGCTAGATTTGTATGTATTAATGCAAGATTTTAATTGGGTAGCGGGTATTGACAGCGAAATATTATCAAGAATGTTTATTATTTAGTTTAAATGTCATGTACGGACTAAAGTTCTCATTTGCTATGGAAACACAAAAAATGTTCTTTATATTGTAGGTCGATAACTTCAGAACAATACTTAGAATTAATCTTATCTCGTTTTTGTTCCTGTTGCTTGAGTTAGGTCAGGAATTGTGACCTTAGATAGTTATTTCTATTTTTGTTAAAAAAAATGATGTATCTCTTTTATCAAAGTTCCGCAATAATCCTCAGTTTTAAACCAAAAATGTTCCAAGACTATGTTATGACAAACTGATGTAACTTTATCTATCTAACTTAAGGCGTAATAATTACAAGGTCTTTCCGTTCACTGATGGCTTAATTAGTAACTTCAGGTATATCTAAAACGTATATATTATTTAATTACTTACTGTACTTACAATAAAACTTAACATTTCTGCTTATTTATTACCGTAAACAATAGTTTAAGATATAGCACACTTGTTCAGACTTCTCAGTTAACACAACACTGCTATATCATTCTTCACCAGACTTTTAATGCGTTGCCTAAACTTTTGGAAGATTTACAGCAGTTACAAATGATAAGAACAGGTTTTCATTAATGACACAGATTTCGTGATATTTTTTCTGTAAAATGCTTCCAAAAAATTCATTTAGGTACCTACTATGACAAATTCACACTAGGTACTTTTATTTGGACAACATATTACAAAACCTGCCTATAAATAATGTCGAGTATTTTCTGACCTTGAAACAAACAAAAACCTAACCAAAATTGCCAGGTTACATAATTACGATGCTAATTTTCACACATTCAAATTACTTATTTTGAAGTGGAACTAAATATATATTACATTATAAGTTATAGTCGAAGGTAATTATTACATAATTATTATGCTAATCAGCTTCTAATTAACGCATATACTGTTATAACATAATTCCATTACGTTAGGTATATAATTTATACAAGCGTAGAGCAATATTCGCGAAACTAACGATCGAATATATTTATGGCGGATTGAACTGAGTAATTTTGCTTGCCTAGGATTTGAAAAACAAGCCACGCTAAATCTATGAGTTATAAGAAAACATTATATCAAGCTCTATACATATTTTCACATAAAATCTAATATAAATCTAAGTCGGTAATAAATGCAGTAGGTATTAGGTAGTACTTTTTGTGTATCTAATCTAGAGCAGGTAATTCCTATTTTGAATTTCAGAACTTTGACCACTGAAAGTTTCAGTATTATAGCAAATAGTCATTTCCTATACAAAAAATCAGTACATATGTATAAAGACTACGATTACCTTTGTACTTTCTTATCATACAACATATACTAGCCCTTATTCCATATACCTGTCTGATTCTATACGATGTTCGATGAATAAGTAGTAGGTATGTACCTAATACGTATCGTCATGACTTATGTAATACATCTAGGTAAAGGAAAGCAACTCGGAAGCTTCTTATTGAATTACGCAAGAACTAGCAAATAGATCTCACTGAATTATCTAGCTACACGTACAGAAGTAGGAATAATATATAAAGAACAGGTACCTACTTTTATTTCGTTCGATTGCACTACCAAAGATGCGAGAGCTTTCAAGCTTTTTTAGAAGACGACATTCTTTTCTATCTATACTTATACTAATATTATAAAGCTGAAGAGTTTGTTTGTTTCTTTGAACGCGCTAATCTCAGGAAGTACTGGTCCGATTTGAAAAATTATTTCAGTGTTAGATAGCAAATTTGTCGAGGAAGGCTATAGGCTTTTTATCCGAGTGCGCGCAGTAGTTCCCTCTAGAAAGCGGGTGAAACCGCTGGCGGAAGCTAGTGAACGATATAGCGACGGTTTCAGAGGTTCCAGATAAAATCCTAGATAGCTATCTGACAGATAGTGCCACACATTTTTTTTTTTAATTGTGACTAATTTTCTATGGCATCATTTGTCAGATATAGAATTTTATCTGGAACGTCTTAATCTGACCAAGAAAACAAACAATTTGACGAGAGCTGTGCCCGAATGCGAAACTACCATATCTCAAACTATGTCCAAACTGACAGAATTAACACCTTTAAAACTTTGTAAATAAACTATAATCATCCGTAAAAACACAACAAGCATCTAAATAAACCAATCCATAACCTATTGCCTTCAATTAGATGACTGGCCAGCATAATCTACAAATCACTAACAGTCACATTGCTTCAAGCATATTTGTCAAATATGATCGTGTGGAGGTCTTAAGTGGAGAGACCAGGGGGCATCGACCCGCCTGCCTTAAATCAGGTTGTCTGCGGTTGTTAGTCCGTTTGTGCGTTTGCAAGGCACAGCTGCACTTAACTCGTACATACAATAATAGTGTGAATGCACTGACCGTACATGGATAGTGTGGAGACCAAAAGGATATTGCGCTCCTTTCGCGGTTAAAGTTGAAGGAATTAACGAGTGTTGATCTAAATCTGGTGTTTGTGTCCGAGTTTAGTCTTGAACGTTTATTAGGCAACTTTTTATCCAAATACAGATATTATGCTGGTGCGTTTTGCATATGTCTGTCATGAAAAGTCCCAAAGAGATTGGTCTCGGAAACAATTTTCTACAACCTTTTTCAATCAGCAGCGTTGTTGTTAACGTAAAATTTAATCCATAAGCTAGAATACAATGCTTCTTACATTATAAAACATGCGTTCTATTTTGAACCATCTTGGTACGCAATAAAGTCTATTATCCCATAAAGCTGGTGCCAAAAAGTGTTTCATAGTAAGCTATGTATAAAATTACGCTCACGCCGTTGGCAACCCTTGCTTATATTTTGTGATGGCGCCCAAGGGACAAGTCAATACATAAGGAACCGGTCATGTGCGAATCGGGATTACGACAGGTCCCATATGCTGTAAATATTTTTGAGATCATCGTTTACTATGTAGTGAAAAGATATGTTATCGGGAAGTTAGAGCTTCCTAGGAAGACGCCGAAGACTTTTAGATTCAAGATTCATACAACGAAGGTCTATTTAAAAATCGTATACTATATATAATTATCAATTTAAACGCTTTTATGACAAACGCCAGACGGATGACAATGAACGCGATGTACGGTGAATTATTATGAGGGATCGTGTCGATAAATTATTCGGTAGTGATAGATTTCACGTCGGGCATGGCGCTATTTTTGAGTCAATCACTTATAGACAAACAGACAAAGACAGTGGCAGACACTTTCCTGTGCCTTCTAGAATAACTAAACACGACCTACAGCGACATTCCTAGAAGAAATAAATTATTCAACAACATACACATAGTCGCATACAAAATGCATTCTCAACTTATTAATAAAGTATACTGAAGTTTATTTTTATAATTTCATAATGACGAGACAAGTAATTAAATATTAATTTCATTGTATAATGTTTTCTTATCNAAATTTGTCGAGGAAGGCTATAGGCTTTTTATCCGAGTGCGCGCAGTAGTTCCCTCTAGAAAGCGGGTGAAACCGCTGGCGGAAGCTAGTGAACGATATAGCGACGGTTTCAGAGGTTCCAGATAAAATCCTAGATAGCTATCTGACAGATAGTGCCACACATTTTTTTTTTTAATTGTGACTAATTTTCTATGGCATCATTTGTCAGATATAGAATTTTATCTGGAACGTCTTAATCTGACCAAGAAAACAAACAATTTGACGAGAGCTGTGCCCGAATGCGAAACTACCATATCTCAAACTATGTCCAAACTGACAGAATTAACACCTTTAAAACTTTGTAAATAAACTATAATCATCCGTAAAAACACAACAAGCATCTAAATAAACCAATCCATAACCTATTGCCTTCAATTAGATGACTGGCCAGCATAATCTACAAATCACTAACAGTCACATTGCTTCAAGCATATTTGTCAAATATGATCGTGTGGAGGTCTTAAGTGGAGAGACCAGGGGGCATCGACCCGCCTGCCTTAAATCAGGTTGTCTGCGGTTGTTAGTCCGTTTGTGCGTTTGCAAGGCACAGCTGCACTTAACTCGTACATACAATAATAGTGTGAATGCACTGACCGTACATGGATAGTGTGGAGACCAAAAGGATATTGCGCTCCTTTCGCGGTTAAAGTTGAAGGAATTAACGAGTGTTGATCTAAATCTGGTGTTTGTGTCCGAGTTTAGTCTTGAACGTTTATTAGGCAACTTTTTATCCAAATACAGATATTATGCTGGTGCGTTTTGCATATGTCTGTCATGAAAAGTCCCAAAGAGATTGGTCTCGGAAACAATTTTCTACAACCTTTTTCAATCAGCAGCGTTGTTGTTAACGTAAAATTTAATCCATAAGCTAGAATACAATGCTTCTTACATTATAAAACATGCGTTCTATTTTGAACCATCTTGGTACGCAATAAAGTCTATTATCCCATAAAGCTGGTGCCAAAAAGTGTTTCATAGTAAGCTATGTATAAAATTACGCTCACGCCGTTGGCAACCCTTGCTTATATTTTGTGATGGCGCCCAAGGGACAAGTCAATACATAAGGAACCGGTCATGTGCGAATCGGGATTACGACAGGTCCCATATGCTGTAAATATTTTTGAGATCATCGTTTACTATGTAGTGAAAAGATATGTTATCGGGAAGTTAGAGCTTCCTAGGAAGACGCCGAAGACTTTTAGATTCAAGATTCATACAACGAAGGTCTATTTAAAAATCGTATACTATATATAATTATCAATTTAAACGCTTTTATGACAAACGCCAGACGGATGACAATGAACGCGATGTACGGTGAATTATTATGAGGGATCGTGTCGATAAATTATTCGGTAGTGATAGATTTCACGTCGGGCATGGCGCTATTTTTGAGTCAATCACTTATAGACAAACAGACAAAGACAGTGGCAGACACTTTCCTGTGCCTTCTAGAATAACTAAACACGACCTACAGCGACATTCCTAGAAGAAATAAATTATTCAACAACATACACATAGTCGCATACAAAATGCATTCTCAACTTATTAATAAAGTATACTGAAGTTTATTTTTATAATTTCATAATGACGAGACAAGTAATTAAATATTAATTTCATTGTATAATGTTTTCTTATCTGTGTAAGATCGTTAGATAAATGTAATTAAGACGTATGAATTAACCATACATTTAGCTTCTGTATGCATTATAATTCCTTAGAGTAAACTCATAAAATATTTAATTCTTCATGCTACAGTGCTGTACCTACAACTGAGTATTAAGAAAGTGTTCTTATTGTGGGATACATAAAGTATATTTCTTCTTTATAAATGCATTTGGATATGAGTAGTTACTGCGTTTTTTTATAGCAAAAAGTATACAATTAGAAACATAGTACTTGAATACCTTTCAACGCTATATAGAATCAAATAACTCAATCGAAAGCTTCACATTACAAATCAACGTGTCAAAGCCCACTTAACTGAAAACAAAAGACGGGCTATTTTCACAATCTCTTACGACCTACATTAGCAAAGCTGGACAGGGACACATCTAAGGAACTCCTCACAACATTAGCCATTAATGCTCATACTTCATGAGATCAAAGCCAAGAAAGTGAAATACCTCGTCCTATTTAAACTGGCTTAAGTACCTACATTGTTGCAAATGAATACATTATCTAAGTAATACAACCTTTATAATTATGCAAATACGTGCCTACCTGCCTGACTGTTGGCTGATCGGTTGCAAAATAACAATAATATATAAATGTGGTAGGACTTACCGTTTGTGCACTTTAGTAATATTTTACCTACACAGTACTAGCTAATTTTAAAGTGCTGATCGCTATCGTTGCGTTTTCCTGATATTTTCCGGTAATTATTTGTTGAAACTCGATATTAGCTTATAGTATACGATTTATGACTTGTATTTTCCATATAATTGGATTTCGACTTAGGTTTATGATAATTCCTGCGTAAATTATTGAGTTAAAAATGTTAATCAAAGGATTTTAGTATATTAATTAAAAATAAGGAATAATAAGCATTTAGCTTAATTTCAGGTATAGTAACGACGAAATATAATTTAGTCCAAACATAAATATAACTAACGTAAAACTAATTCAAATTTCAAATCGTGTAAAGAAAATAGTTAAACCACAGAGTAAAAAAATATGGCCGCCTTTCAACTTGACCACTTAGACCACAAACTATGAAGTCTGTGGTACATCAAGCCGTTGTTTACACTATTCTGTCAGTTGTTCAAAGCAGGTGAATGGGTTACCTTGTTTAACCCTTGCAAAGGTGACGACAGGCTTAATTATCACTTTTAATTGATATTCTAAGAACCGAATGCGGTTTCTCATTTGAATTTAATTGGTTAAAATTAATAAGGAATATGTCCTCATGTCCTTCGCAAAATGTCGTTGATTTATTTTCGAAGTTCGAATATAACGTTCCAGTTATATGTTAATTAATAACTGAATGGTACTGGAGATTTTCCTGCCTATTGATTTTGCATAAATTATATTCTTGCAAATTAGTCTACTCAACTGTAATTATTCAATCAGTCTTGACATGGTAGTTTAGCACCTAATGAAATGAACAATCGATTTCTGTTTGATTACGAAACGATCAATTTTGTAATTAACTAGCTCGGCATCGATTGGTCTTCATTGAAGAAAAACGAAGGTTTTAGTTACAAGTATTTCAGAGAAGTCATTTTGGGGTGATATTTTTATCGAATTTAAAAATGTCGTTATCGATAACTCTCTGTTAGGTAAAACTGTCGATAATCTTGATAACGGTCACATATAGAATGTCCAGAACCGTATCGAATTATTGGTTTAAAACTTAAATCGTTCCATTCTACGCATTGTGTTCCTATCAAGTAATCAGATCTCCCCTATTCACATAGCCACCTACATAATGCATGTTTTTTAGTGCTTAGTTAACAGTCAGTTATTCGGGATGAATATATGATGACGTCATTTAGGCGCGCCGCCCCTGGATCAAAGATCGTTTCGCTTGAACACACCACTGTGCGTGCGCGCAACTGGCGTAGGGATGTCGATGCTTATATCGATAATACGTATGTAAGAAAATTATTGTCATTTCCTGCGCCAAATTATACCGATTACCGGTAAATAAGACAGATGGAAATTGTTTAAATGTTTTGTTATCACTATCGAACATTTTTGTGTTTTATTTAGAACTGGATTTTTTCTAACAGTTATTGTTTCAGTAAATAACACTGTTAGAACCACTTCCAGTAAAAAGTTACATCAAAGTTTTTGCACAAATATGACGCAACAATTTCCGCAGTTTCAGGCTTATCTTATTCACCGAAAACTTATGATATTTTGTCTTTGACAAAGTTTCTTTGAGTCGGAGATAGGGAAAATATGTTTGCAACTTCCTTCTAAGTTGTTTTCCTTACATCTTCGCCATACTTAACTTGACAAGACACTATTCAAGTATAGGACCTATTCGTCTTAAAACAGCTCGTATTTTATTTTTTATGTACCTATTTCATTAACTATGGAACATTTTCTTAAAGAATTTAAATAGGCGCTGTAGCAAAGGGCACAATTTCTCATCTCGTTTCATAGATAAAGTTCAAGTCACGATAACCAGTTCACGATTTCGGACACACGCCTCGCTCAGCATAGAATTAAATTTCCACCTTCTACTTCCTACGGACATTATAAATGTGAAAGTTTGTATGTTTGTTTGTACATCCATGACGACTAAGCGCACTCAGATGAAATTATATTCACAAATAAAGCGTAATCTGGATTATGACACGGAATACATTCCAAAAATGTCTACTTTTCGGTTACGTGGGAAATGTTCTTGTCAAAGCTCACTAACTGACTCCTACCTACATAATTTAAATCTGTTCGTAATATAAAATTCAACGATATTATTATCTTCAAGTGGATCGCATTAAAATTCTCGTCACGATATTATAAGTACGACGTTTTTTGGTTAACTGATGTGGCCAGCCCTACGGCAAAGGCAATGTCCTACGCGGGGTACAGAACAACATTGTGATGATTTAACTGATGCTCACAATGAGCTAAAATAGTACTTTCAGACAGTTCCAAGTATGATAAACATACTCAATGCTATAGCTTTACTTTTTCGTTTATTTTCCAGTCACGATAAATATTTTCGTGCATTAGAAATGTATCGCAAAATTATATATCAAAATGAAATATTGTCCTAAAGATTGAATTTGAATTTCTAATATGCAGCTGGCCGTATAAATTACAAGTCCTGTGTTTTAATTTGTTTATTCACAGAAAACACCGTATAAAAACATTACTATTCAAATCAAAGTCGATAAACTACTCACTCACTTAATTAAGTAAAAATAGTGTCAATAGGCGCCTGTTAACACAAATTAAACGCACCTATTCTAATTTAAAACACAGCACGTTAAATTAATTGCCTGTAAACTAACGGAACTCAATGACCTCCCAAAACAATGGACTTCCATAATATAATTATACCGAAACAAAACTAGTTTTTATACGATGTAGAAATTTTGTCTTTGTGCGTGCCTTCATATAATTTCATCGTTTGAAAATAATCGTAAGAAAAGCATCGATAATATCGTTAGTCGGATACGGTATCGATAAAAGACGCAACAAAATCGATTGTCACGCGTTGTTATGTGAAATAATTTTATCATGCGATTATGAAAATGTTATTTTAATTTGGTCGTTAAACTTTAGTTAATCATTTTAATGATGTGTTTACTGTAATTGTACTGTATGTTGTTAAAAGTCTCATTATGATAACAGACTTTGATTGTTCCTACCTACTCATCATGATGAAATATTACCTACTGAAAGACTTCCTTAACTACAATTAGATCAAAGGAAGACTTCTCATTGTATTCAAAACAGCATTCCGCTTCTAGAACTAAAGCGCTTTAAGCGCAGGAAACTGCACATCACAACACTACAAAACGTCAAACATCGATCCGGTAACAATAGGAGAGAGTCTACATTTGAATTTCGAACACGAACTATTTTAAGATGGCGTCCCGAACGCACACGAGAGTTTACGACGATTCGCGAATTACGAGCCAATAAAGTGCGGTGTCGGCGACACGCCGCTACAGCCCTTAAAGCTTTTAATGTCCATTTAATTGATATAAGCTATACTTAATAATGCTATCGATTTCTTTTACAGCCCGCTTTATTGCCAGCTTTTAATTATATGATCCAGTTTTATCTCCAAATTATTTACACATACTTGCATCACTCAAACGCGCTATAAACATAATTTCGTAGCGCATTAACGCATCAAGCACCTCAGTAACATAACACGTCTCTCAGGCAATAATTTCCCCGGCTCAGTTAAGTGCATGACTTCCACAAATCTGAGACACTGACCAAGGCTTACTCGTTCCATAAATAACCCTCTTACTGGACAAAATTTCTGTTATAATTCACAATCAGAACTTTAATATCCCGATCCGACGGGTGAGCATTAATCAAATACATGGAACGGGTTTGTACAAAGGCGGGCAAGTTAAATAAAATAATAAATAAGCTGCATTCCGTGAGATTTATTTCGAAGAAAAAAGGCAGGGTAAGAGCCGGGTCATGTCGCAGTATGTTTATTGTCCGCGCCGGTGTCGGCCCACAATGTACGACTCTAATTAATGCTATACCTCGCTCTTAGAGATATATCGTGTCCATGCCAGAGTCTTTTTAACTCACAGTCCTCTTTTTTTTATCTCAAGATTAGGTACTACCCAACAATTTATTACCAGGACTCACAAACAAAACATAATAACGAAATAAATGTCCTTTTAATCCAAATAGTTATCAGATCTGACGCCAATTAAGAAAACCATGCAAATGAGGTTGATGTACTATTATAACCTGATGTAGGATTCGGTGAGATTTTTATCTCAGATCTATGGGAACGTTCAGCGGTTCCCATTAAAAAAGATGCGCTCTTACAGGTACAATACGGCGATATAGTCAAACCTCTTCGCGACAACAATACTGTGGAGAATAATGGAAGCCAGCTGACGGGAGGTGCCTTAACGTCCGTTGTCATGGCGACCGTACGAAGGGTGAACCTGCCTAACATATCACCGACCCCAACAAAAAACGGGCACGCTCACCCTCCTGATATCTGATTTTGGACTCTACCCCATAAAGCAGAAGGTCCTTTGACGCGTGATCGGACATCACTTACGACCTTTCACTGTAATAGCATTATTGGGATACGTGTATTGTGTTTTGGGTTCCATCTTTGCTTTTTAAAATTAGAATGTGTATCGCCCTCTCGCTCTATCATACGCGCGTTATCTGTCCTTGCCCGTTTAACCACACTAGTATAATTATTCCATTGTCTGTTTATGACATTTTAAACAGTTTTTAAGTTTTTGTTGAAATAAGCACGAACCATAAATGTTATTGCGGCAGTAAAAATGCAGTTTCGGTAATTTATAGCTTATGTAAACGTGGTATCAGGGTTTCGAGCCAGTTCCTTGATTTATTAAGTTGCTGCATATTTCTTACTTTGTAATAAGCAAAGTGAAAAAGTGGTACAGTATTTTATTTTTATCAGAGAATGTAAATTAACATTGTCATATAAAATATTGGGTTACTTCGTGCCCTCGTAAGGTATTCAATATTTAAAAGCCGATTACTTTCTTTAAATGTATTACGAATCAATTGAATATTAACATTTCATTTAATCGAATCGTTTGTTTTTGACTAAAAAAACATTTAAATTAACGTAATTTGAATTAAAGAACGACAAAAAACTGAATCGTATGCATTATTAATAGGAGTTATAATAAAAATATCGTTCTTAATTATTACTATTCAACAATAATCATGTTGGCACAAGTACGACTATGATAATAATTACAAATGATAATTTTAGAATAATTCGTTTTACTTGATTAAGTTACTATTTAAATTCACTTGCTTAATTCAACAGGCAACTATTTAAGTATTTGTACACCAATTAAAGTAACCCATTAGCAGTATCGCATCTATAGTCTTTTAAAGCGATCAGGTAACTAAGGCCGGCCTACACGGTCGTGCATTCCGAGACACTGTTGGTCCGCTATCAATTTTATACACGGTGGGAAGGCTATTTATCTTACCTTATTTATTGGCTGACTCGAAAACCAGTCTTGAGACCCGATCGCTTTGTGGAACTCGGTATTTACCCATCTATGTATACTCGACTTTAAGACGCGTATGTTGAATGAGAATTCGCCTTTCGTGAATTCTTAGGTATTATAATTAAAGTTAAATGAACCGTTAAAATCTCAAAAGTGTTACGTACGAGGTTTTTATGACGCAAAGGGTAAACTTTCACGATTTCTTAGAAAACGTCTTCTACAGTGTCAAATAAAGGGACACCTTACAAAGAATTAGAAAGTTGCGCAACCCTTCTTTACGGATCCCTGAGTTTTTGTAGCGATTTCTTTTTAGAAAGGACACTATTGTTCGCGGGCCGTTTGCTTCTAACCCTTTCCGTTACTTTTTTGCTTCTTGGCGAGATTTTTTACTTATTTTTATTGTAAAGTCACGGGACCAACGCAGAACTCGTATCCATCGATACCCGTGAGGGCTGCGCGCCTTTGGCGCTCTGTGATTAATTTCCATCAAGGTTGGTCTCAGTAGCGGATAACTCTAAAATTAACTTTAGTACGCTATAAAATATTAATGAGCCATTAAAATCTAAAATGGTATAAAAGTGAAATTTAATGGTTTCTCTCGAAGCCTTTTGCGAATCGAAGCTGTTGAAACGTGATATATGATGCTATTAAAACGATTTTTAAACTCCAATTTAACCGTTACATGTAATTTATTTCAGATTAAAGTTGTTTTTATGCCGTAAACAGTATTTATTAGTTAATAAAACCGAATGTAAATTAATAGTTTTCTCATTGTTTCCAGGACCAAACGGATGTCCACGAAGGCGGGGCCGACAGACCTACACGAGGTTCCAAACGCTAGAACTAGAAAAGGAATTCCACTTCAACCACTATCTGACACGCCGACGCAGGATAGAGATCGCACACGCGCTCTGCCTCACAGAGCGACAGATCAAAATATGGTTCCAGAATCGACGCATGAAGTTAAAGAAGGAACTGCGAGCCGTGAAGGAGATCAACGAGCAGGCTCGCAGGGACCGGGAGGAGCAGGAGCGAATGAAGCAGCAGCAGCAGGAGAAGCAGGCCAAGCTGGAGAGCCAGCACCACGGCCACCACGTGACCCACCATCACGACCCGATGAAGATGCCCATCGACAAGGGCTCCAACGACCTACTCAAAGTGAACAAGGTCCCTACGTAAGGTGTCCGCGACGCCGTATAGGAAATCTTGACTGATTCTGTATCATATAGTGTGAGAGGAAGTGTTACGTCCATACGGACCTGCGGGCGTTAGTCGATTCGTATCCACTAGTTTTATGTTTTCGCGTCGGAGTCGCCCTCGTTGTGGAGAGCGGCCCCCGGTTTATGTAATAATGTTCCTTTAGTGCGAAGGACTTGCCTCGGTGTCGTTCGCTGGGTGACAGGCTGGTGATGTGCTTTAAGCATTTATTTTGTTGCCATAACCACACCTTGTATTGCAATAATATTTTACTAAAATATACAAAAACGTGTTAGAATCGCTCTAAGGTTTAATAGGAGCCCGAGTGAACTTCGGTATTGTTAGTTAAGATTTTAAATCTGTGAATCTCATAGTATTTATTGCTACCACTTACTCTTAATCCATTATGTTATATTTTTTATTAATAGATATTATATTATGTACATTTTGATGTATATTTTATTATTTGTCCGCTGTTAGCGGACTGGTTATGTTTTGAGTCACATTTTTTTATGATTGTAAAATTTGTTGTATTTTATCAGTTGATTTGGAAAGAGTTACTTCTTTATTTTCTTTTTGACCAGATTGTGATTCACTTCGGTAGTTAAGTCCACAAATTGTTGTTTTGGTTTAATCCATTGATTTCGATAGTAATAATATTGTCGACAAATATTAAAATACCTGCATAGCTAATTCCATAAGAACTTTAAATGTATATTTATAACAAAATACGTATGGAAGTACAATTGCAAATAGGTCTTCGTCGTGACGAGCGTTGTGTTTTATATTTTTCGTCTTCAATAATTATGAATATTTAAATGTAGACGGTATTTTTTGATAATTCTAATTGAAAAAAATACCATGTCCATGAAATAAATAGCAAACGAACAAAACGAACAAGATAATGGTACGGTACTGCATAAGGCGTGTTGTCCATACATCCCGAGTCATCTGATGTTCAAAATTATATACGTAACGATGATACATATAATAAATTACAATAATGTGACTAAATATAAATTTTACACGTAATATTAAAAGTTGAGTAGTTTAAGTGTATTATACATAGGTGAATAGGTTCGACTTTGTATGAAGTATTGCTAAGACTAGGTACCTACAAATAAACCAATGTACGTCGGAATGAACAGTGGTCGTACTTTATCAAGCGGAAAGTCGATGACATTATGTTCCTTTTCTGAAACGAAAACTAAATAAAAGACACCGGTTTCCAAGTACGAAAACGGTGGCAAAATTATGTTTCCTGCAATTTAACGAAGCCATATGCACATTTGAATTTTCCAGCTCAGTAAATTCGTACATAAAATGCCTACAAACGGTATAACAAAATTGAGCTCGGATTAAATATAAAACTGTACGCTTTTTTTGAAGAAAATGCGATATTATGAAACATAGCCGGTTTGAAATTATTCCACACGTCATTTATTCGCTTTCAATTCCACGTTGTGCCAAAATACATAATTAAAATAATTTATTGACACGTACATTGAAATATTTGTTCCGCGTCCAAAATCCAGTTTTCAAATTCTTCGTTCTTTCAACTCTATACGTAATACTGAGCAAAAATATTAGAATTTTAAAAACTTAGTCTTGATAGTCACCATTATACGTAAATTAATGTCAGGGTAGAATTAAAAAGATAAATTAATAGGTAACTGTATTAAAATTGGAGTCATCGCTTATTTTCTGTAAAAATCACTCTTTTAATATCTGTCCACTGTGTTATTTGGAAAAAATATGTAATGTCTGTAGGCTCTGTTTAAAGGCAGCATGAAATTTTTATGTCGTGATATCATTAGGAAAAGTTTAAGTCGTCGATAGATATAAAATCATGAAAATTTCATAACAAATAGTCTTTTCAAATTTCATAATTTTTATAAAATCGAAATACGGGTCCCAGTTTTAAAACAACTGTCCTTGAGACATAAACGAGTTTACTTCTTTTGTGTACCAGTTAAAACATTGCAGTTAAAGTGATAAAAAATGCAATCTACTTTTGCTTGCTTACTAAAAACATACAAAAAACTTGTTAGTTTTAAAATAACTTAAATAAAAAATAAATCTCAAATTATGTTTTCATAATATTGAGCAAAATAATGTTCTATAAATATTATGCTTCAAAAAGCCATCAGAATTCTAATAATGATAATTTCACAATTCGATTTCATCTCGACGACTTCTATACATTGATTGGCGGTAATTGCTAAAGATGGTTGAATGTCTTACAACTAAAGCCATGAATACGTAGTTAGATTATGAGATCTTATATTGAGTTCCATAAATTTTACCCTAGTACGAGTGCAATAACTTCACCCCCATTATTTCATTAAATCCGTAGTCCCCTAAGATTACGTACAATTAAGGTTGTCGTTAGTAATATAACTTTATCCCATCTTATTTTTAAATATATAAAAAATCGAGAATGAAAAATCGAACAAAATGTACTTAAGTAACTTCGAGTTAAGTAGGCTTTATAAATTATAAAACGCATAGTTATTAAAAATATCGTAGACACTTGTAATAAAAGTTAAGCGTAAATCCGATGGTTAGTAATTGAATTAAAAAAACGCTTAAAAATTATTAAGTATCGTTCGTAGATGGTCATTTGGAAGGTGAATGGAAAAAGCTTCTTTGAAAGGGACGTACACACTGCAAACCGAACCGAAGCTAAACTAATAATTACACGAAGTGTGTATACGACTTAAATTGTTATTTCTGCGTTTGCGAACTAAGATAGTTGTTTTATCGAGTTTTGATTATTGTTTGGGACTGTGCAAATAGGCGACAGATTTTGAAGTGTCAAGCATCTTCCTCTTAACTATCGGTTAAGTTTCGTGTATAACAATAGGTAAAACTTGTAACATAGTAACGATATTCGTGTGTAGTTATGTACGTCCGATGATTTATGTCATGTACACATTATTGTTTCTGTCTCGTAAAGAACTGTAATCCACAGTGAAACAATGAGCAATTTGCTAAATAGATTATATATGTCCTCCATCCATAATGCTGTCTTGCCATATTACTAGTGTTTTGTAGACTATAGGTATTAATATACCTAACCGAACATTATATATCAATATTAATATTAATTAAAATAACTTTTCACATTAGGTTATCATGTCTTTTCCCAGTTGTATTCCAAATTTGTCACCTTAAATTACTTTATAATGTCAAATATCTGTTTTGTTAGTTATTATTTTTTTCGTTGCGTTGTCCAAGTTATAGTATTTCCATTTTTGTATGTTCATTTAACTTTATGAATAACAAGACTTCCGTTTATTAGTTATTACCCTAAAGAAGCGATCAATTTTTATCTTTAATATAAATGTAGTTATGTATCTATGTACCTATATCTATATTTTTGAATATAGTTATTAAAATCGTCTTAAAAGTTAAGTAACTGTAAATAGTCGTGAAAGTTTTATGTGGCGCATTATTTTTTGTTTATATTTTTTTTGTTTTATGTTATGTATTTATGTATTGAGATGTGTCGTATGTATGTGCAATTTGACCATGTTAAAGTGCAGTGATTACCTAATAAGCAATATTGTATGTGAGTTCAAGATATTTTGGTCTTTTCGACATGGTTGTGAGTCGTACGCGACTATTACGAAAAGGTCTGATTAAATTGGATATTGTGAAAATCATTTCATGTCTGATGTAACTTGAACTTTCAGTACGCTGGTAATCTTAATTAACGTGGTCAAGTGTGAACTAATGGTACGATTCAACGTGACTGTGTCGTGTTATATAAGCAAATAGTTGGGTGGTTGTATATGAAGCCCGCATTCAATATTGTAATATTAATTTCAAAAATTCAAGAGAATAAAGAGTTAATAAAAGTATGGTTTTTTGATTTTTTGTTATTTAGACCCCAGCTATGAACGCTTTTGATACTGAATTATGAAATTAAATTACAAACATGAATACGTAAAAACATTTTAAAGTAGATAATTATGTAATTCTATGACCGATATTTATAAATAATATAAATACATATGACAAAATGCAATACATTATTTTTATTTCAAGTGTTACCTACCCTCTCTGTTAAAAATAAAAGACAAAATAATAAAAGGCTGTATTCCATAGCATTTCGTATAAAAAAAAAATATACCAAATATATTTCTAAAACCCTATTTACCAAGACCAATACAACAGGATCTAGTTATAATATACAGGTTTTATAAACGTTTATGAATAAATAATACCTTTTTTTTTTTTTTTTTTATATCGATGGGAAATCATCAGTATGACCCCTCCCGCTGTGGGTGACAGCGGAAGGGAGTGTCAGACTTTTACTGACTAAAACCCACCGTGTTCCTTCGGGAGCCCTTTGTGTGCCAGGGCCGCGGTAACTCTTTCGAACAACCCGCAGCCCCGACGGGCTCTGGCCCTAGTGGGCCCCGCAGGGGTTTGCTGACACTCTCTGAGGAGCGCGTGGAACAACGCGCGCCGCCGACACGGGCCTGTCGTCTCTTAGGAGACGGAAGGACGATGAGCCACCCGAAACNAGGGCCGCGGTAACTCTTTCGAACAACCCGCAGCCCCGACGGGCTCTGGCCCTAGTGGGCCCCGCAGGGGTTTGCTGACACTCTCTGAGGAGCGCGTGGAACAACGCGCGCCGCCGACACGGGCCTGTCGTCTCTTAGGATACGGAAGGACGATGAGCCACCCGAAACCACCGCCCACAGACCCACGCCTACGGTGGCCGGGAGTCATCTCTCGACACCCGACGCTCGTGGTGTCTACCAGGTCCACGGCAACGGCCGGGATGGCCGGTGCGGACTCGCAGCCGCTCCGCCGCCTCCTTCTCTAGCATAACTGCTTCGCAGAAGGAGGCGACGGCATCCCATTCCCTCTCGCCCCGCACCATGGCTTGA
>NWSH02000601.1:5035813-5055560 GCA_002382865.2 Heliothis virescens | reverse complement strand
TGCTGACACTCTCTGAGGAGCGCGTGGAACAACGCGCGCCGCCGACACGGGCCTGTCGTCTCTTAGGATACGGAAGGACGATGAGCCACCCGAAACCACCGCCCACAGACCCACGCCTACGGTGGCCGGGAGTCATCTCTCGACACCCGACGCTCGTGGTGTCTACCAGGTCCACGGCAACGGCCGGGATGGCCGGTGCGGACTCGCAGCCGCTCCGCCGCCTCCTTCTCTAGCATAACTGCTTCGCAGAAGGAGGCGACGGCATCCCATTCCCTCTCCCCCCGCACCATGGCTTGAACCAGGGCCGGGCGCGAGAGGTCGCCGCCGCCAATTGCCGCTACGAGGACACGGCGGTGCCCATCCCAGGCAGGACACACCTCCACAGTGTGCTCCACCGTGTCCGGTGAGGACCTGCGTCATGCGGAAGGTGAGGGCGCCGTGACTCCTCCCGAGCCACTCCTCAAAGAGGGGACTTACCGCCACTATTGTGGCGTGCCCTAATAAATAATACCTTATATATAAATCTGGCTTAAATATCTCGAGGTCCGTGACAGACAATGTAGGTACAAAGCAATGTACTGAATACATAATATAAGTATATAAATATACAATAAGCCTTATAACTATCATATAACTATTGATTAACCTCAAAATGTCTGGCTATACGCTACCGAACTGAATTATTGATACTAATTTATATTCAGCTGTGTTTATAAATCAAATTACCAATTAAAGTTAACGGATACATAAATTAAAATAGTGAAAATTTATCACTAGATACATAATTGCGTCTAGACTTTGAAATTGTTGGATATTTAATTCTAAACTAATAAATAAAAAATAGTAGGTAGTCTACAGCCAATATTAATGTAAAATATTTTTTAAGATAAAGAATAAATAGAAGCTTAAAAGAAAGCTCCGATATTACCAGATACCACTGATTCCCCCATCACAAAGCAGTGTAAATACCGTTTATATACTTATTATACTGTTTTAAATTCGCTGAATTGTTGAAAAAATATAGGAAAATTTAATACTACACGCATCTTTTTAACTGCATTATAAATGTGAATAAGTATATACTCCTACAATAAGAGGCCTTAAACCTATACCTCATAGGCAGTTTTCAGTTTCAGTAATACCTTTCCTAATCTGTGGTAATACATCCATTAGTTGGTAACTAAGAGAGATTAACTAGTATTTAATTTATTTTTGGACAAAGTATAACTAAAATTCTTAATGATTGAAATCTTCACGTAAGAGTAATCCGTTGCAGTCCTAAATGAAGCAATAAGGCCTGCTGACTAGAGAATAAAGCCTAAAAAAAATTTAGACACTAATGGTGAGATCTTACTAGGCATTTAATATCATAAATGTGAAAATATCTCTATCTATCTGTCTGTTATGCCAAACAACGGCAGAAACAATTGATATCAAATATAAGGACCGAGAGCTTGGACCTAAAGTCTTGGTCATGAACACACAACACCTATTTTTTGTGAAAATGGTGTCAGATAAAACAAATATTCTTAACTTCATCGAGTTCTAAGGGCCAAAAAAATATTGTATTACTCAATTCAGTAATATTTTGCTACACTGTGGATAAAGCAAAACGTGAAAATTCGTGGATGTAGCATTTAAACTATGATGCAAGTAAAAATGCTCAGGTAGCCGCCAAAATATTCGTGGTGGTTTGCAGCATTAGAAATCAGTATAAGTGCCGCATAATAATAAGATAAATTATTAAATATTGGAAAGTTAAGAACATAATTTTAACCACTTAAGTTTAAAATTACATTTTCATGATATCGGCTCGGCTATCTTTTCGGCAATCGCACCACTTAAAACAATATTAATTTCCCACCGTAACTAACAAGCCTTCTGTCGGCTACAACACTCTCTGTCTCATATATCAATAAGGAAGACAAAAAAACATTATCCCTAATAGTTAAATGGCCCTAAATACCAATAACGTTTGTCGGATCCCCGCCAAAAACAAACCATGAGTTATGTCCATAATGTATTCTGCCATTCCGCCATTTTCCATTCTCCACAGACACTGGGGCTGTCAAATAAATTTCAGACCTACGGAATTCACAATAGGTGGGACCGATCGACGCTGGACCGAAAATCGCTAAGCAAGCCACTCTTATTTTAATACAAAAAGTACTGGCAAGCGCGCCGAATTGCAACCCATTTTGGGCTTAACATACTAAACAATTTTTTACAGCGACCTTTCATCTGATACTTCGCCTTTATAGTTTTTGTTGATAGTTTTTTTCGAGTGCTATCTGTGACATTACCTTTATGGCGCCTGATATCTGTTATAAGCTGTCGTCGTAGCAAATTCTAATGGCCATTAATGCTCACTAAAATAGCAAGGTAGTAGGTACTAAAACTAATTCAGTGGCTATACGATTAACTTTTATGGGAAATTGTACTCCTTATGCGGAATATATAGATCGATAGAAATAGAAAATTGTCAAGCAGTTACATTGTTACACATTGTAGACATTTAAACCGTTTGAAGGTAGCAAAAGTATAACAAGGGGAACTGGATATTATTATACGTTTATTAATGAAAATCACTTGTTAAGTCTGTATTTATGAATACGTAAGGCAAATACTGATTGATAATTTAGTACTTCATTTGAATACTGTTTCACGCTCTCAGACCACACGCAGAAGACAAGTTTAAAAAACATTGGTATTCAATTAAGTAGACATTCTTTTGTCGACGCTACCTTGAATGCCAAGCTTTTGCCAAAAATTACATTACCAAATTACTGGCATACCTACGTGTTATTTGACATTTCAGTTTTAACTTTATATAGACGGGAAATAAATACCTCCGTATTAAATTCGGTTATATATGGAAATGGGTGAAATCCTATCCACTGGTCGACGATTAAACGCCGATGCGTTGCTCTGATGGCATAGACTGGGCCAATTTCATGGTCTAACGCTTCCACCCTGCATCAGGATCTCTCACTACGTATCATGAATTTCACCTTTCAGTTCCTATTGCTATTGATATAAATTGAACAACACCGTACAATGTGTAATTAGACCGACAAAAATAACAGGTCTCACAAAACATGATTTTCTATGCGATATTTATTGCAATCGGATATAGCTTTATTGACTATAACAAATGTCTTCGCCAATCCATTGCTAATAATTTCGTAGACTTCAAACGTTTGTGAAGGCAAATTAAAATTTATGACACCTCATAAAATTATATTATGGCGTTTGATTGCAAAGTGTTCCTTTCATGCTTTCAACTCGATACGTAATACAAGCCCATCTGAATTGAACATGGCGACTGCGATCCGCTTGCAAACTATTCCGGATGCGATAGAAAACTCCATCCTTTTATTTTATTCCCTTTTCTGTTTTTATTTTATTGGGAAAATTGTTTCGTTTCACTATACGAATAAAGTTTTTGGTTAGACCGTATTTAGAATACTGGCTTTGGCCAAGATTTATCTCAAAAGAAACTTTAAGTTTAAAGTAACAAAAAGCTATTACGGTAGACGAAACGGCACCGAATGGGGTCCAGAAGCATGTGTATCAAGTAGAGTACCTGACGCTGGTATTGTGCTGGATTCCTGCAATGACGTACGGAATTCGAACAGACCAAACAGTGAACATTAAGGTGTTATAGTGCTCAGTGCTGTGGTGCTGCACGCAGTTAAAACAAGATAAATGAGAAACTTAATAATTAACCGTATTGAATCTCAACTAAGTAAAAACTTGATCGGTAGGAAATAGGAGACTAACAAAGGAAGATTTAGTTGAAGTCATTATTACACAATGCGGAAGAAGAAGTTACATATTGTCGTGACAGGCAATATGTATATAGCCAGCTATCCTAAAACACAGGACAGAGAATAATGCGCAATAGGACACGAACGTAACACATTTCCGTTCCTTCCTTCCTTATATTGTGTTGCACAAATTCCCAACATTATCTTTAACGTTCCTTATTAGATAATCCACATTCAGCTCGGAACGCCGGCCATTATTTTTATTTCCC
This sequence comes from Heliothis virescens, assembly GCA_002382865.2. Classification (NCBI taxonomy): domain Eukaryota; kingdom Metazoa; phylum Arthropoda; class Insecta; order Lepidoptera; family Noctuidae; genus Heliothis; species Heliothis virescens. Next base: position 5,051,521 of record NWSH02000601.1, on the reverse strand, counting down.
GTTAATAATGTTAACCCCGAGCAATTTTGTTAATGAGAAAATTTTCTCCTTTCTTCTCTCTTAATCTCTTTGTATCTACTTAGGTTTATTATTAGAAGTGACACAATAATTTCACAAATGACTCCTGAAATTGTTATTGAACTACATTTTACGTGACGTTCTGAGTGTAAAATGGTTCTGAGAGAATGGCTGTCTCATTGCTGAACTTGGAAGCATCGATCGAGCGAAATGCTTTCAACTCATGTTTCTAAAGTACGTATGAAAGTACGTTTGTTGAATAAGTAATGCTATTGTAGTTTAAGGCTGGAATATGGTGATGATATTAAAGTTTAAAATATTTTGTAATAACTACTATGTTATACTAACTAGTATTTATTACGTAATGGGTCCTACATTATAATGAAATAAAGAAAATTATATTGCATAAGCACAAAGATAAAAATGCTATGTCAAGCTATAGATAAATTCAAGAATTAATTAAAATTCCCCAAAGAAACACGTGCTTGCAAATCATGACAAAACACTGTCGCCAAATGAAATACATCTCAAAGACATCTGGATACTTCCAGTTATGCTATTTCCTTATCGCCAATACAAGCCCATGAAAAATGGAACAGCTTTCAACGTTTCTTCAACGCACTTATTGGTACTAGACCCGATTTTTTTGCCACCGAACCGTTTACAGGAGACAAATGTATTGAGTTAAAAAACTTGAGATAACTTTAATGAGTAAAACGGGTCTGTTGGAGAATGTCTTATTTCTTTGTTCAGACTTGAGCGGTTGTTCTTTGAATCAAGACCTTCGGTTTTGGTTTTGTAGTTCGTATCTAAGTTATTTTAGTGGGTGTGTTTGTGAATTTGGTGGTTATAAGTTTGATGTGTAAAGTGATGAGTGAGTGAAAGTAAAAGTGCTGAATTGATTTAAGTTAATGTGTTCTTAAGTAAAACCATGAAATCATTAATCTTGTGATATTTCATACAGATTCTACTGATATGTCTATGGAGAGGAAGTAATATAAATTTATACAGTTCTGTGAGATAATTTTTTCTTTGATTGCTTCGAAAGCATTTTATAGGCAGGTACTCAATTCTAAAGCATCTAAAATTGACATCGAAAAAGGTGCCTAAATACTATGCTTCTTTATATCGCAATAACTTCTTCAAGTTGGAATTATTTTACACAACTCTCAATAAACCTTCTTCCCTACCAAAATTCAACCCACAAAAGTATACAAAACATTGTAAAATTAAGCGCTGATTCAAAAACTAGTGCGAACACACCGAAGTAAAACGCGAACGTCGTGCAGTATCGATTGAAGCATCGTTTATCGGTCCACATCCCTCCGAAGTACGAGCCAACTCCCTTACCAACGTAATACTACGTGTAAAAATGTATAGTTCCTTTAAAACGGGGTTTTGAGACGTTTGAGATGGTAAAATTATGATGCTTAAAGACGCATTGGGTCATTGTTATAGTTTATTTTGTCAATTATACTTAATGAAGGTTTCTGATAATGATTTACATAAGGTTTTAAAAACCTTGAAAACTACCTAGCTTTCAATTTTACGGTGTTAAATATGTCAACTTTTCTATATTCCTTTTCACATCAACAAATGTACTAACAAGATCACGAATAATGTTTAAATCCTCACCAATGAACTATCCTTCTTTGAAACTAAATAGGTCTAGTTGTCAAATTATACATTGCTAATTCGGTTAGTATTGGATGACACAAAAATAAGAAAAGCTCTAATTTCATTCTTGATAGACAACATCTCTACTAAGAATGAATACTCAAGAGTATTTATCTATAGGGATTTATATATTCCAAAATTCTATTAAGATTTAGGTATATCAAAATTTTAAAATAGCAACAATATTTCTCTAAAGAATTATAAGTACTTAGAGATATAATAAATGAAGCTGTAAAATAAACTACAACACGCATTCAAGTACTACGAGAGTAAAGGAACAACTTTTCACATATTTTTGGAAAAACAAAACAAAGACTCTGTTGTAGGTACAAATATTAGCATTTTTATCGTCGAACATGCGTACCAGGTATGATATTATTATTGGTATCATCATCTTATGCAAAATTTATTAGGTGACGCTCTTAAACCAACAAAATCATCAAACGACAGAAAATACGTCTTATTCATTCAAATCAATGTTATAAAGTAAAGAGAAAATCAATTCTTATTATAAAAACAGTACTGCTAAAAGTGTATCATTTTAAAACAGTAGCATCTGCATAGAAACTCGGTCCGAATGGCTGTAACTCCTGACCGGTAGCGTTCCGTGAACGTTTTGCGACTGCGCGAAAACTTGCTAATGGCCACATTGATTTTGCAGATAGAAGCCAGGTCGGAGTGTACAATCCTACCTCTCGTTCCTCGAATGAGGCGCCCATTCACCGCATAGCTGCAATTGTCATCTATTGAACTTATAGTGCGCAGTTTAATCGCGACTGCTCGTTGTACGCACGCAATGTAAGCCGTAAAACTCGAAACGGTAGATGTGACTGCACGAAATCGCGCTCCTGATACGGGGCTTAGGTTAAGGGAAGGTATAACAATAACTATATTATTATTACCTATGTTCGTTTCGACTGAAGCCACCGTTCGTTCTTACTTTACGTCCAATAACGACGAATTGCCATTGGGAAGGAAAATCGTTATTATATAACAAAATGTAATATTACTGTCCTCGGTCGATTACGTTTTCCGAGGGAAAATACAGGAATATTGAAAGAAACGGTCGAATTGTCCTTTTCCTATTGAGATGGTTGTAATAATTCGAGGACTCTAGCAATTTTATGCACTGTCGGCTAGAGTTAACTACATTGAAATAAAACGGAAATCAAAGGTTATGTGCGTAGATATTTTTTATGTGGGCCGGCTTATGAAAATAAAATAAATTCTAAATCAAAGATCATTCAATAGCTCTAAATCGTAGATACCTAAAAATATTTCCCGTATCAGATTCCGCCCCAATCCGTGAGCATCCACAGCCAGCATTATATCGATTACAAAACGTTTGTAACTCGCATTACTCGGTCGTTTATTAAAACAAACGAAATTAGGGACACCTTAGGGCGCGTAGTGTACACACATAAATTTGTAGCAATTTAATTGGATCGTATTACGTGGTGTATGGCGGTACGGAGCCGCGGGCGCAATATAGGACGTTATTCGTACACTTAACTATCCACCACGAGTTACGACTAGCCAGCTCGTTTTTGTTGTGCCTCTCGCTTTGTGACTCCAACAGCGTTTGGAGCATTCCAGTAACCGGGCGAGTGACTCGTCAGCAAAAGTCGAAATTCGAATAAGAAAACAAATTACTATAATTTTCCCTATTGACAGATCGATAAATTAAATCGATTAATTAGTAATGGAATCGATTTGAAATCAATTTCATGTCAAATTCGATTATTAATGCTGCGTGTACCCTATAAACTAGTTTGACTGAACAAAGGCTCAAAATTCCTCAGACAATTGGATTTTGTAGCAGTATCTAAGCTTTGAAATTGATTAGAGAGTTGCATTATTGCACCAGCGTTGTCGCGTCGTAAACTGTTCAAATTCTAACAAATCTTCAACCGATATTGTTCAGAGCATTATCTATACGATTTATTGTTAAATTTTGTATGAGTCAGCTAGAATTGGGTGTCAAGAACTTATTAAACGCGATGGATTACAAAATAAAGCACAATGACTAAGCCTCAGTTTCTGTATTGTAGAATTCCCGATATTGCATAAGAAATTCTGTGTAAGCTTTACTAGCGCAACTCACTGGAAGCCAGTTTATGATTTCTGATATCATTCGAATCTATGGAATAGATTTTCCTGTTATTCATATTGGATTGAAATGTTTACCGTAGCTATTTTAAGTTTTCAACTTAATTTAATAACATTAATAAGTATGTATTCAATGTCTTCGGTAACTACTGAAACAATCAGAATTTCAAATAACAAAGATCTCTTTTTAAAGTCAAACCACTCTTATAGCAATAGAAAGTAATTTTCTTATAGGAAGTACGTAACATAGAAACTTATTACCCAACTGCATTATGAAGGCAAGTAACTAGAATCAGTAAAGGCTCCTTAAAGCTACCACCTCCCAACCATCCAATTTGCGAGACCTCTGACAGAATGACTTCATACCCTCCCCTGGTCTGTTTTAGTTAGACTACAGCGGGGGATGGGGTATCACGTTATACTGGTAGGTGTTTCTATGTGTGTGTAGGGTGCAAGCGTGTAGACAGGTGGGGTTGTTACTGTGGGAGTGAGTTGCATCGCTTCACATTTGTGTTGGTACAGAACAATGGGACAGTTGATAGGAAAATCATTCTGAGGCTATTATTTTATTTTGCTTCTACTTGAATATTTTATGGTCTAATGTTTTATAGGATTTATAGTGGACTTCATATTTAACCTTATACGGAACACAAAAGAGTCAGTTCTTGCAAATGTTACACTGAACTTATGAATCATAGTCTAAGCTACCTACTTTGCCCAGCTACTAAGTATACTCAAGTATAAAAGATGTAAGTCGTAAGAAAGTTTTGAAGAAACGACTTTGTGTACGTATTTCTTAACAAAACGATTTTATTTTCGTACACTATAGAAACTTGCTAGAACATAACTCAACTAAATTTAAGTCACCTGTTATATTTTATTTTCCGATTTTTCCAACTCGAAAGTTATCGCCGCGGAATACAATATGTGATACTTCTCGATACGATTGTACTAGACGAGGGTCCGTTCATCGAACGAGTTCACTTCCCAACTACGAAAGGTCGTATAACATTCCTACATACGCCAAACAAACGCCATTTCACCCTCCTAAATACGCCCAATTCCTCTTAGAAACAAATGTCTCAACTCGCTACAAATTTCCTGTCACTTACGACGTTCTCATTCTGGCCGTCCACGAAACGTCCCGCGCAAAACCAAAAGGTAGTAAGTTACTACTTTCCCTGAACTTATACGACATTTGTAAATAGAATGTGTACAGTCTTATCTCGCCCGTAGCAAGGTGATTTACTATAATTAGAAAGATAGCGGTAGATGCCTTTTGTTATAATTTTCCAGGCTGGCTCACGAGCGTTTTCCCGCGCAGACTCATGAAAATGGCGGCCATTTTGTAATGTGCCTTGTTTTTTGATAAGGGTATTAAAATAATGGCGCGTTCGGACGGTTCTTTAGTCTGCTGTGGAAGGTATTTGTGTAGGCACCTAGGTACGTGATCGCACATTTTAAATGCAAATTGGAAGAGTTGCTAATGAAATTTAGGGAAATTAATTGTTCGAGATACCTCCTTTCTGTTGTTAGGTATGCATGAATACCTAATAAGATTATTCATTGTTAAAAACAAAGGTCTTGCTGATAAGTAGGTACTAAATACTTAAATAAGAAACCATCTAAATATTGCATATTTTAAGTTAATATATTGCTTATTCCTTTAATTTAAATAAATTCGTGCATTTAATTGTAAATCATGTAAAACAAAAAATATATATAACATACAAACTACTTAACGTACACTTCAACTTAAACATATTAGAAAAGTCTTAGCACTTATAACATAAAAGCGGCTATCGGCGTTTAATTCAATTCCTTTCTTCTCAGAACCTCTCTAATTGGAAAAAAATATCAGTAAGGGTTTTTCCGCTGAATTAAATCGCTGGAAAGTTTGGGGCTAGCTTTCTTTGTCTGGCCGAAGCTATTGTTGGCTTGATCGACTTAAATGGGCCGAATGGATAAGCTCCCGAATACGGTATGAAGCTGTAAGATATTGTTACCAACGATATTCCACTTTCCATTTCGGTCTTTACGATAAGATTGGCAATATTATTGTTAAAGGTTTTCAGTAGTAAAAATAAAATTTCCTTGATTTCTAACTCAAAATTCTTTATATTTCATAGAGAGTGGCTAGCACACATTATACTGCTTAAATACTTTTCAGGAACCGCAATCTATGCAAGTTATTCTCCAAGACAAATATACACCCAATTCATAATACTGCAATTCATATTATCCGAACAAAATTATCTTCCTGAAACGTTTTCTTCGTCAGTTCCTTTCATACTGAGATATAATCCTATAACAATACCCACAACAAAAACTCTATGGTGTTCATATACCGCGTATTAATACCGCGATAATGCAAATACCGGCACTGAACGACGGCAGAGGGCGTTAAGGCAGCCATTACTGAAAATTTCGCCGCGTCTACCTCCCGTGGGCTTCAGCTAACACAAACGCTATCAACTGCTTTTTGTTTTAATTTTAATAAAATTTTACGATATGTGTGTGCGAAAACATGTATACGTTTGAAATTTAACAACTCGACGGAATTGTGGGCGGTGCTTGTGTGTTTATTGTTATGTCTGTGTGTGTTAATTTGGAGGATTTTGTTCTAAAATTGAATAGTCATGTAGTTGGGTTAGTTATTTTAACATCGATAGAGTGAACTTTGTTTAAGTAACGAAGTATATGCGTGGTTCGATTATCCTAGAAGAGCGTAGATTTCTATGTAGTAGAGAGATTCCTGTTAGACCTAAAATGTAGTATAGTGATTGTAGAACTTTGTAATAACTAGAAACTAAGAATTACCAAGGTTGTCTTTCTACGGAATTATGAACCCATACGTACTGAATGCTCGAGCCGAAATAAAAGTGAAAGAAGATGGTATATTTATATGATGACGAAAGAGGAAATCCAGGAAAACTGACAAGTATATCACCCCCCACATATTATTAAACTTGAGTGCCGACGTCAGAACACCCACTATGTATCAAAATAAACACGGGAAACTTTATTCTATGTTTACATCAAGAACTAAAACGCTTGTCAAAGTGCATCTATAGACACTTTTAGACGGTAATGTTATTCAGAACTAGCTTCTGCCAGTGGTTTCACCCGCTTTCCCGTGGGAATTACTGCGCGCACCCGGATAAAAAGTACCCTATAGCCTTCCTCGATAAATGGGCTATGTAACACTGAAAGATTTTTTAAATCGGACCATTAGTTCCTGAGATTAGCGCGATCAAACCAACAAACTCTTCAGCTTTATAATATTAGTAAGTATAGATTTAAAACTTACCACTATTCGATCGAAAGAATCGAATGCAGATTACATGCGATTCGATATATCGATAAAAATCCTACCGTGACGTCGACACACCGTAACGTCTTTTATTCAATTGCATGGAAAATCGGAGGGATTCTGTGCACCACCCTGTTAGCTTCTATCTTTGTTATTTTGCGTATGTTAGAAGGAGAGAGCAGAAAGTAAAGGTAATTGAGGGTAATAGAGAAATAGTTTGAGTCTAGACGGCAAGTTGTAAGTCAGGAATGATAGGCGTAAGTTTGAAGGGAATGTATAGTAATAATACTTAAGCTGAACATTCATACAGAGGATCTGCATAAAGTTACCTTCAGACTGCTTTGTATTAATCCGTAGGAAGCTATCGTAGGTAATTTTAAGCTATGAGTGGCAATCATTGTGATTGTTAAGAGTTTGTTATGTTAATCAGCAATAGCAACTAAGTATTATAACTAAAAATATCTATAAGTACCTACCTATTAATGTACTAGTCTTAAAAGGTGATCAAAATAAAGGCTTTAATTTATTCTTTTCAAGTTTTTACCAATTCAATTACATAAGGTGTTTAAATTGAAAAATAAAATTTCTCCAATGTCTGCATTCCTTTTGGTGAATAATTGCCTAATTTGTTTGCTCCTAAGCTTCAAGAGCATGCCTAAATGTTTTAAACAGCACTTACTGTTTTATGTTCATTTCTGTAAGTTCGCAGTTCGCTTGATATTGTCATTTCACCTCCAACTATTTGCGAAATTGTTATAATTATACAACATAGTGCTTAAACTGCGAATTGCTACATTTGCCTAGGGAGCACTCGGCCTATTTGCGCCGAAGGAAAATTTCATCCCTAATTTTATATTGCGATGAAACTTCACAGTACTTACATCTAACATACAAAACTGTCTGAGACTTCGCAAAACATACAAAAGTTTAACACTAAAAAGGAAAATAGAGAAATACCTAAGTAAATGTGCTCCTATCGAACGGTTCTTTTCAGTGAGCGGAACATACCAGCACTTCTTGTGCAAAATGGGGACATAAAAACGTGCTCAAGTCGCCATAAAAGTATACTATTATCTAAACACAAGTCTTGTTCGTTTTTATAATGCCACAAAGTTATAAATGCCATCAAACGATAGCACAACACACCTGCGGTCAACTTAAAACAAATACTTTGGGTACTACATTCACCTGCCAGGACTTTATGCCCCTATAAAGCTCACAAGCACCCATAAAAGCATTATTACCTATTAATTTCACACCACATTAGCGAAACACACAATAAAACTTTAACATTTGGTTCGGTGACAGTGATTTGGAGTTTTGTGTTTAGCGCCATCTATCAACGAAGAGCGGAGCCTCGCGGAAAAAGATTATAGGCATTATACGGCCGAGTTTACGACGTCGTAAAAGTATGTCGTAAAAGCGAAGGGCACGCACGCCCTCTGTTAATCGTTCAGAAACCGATATTGCGGTGAGGCCTCGAGATAGATTACTTTTAGGAACGTTAGGAATAACTTCTTGGCGTTTGTCTATTTATGGGCGCGTGCCGAATTGCGTAAGTACCATAACTCACTCGAGGGTAGTAAAATGTGTAATGGGTTGTTTATGTAACCAGTCAAATGAGGTCACGACATTACAATACGTGAAAAATAAGGTATAGGAAGTAAAGATCCCCGAAAACAAACATGACTTGGCAAGATTATCTAATGAATCACCGGATCAAACTACCAAACAATTCATTTGATGAAGAAACAAGTTTCTTGACGCCAAGTAGCTTGTTTATTAGCTACAGTAATTAACTATGCGCACAAAAACACAGAAAATGGCCAAAAACTACTGTAAACTACGTAACAATTTTATTCGTGCACCCTCGCAGTCGTTAAATTTTTATTGACTCCAAACTGCGTGACTTTAAAAATACACAAATTTATGGTCACTCAAACTGGAAACGATTATTCAACACGTCGTAACTATTTTATTGCATCAATGTAAACAAAGCATCAATTTTCTTATCTATTGGTGGCCTTTTTTGTAAGGATTTGGTGTGACTCCGCCAGTTTTATTGATTTTTAATTGGGGAAGTAGGAATATAATCTTTAGCAATCTCAATAACAAGTCTGAAGTGTAGACGCTGGAAGATAAACGAGAGCGCAACCTGCTTAGATACTTAGATACCTACTTTTTTTATTTACCTTTTAGTATATTTTACTTTTGTATCGAAACTGAGATTTTTTACTTATTATTAACCTTCCTAATTAGTCAGGATATTAATCACTTAACTACAAACAACTACTAATCCTTGTGAAACAACCAACCTACAAGAAATATAGGTATTTAAAACAATTACAGTACAGTAAATACTCGTCCGCCATGATGTTAGGAACAATATTAATCCAAAGTAATACTTAATAACTGACGGGGAATATCGGAACACGTTCTTGTACTCAGCAAGCCTGTATCACAACACTTAGCAACACATAGCCTCTTGCGTATTTCCCCAACACTAAGCGCACACCTAGTGCACTGTGACTGCAAATAATGCGCGCGCATGCCCATAGATGGCAGGCATTTAAAAAAGTTTTAGTCAAGCAGTGACCTAATGGTCAATGTAATTTTGATTGCTGCCAATAGATGGTGCTGTTTTATGTTTGAAAGATTTTAAATATTTCTGGAATAAATGGGAATAAATTATGGATGTCGCGTTTACTTACCTATAATAACGTGAAGAATTGGCAGTAACCAAAAAATACCTATGTTGCACTGAATATTGCACTAAGTGCCCTTATGATTTTTTTTTTCAAATTACACTTTTTAAATATTTATAAATAACTTTATTAGTATTCATAACTCACACAAATAATGAAAATACACAACATAAACACACAAAACTGACACTCACTTTCAAAGTCAAAACCTTAACTAAATAAAAATATTTCTGAATATTTTTCTGACAAATCAAACGGTACTTTTAATAGCGGAAGGGTTTTATGACTTACGCAATACTTACAATTTATTGTGTAGAAACTTATTTACCATCAATGAAGCCGCCATGACTAAGACAGGAGACCTTCAAACAATTTCCTAAGCTTTGTTAAAACAAATTACTGGCCATTTAGTAGTAGTAAAATAAAAGAAGTTCAAGTTTTATTTTTTTATTGTTACAGATTGTTGCTTCAACGTTTTGGAGATTCTGGAGACCCGATATTGAGGAAATAAGGTGAGTTAAAAACATTATTTTCAGTAGAAACTCATTTGTTTCTATAAGTTCTCTGATTCTGTTATTACGTAGCCAATCAAAAAACCTTTAAAAATACCTGAAGACAATATCTATTTATTTTCTAACGTTAAGTTTCTGCTTTTTAAACTAAATCGAATTATTTTAATGATGCTAATAGGGTGCAATAAAAAGTAATTAACCCATATGTTCTTTTAACAAGATGGAGGATATTGTCATTTAACTTAGTTACCTTTATCGTTGAAGCTATTGGAATTTTTTTAATTACTTTAGTTAAGTGTAGTTACATACCTTCATAGAACTGTAGCTTTCCATACTTAATACCTAAGTGGTAACATAATAAATAGCCCCAGACCTCTTAAACCTTTTTTAAATAACCTACACGCCCCAAAAAAATAAACGGAAGAAGAGAGTAACTCTTTTAGTATTAAATAAAGTATTTTTTTAGTCATCCGACAGTTGTCCACGCCTTAAGTTTTTGTCATAGTTTTTGTTTGAAGCAGGTGGCAATGGGGTAGGTTATCTAAATTATTGGAGTAATGTGTCCGTGTAGATTAGCAGGTGATTCCCATACTTATAATATACTAGCTTCTGCCAGCGGTTTCACCCACGTCCCGTGGGAACTACTCGGCGCACCCAGATAAAAAATAGCCTATAGCCTTCCTCGATAAGTGGGCTATCTAACACTGAAATAATTTTTCAAATCGGACCAGTAGTTCCTGAGATTAGCGCGTGCAAACAAACAAACTCTTCAGCTTTATAATATTAGTATAGATTATAGATAAAAGGTATGTTTGTCCTGCTGAAGATTATAATGTTCCGTGGTAGATTAATTCACTTCATAACCAAAATGTCTACAGATTAGAGGCGACCTATGGTCAGTAGTGGGACGATAAAAAATTTAATGATGATGAACCAAAGCACTACTTAGTTACATTTGAAAATTGAAAGGAAAAGAGTGATAGCCCTCGTGGGATAGGTGAAATAATGGTAAAAGTTCAGTATCAATCAGTAAAATAATTATTCACACAAAAATACATTAGATATGGAGGAGTAACATGAAGCTTATGGTACCTATGCTTCATTTTCCTATCTGTCGATAAAAGCTCTTCTTATCAATTGAGAGGAGGATGCAAAGATGGTATCTTGAAATTGCTTATCTTCTTAATAGTTTTTATTCAAAAATGTAACAATTAACCGATACTCACAATGTAAAAGGATATGCATTTGGGGGCACGGCAGTGCCCCCGCCAAGTCGAGCGCAAAGCAAACACTGCCGTACCATCCTTTACTGGAACCATTTCGACGCATTTTCAGGCCTCTGTTTGAGAACTTCTGGATAGTACCAGAACGCCGAAATTTTCATCATCCAGAAAGCTATAATCACATACGTAAAACCCAGAATTTCAAGTCTGTAGGTCATTTAATTTCGAAGTTAAGCGAAAGCAAAGTTTCGTATTTTCGACACTCACTCACTCATGATCATCAAAATAGAACTAGTACTTCCCATAAAGTCAGAGAGCTGAAATTTGGAACAGAGTTAGGATTTAATGACCACATATAAGGAAAACTATAAAAACTAGGATAATCGAAGATCTGGAGTACCTGGTGACCCTGATTAGAAAACACAAAAGCCCAACCAAACTATTAGAGGAATCAACATAACGCCTTAGGTAGATATCAATAAGCTCACGTTTCTACAAAAAGAAGTGAAATCCCACCAAAAACATTCTGTAAAAAACTAGCCAATTCTCGCTGAAGCTGCTTGTTTATCTCTAAAAAGTAATGAAATCTAGACAAAGTCGTGCTGAGTCTAAGGATTCTTACGGCGATTTCTTTACTATTATAGTTAATGCTATATGACTGGCCGTTGACTTGTACTCACTAACGTTTAAAGAATGATCAACGGCCAGTCATATAGCATTAACTATAATAATAGTAAAGAAACCGCAGTAAGAATCCTTAGACTCAGCACGACTTTGTCTAGATTTCATTACTTTTTAGAGATAAACAAGCAGCTTCAGCGAGAATTGGCTAGTTTTTTACAGAATGTTTTTGGTGGGATTACCTTTTTTGTTACCATTTATTAACTATATCATGTGTATTTTTTTCCTGAATCAAGACACACAACACACCTATAGGTACATATTTGACCTTTTCCTTGCTCTGTCTATTACCACCGTTAGCTAATTATGTAGATACGCTATTTATATGGAGATAACCCTGTTATTGCTTACAATGCGTATAATATTGTACCTACGCATAAAGAACATATGTACAAAGAGTTATATCGCCTCTGGCAGGAGCCAGTTCTTATCTCACCCCGCCATCTAGCGGAGACTCTCGACAATTTTTATCGGTTGATTAAATCGTTCCTAGCTACCCCTTTATGGGCAAGGCGTGTATATATCCAGTTGTTTTGTTTTTAGACGAACAGGGAGATACAATCTGTAGGTGTTTTGTTGCATATCAGATCATTAAATCTCGGTTATGTCTCGTTCCGTGTCAAAATATTGAGGAAATAAAATGTTTTGGGAGGAAAATTTGTTGGTAATGGAATATGTTTTTTGTTGTATAGTTCTATTTGTTTATTTTTTATCAGTTATGAATGAGTAATTCACTACCTAATGTATTTTTGTTTGATTCAGGGATCTTCTAGTGGAGTTCTCTCGTGTCATGCAGAAAGTGCTATTTAAACCACTGAAAGAAATTATTAGGAGAGGACTAGGCACATGATGATACTTCTAAGGACATTGTAAATAATCAGTATCACACACATTAATTAGTTGCTTTTATTATCTTACTAGCTGACCCGGCGAACTTTGTACCGCCTTAAAGGCAATATGGCAATATCACATGATCACATTAAAAAAAATATATAATTATTCAATGATTCTTTATTTGCCATTTATTGTAGCACCTTGTGATAGACTACATTTTTGTTTTTTAAATGCGAAAATAACACGGAAGGTCTTCCGACCCGTGAACATACCACTTTAAATTACAGGCCATGTGAAAAACATGGATGTTTGAGATTAAGACCACAAACTTTCAACGATTGGTCCTGTGACTCATTTACAGTGATGGCGAATGCAAGACGGATTGGAAATTCAAGCTTATTTAACTCAAATGGCATGTCGGTTTAGACCATCGGAATCATCGGAATGAGAACTTTCCCCCCTTTGAATTTTCCTTTGAGTATTGTGGCGTAAATCAAATTGTTCATCAGTTTACTTGCCACCAAACGTGCACATTGCACAGTTCTGGTTGGTTTAAGTTACGAAGCATGGTGAGCAGTTACATCGACATGTCCTATGTCCTTCTCCCAGTTCTTAGCTACCTCTCTACCAATTTTTAGCCAAATCTGTTCGGCCGTTCTTGAGTTATAAATTATGATGTACATGGTGAGCAGTTGCATCGAGATCCCGTGATTATGCGGTCCTGGTACATGGTGAACAGTTGTATCGAGATCCCGTGATTATGTGGTCCTGGTACATAGTGAACAGTTGCATCGAGATCCCGTAATTATGCGGTCCTGGTACATGGTGTGAGCAGTTGCATCGAGATCCCGTGATTATGCGGTCCTGGTACATCGTAAGCAGTTGTATCGAGATCCCGTGATTATGCGGTCCTGGTACATGGTGAGCAGTTGCATTGGGATCCCGTGAGTATGCGGTCCTCGCATCGAGATCCCGTGATTGGTTTGTACTCAGGAAATTTATGCAGTCCTGGTACTTTAATTATTGGTGCGACAGCATTTTGTAAATTATTTTTACAAATATTTGAGGAACTTCCTAATTGATTTAAAAATAAACAAACAGACAAATAGTTTATTCACCCTTTTTAATTTCTGAACGCNCTATTAAATTAAAATTAGAATTAAAGCGTTTCCCAATTTGCCCCACGACCTTAAGATTGAAAAAGAATTTTGTATTTCCGAAAACAAATAATACAATGGGTTAGTTCTCAAATTGCTCCACATGTTTTCTTCAAAGGTTTATAAAAATAAATATTATATTTAAATAACATTTAAGCAATCATCTCCGTAGACTTCTGCTGTCCTAGTACTTGTCGTAACTAATAACGATTCAATTTTAACCCTTTATTTTTATTTTTGGCCATTATTTCGCTAAGGTAAGTCGCTTATGCATCTTCTTCCAATTCAGTTCTGATTCCCTAGTACTTAGCTGAATGTCCATCGATATTTAATACGAAACCTTTATGATGTTCTAAATGTTTCATCGTATATGCGTTTAAAAGAATAAACCCATTTTCTATAAAATTAAAATTAGTAAGGTATTATGACTATACGGTAAATATACAAATCATAAACAAAGTTTTTTTTGCTGGGGAGTTTGTTGCGCCACTTCTTCTTCCCAGCAAAAACACAAAGGAAGTGGTGAAGGGCGGGCGTTTTGGGGGCTGTCTGATGTAATTTTGACGTTCGAAAAGTGCTGTTTTCAGCCTACTTTGAATAAATGCTTTTTGATTTTGTTTTGATACAAAATCGATGTTATATTTACCATACAACATCCTCAAGTGTGTAACATCTTTAAAATAAAGATTTTTCAAGTTACAGCTGATATATTGCGGACGCGGTAGCTGCTATCTTATGCATACGTCTTCCATTGCTTAATGGAATTATAAGGTAAGTATTTCATTGGATAATGATGTTATATTCGCCTTACAATGTTTATTTATGTTCTTTATTAGCGACTTCAGTTTGATTTATTTTAAGGACACACAGAGTTGTATTCCTTTATCAATTGTTTTTTTAACTAAATCATCTGGGTAGCTTAGCTAGAAAATTTATCAAAAATGTATATAGAACTATCTGTCAGATAGTTATCTGGAATTTTATCTGGAACCTAAGGAACTGGCCGCTGATTTAATCTATATATAAAAAAGAAAGTCGGGTTTGTTCAAACACTTATAACTCGAGATCTGCTGGACCGATTTTCATGGTTTTTGTTCGTTGGATTCGTCTCGCCCCGAATAACAGAATACATCTTAAAACAATAAAAAATACGAATACATAAAAAAAGAAAGATTTTACTTAAAACGTTCATTTTTTTCGTACCTGTCAAATACTGGGTTATTCTCAAATGCCCCATTCTTTTGTTTAGCAAACGCGAACATCGATTCTCAAATGCATCCACGGCATTTTTATTTAGAAATAAATATTACAGTAAAAAGGTACTTAAGTTTCATTTTGACCCCACGAATACTTCAAATATTGTAAATTATTTTAAATATTGTTGTATCTCAATGTTCCTTTTCTTCCATAACATCTTGCTGAGGACAGTCGTATAAAAATGTTATGCGTCGTGACAACTGAATTAGATAGGTGGTTTAT
>NWSH02000601.1:5023817-5035788 GCA_002382865.2 Heliothis virescens | reverse complement strand
AAAATAAAGGGGTTAAATTGAATCGTTATTAGTTACGACAAGTACTAGGACAGCAGAAGTCTACGGAGATGATTGCTTAAATGTTATTTAAATATAATATTTATTTTTATAAACCTTTGAAGAAAACATGTGAGCTATTTTTGGCCATTATTTCGCTAAGGTAAGTTGCTTATGCATCTTCTTCCAATTCAGTTCTGATTCCCTAGTACTTAGCTGAATGTCCATCGATATTTATTAATACGAAACCTTTATTATGATGTTCTAAATGTTTCATCGTATATGCGTTTAAAAGAATAAACCACCTATCTAATTCAGTTGTCACGACGCATAACATTTTTATACCGACTGTTCCTCAGCAAGATGTTATGGAAGAAAAGGAACATTGAGATACAACAATATTTAAAATAATTTACAATATTTGAAGTATTCGTGGGTCAAAATGAAACTTAAAGTACCTTTTTACTGTAATATTTATTTCTAAATAAAAATGCCGTGGATGCATTTGAGAATCGATGTTCGCGTTTGCTAAACAAAAGAATGGGGCAGTTTGAGAATAACCCAGTATTTGACAGGTACGAAAAAAATGAACGTTTTAAGTAAAATCTTTCTTTTTTTATGTATTCGTATTTTTTTATTGTTTTTAAGATGTATTCTGTTATTCGGGGCGGAGACGAATCCAACGAACCAAAAACCATGAAAATCGGTCCAGCAGATCTCGAGTTATAAGTGTTTGAACAAACCCGACTTTCTTTTATATATATAGATTAAATCAGCGGCCAGTTCCTTAGGTTCCAGATAAAATTCCAGATAACTATCTGACAGATAGTTCTATATACATTTTTGATAAATTTTCTAGCTAAGCTACCCAGATGATTTAGTTAAAAAAACAATTGATAAAGGAATACAACTCTGTGTGTCCTTAAAATAAATCAAACTGAAGTCGCTAATAAAGAACATAAATAAACATTGTAAGGCGAATATAACATCATTATCCAATGAAATACTTACCTGATAATTCCATTAAGCAATGGAAGACGTATGCATAAGATAGCAGCTACCGCGTCCGCAATATATCAGCTGTAACTTGAAAAATCTTTATTTTAAAGATGTTACACACTTGAGGATGTTGTATGGTAAATATAACATCGATTTTGTATCAAAACAAAATCAAAAAGCATTTATTCAAAGTAGGCTGAAAACAGCACTTTTCGAACGTCAAAATTACATCAGACAGCCCCCAAAACGCCCGCCCTTCACCACTTCCTTTGTGTTTTTGCTGGGAAGAAGAAGTGGCGCAACAAACTCCCCAGCAAAAAAAACTTTGTTATGATTTGTATATTTACAGTAATAGTCATAATACCTTACTAATTTTAATTTTATAAGAAAATTGGTTTGCACACCTTACCCCCCACAGAATCACTCTAGTACCTACTCTAAGGTTGGCTGTAAAAAAAAAAACTCAACTTTAGGTTAAGCTGGTGTCATTGTAAATAAGCTGTCTGTAGTATATAGGTAGTAACGTCTCACATGCCAATCGAATGATAATCGAGTATGAGTCGATGAGCTACATAATGACTGTGTGTTTTGAAAATGACGTTAAAAAGACAGTAGTCATAAGCCAGAAAGTCTAACTATCAGTTTTAGTAAGTGGTATCGTGTGTTGTTGGCTGTGGCGCCATGTGAAGAATGGCACTTAGCTGCACTTGGTTAGAATCGAAGCCGACCCCAACATAGCCCGGAAAAGACTAGGAAGATGATGATGTACATTTTGTATGCAACGTTGAGGAACACATCAATATGTAGAGACCTGCATCAATTAATCTGAAACCCGTCATTAGTAATGAAACCATTGCTCAGAAATGGCACAATACATAGCAGATGAAGAAAAGTCAAATCAAAAAGACCATGTGTGTTATCTATGCAGACAATAAATTCTTAGCTTACTCAATAATCTAAAATCCAATCCCCGTCGCGTCAATACAACTAAATGTACCACACATGAGTATTGGCACGAAACGAGGTGTAGCAAACCAACACTCCATAAGTGTACATACGGCTTTAATCCAAAGATTTGTGCGGCGTATAAACAGTGGCTATTAAGGGGCGGTCCACGATTTACGACCAATTAAAATCTATATCGTGGAGCCAATTAAACCTCTAGTGGTTTATTAGTATTGAACCTTGTGTTTATCGAGTCTGTGGCATTTGGACCGGTCTGCTACTTACCTAGTACGAAGACCGAAGTTATTGGATTATCTTTACTTAATTAAGCCTCGCCTACTGAAAATGTATTTTTTCTTTTGTTTCATTTTATTCGTTTTTATCTAATATGCTGGTGATAGTTGCGAATAAATGATGCAGTTGTGTGAAGAGTAATTTTATTAAATTACATTTTTAGTTGCTTCATTATACTTATACTGTAAGTATAGTGCAGTATAGTGTACATAGATAGGTACTTGTTTATTAATACTACAACATGAATTATAGTATCTAGATAGGTGATTAATATAACATTAGAATTGTATATCAGTTTTAAAAGTGTACATGTTACTAAGTTACAATATTTTGCGTTCACAGTTATAGTGCGTGCATATAAAGAATCTAGTTATCTATTTTATCTTATATAGGACCTTTGTAAAGTACTTACATAAAAGTTCTAGAGTTAAGAAAGAGCACCTTAGGAGCTAGTAGAGAAAATTTTCCTGTTAAAACTTTTGCAGGAATTATTCAGTTTATTCTGTTTCTGAAAAGTAAAGTTTGTGACATAAAATATTAGCTATAGACGGCAATAAACATTGTTATTGTTGACATATTTACGAACTGACTAAACATTATTTATAACTAATAACTTAATATTAAGCTTACATTAAAAATATTTAATTTAATATATTTGGTGATTACCAAGGAAGTCATAAGAGCAAAATTATAATAACAAATTGACATAATTTTTTTATATACTTACATATACCTAGCTGTATTAGGAGATGATCATTAATTAACCTTATCGACCAAACATCGTATATTTAATATTTTAATTGGGTTATAATTCTTAAAATCTAGTTGATTACATAAACTTATAAAAATATTTCGCATTTTATCAAGTTCATCATCAGAATTGATTTAATAGAAATACTACGTGAATTAACTGATTGCTATTTTTTTTTTGAACAGGTACTTATCTGTTCAAAAATAATAATGGACATGATTAATTCATGTTAACAGAATATTTTTTTTTTTAAGTTTAGACTGAATGTATTTACTTTCACTAATAATTATAATTAGTAGCCGAAAACAAAATCCAACAAGATTCGTTTCTTCTTAGATTGAAATCCAATTAGAACCATCTTGTTTTCAATCTAGTTAGATACTATACTTTCTTAAGCTAGATTGTCTAGTTTCATCTTCTCCTAAATACTCACAAAATAAAAACTCCTATTGTTAAATAAAAAAAAACAAAAGATCTCCCAAAAAAATAATTGAAGGAAAAACGCAAAACTAATCACTTAAACTTTCCAATCCCATCGTAGGCCATGCAGGGTCAATACAACAAATTTTCAATTACCCCCAATGGTAGCAAATTCAGCTGAAATGTAAATTATTTCAGCGTGTGCATTATAAATATAATTGTAGGTGTTACTGGGCGGGGAATGGCGGGCCAATGGCGTGGCGAGGCTGCGTTTGGGCGCCGCCCGCTGAAAGACTGATGTTTTGCCCGCGAAGCCTCCGTCGGGGACGCTACACTCGCATGGCACGGAAATGTTACTGTTGCATGTTTTTTGAATTCAGAATGCGACGATTTTGCTTGAAGGTTGGGACCTCTTTCAAGGATTTATTTAAATTTTATGACAGCCTTATGGGTGGCTTTTACGAGTTGGTATCACAGAAATTGAAATTGTCTTGCATAATTACGATAGCTAAAAATAACAATAATATCATGTCCCATAGTTCATAATCGGAACACATTATCTTGTCTTTAAATTAAAAGTTAAATAATACTTGACAAATAATAAGTTTATAGAGTCAAACTTAAAACTATTAACATCATCATCAAAATTATACAAAATACCATAGTCCTCTGTCTATTCTATCTACGAGAGTCGACGACAGTTTTATTTCAGATATTAAATTATGCCCTATAGAAAAATTATTTGCTTAATTCAATAATGATGAATGACAGTCATAAACGAGTAATTACATTCTTCAAATAATTATAATAATAAGCTTTAGCGTTTACGCTTGTGACGGGAAATCAAAATCACTCGTTCATCGGCTATGATGATTGCCTAACAAATAAATTAAGTAAACATTAATAAAACAGTATTTACAGCAACTAGCGCAAATAATAATTAGAGTCATAGGACGACTCAGAAAATAATATGACCAGCGACTACAACAATTAGTCACAATTTTCGATACAAACAACGAAAATAAAACGAACACGGTTCCCAAATCCAGTAGCAGTTCACCTTAAAGCAACTCAATACATTACACAACATATGGATATTTAGTATCACCAAATGACTCATAAAATTGCCCAAATATCCCACAACACTGTAAATTTATCGTTGAACACATCAGCCACCTCATAAACCCGTCAAGGTGGATCATTCACACGAACGAAATGCTCTCATGTCAATCATTAAAGTCAAACAAAATATAAAAATCAATTTACGCGACATATTCATACCATTATGTGGTAGTGGAAACCACTTCATTACCACTCATGGTCCCCATAAAAGTGCTCAGGTTCCCGCGCACAATGCCGCCATGATTTACCACGCGAATATATCTCAATATGTAATAATAGTTTGTTCATTGTTAATTCGTACCACTCCGTGCCCCAGAACAATAAATTCGCGATTAGACATAAAGCAGAAATGTGTCTACGGTGATTTAAATGCGAAGGGAAGACCCTATTGCTATTTACCTGAAGTGTATTGAGCATTCGATGTGATATAACGTGGACCACAATGTAGCGAAAATAGCATTTTTTTGTGTGTGTGAAATGCAATTCTGTACGATCATTATGGATTCGCATTTCTTTTGTTACAGCCGACAAAATGGATTGGAATTTCTTTTATTTTTTGTTGAGAGAAATGGTTCGCTTTGAAGTGAAGATGAACAATAAATGTTTAAAAAGTCGTGTTGGTTTATGAGGTTTTTAAGAGTAAGTTAAATGTATAAACACACAGTAAATAAAATTTATACGAGTATGATGGAAGAAATGGCAACGAAAATTTTATGACTGAAAATATTTCAAATATTATTTGTTGTTTGGCTAAAAGATTGGAATCGCCTTGAAGATAATTGCATGATGACTACTTGAAATTGAAACATTAATCGAAATAATTATTTTCGCACCTTCAAAAGTATCTCGGCCCATTTTCATTTTATTAAGTTATTAAAATCATATCATTATGAAGCATTCCACAAAAATGACACTCATTTCGTCACACATATTCCAAAGATGACTCAGTCGGCAAAATATTGAAACAACTTGCCTGACAACTTAACAATTCAACATACAAAAACTCACATTTTGAAAACGTCATCTTCAAACATAGATTTCGGCCGAAACAAAGCTTTTTAAGCAATCCTTCAGATTTATTACAAATAAAGGGCCATAGAAGGCACACTTGAATTTCAACATAATCTTTATGTGGCCATTAATATATTCCTGGACTTATTTAT
Organism: Heliothis virescens; assembly: GCA_002382865.2. Taxonomy (NCBI): domain Eukaryota; kingdom Metazoa; phylum Arthropoda; class Insecta; order Lepidoptera; family Noctuidae; genus Heliothis; species Heliothis virescens. The sequence goes on along the minus strand of NWSH02000601.1, from coordinate 5,030,097 downwards.
TGAGTCCCAAAGGAGGAACCAGGCAGGTGGTCGCCGCTTAATCAAGACGTTACCGAAAAAAAACCTGTAGCCATATTTTCTTTTTTGTCTGAATTATTGCCCGACCCAAGTCAAGTTATTCGGGGAGAACTAGACCCCGTTTTGTTTAGTTATTTATATAATGCATTTTAATACGATGGGAAAGGCATACGTTATAATGAATATATTAGCAGTAAAGTAAGGAATACACTGTGGAAACCAGTTGTGTGCAGTAAAGTAACATTACGACATGTTAATAATGTGAACAAATGTACGTTTAATAGTTGGGCACTGGCTATGACTTATTATGAAGATAATAGGTACGGGTGAAAGGTGTCTTTCTAATGCTATAAGTACACACACGGGAAAGGCATTCAAATCTTTAAGGTGTGTTGAAAATAAATACTCGAATTAACATATACACAGAATGTGTTGATGATGTGGAAATAATATAGCTTCGTAGCTTTAATCCTTTCGCTAATATAGCAATAAATTACAGCATTACCAATATTGTAACTATATGATTGTTTCGATATAAAATATGTTAATTATGGCTGTGTCAGAGAGGTTAAATACATAACCTCTTGCGCAGAAACCACAATATATTCCAATTTTAAATATAATATTATACTTCATCCTCCAATCCTTGCACGCGGATTAAAAAAATATATAATTATATCGAATTAATTCGCAATTCAAATCAGTTGACGAGGTATTCCTCGAACCGCCATATATTGAAACGCACCGGATGAAGCGCTCCTTTATTATTCCTCGCTCCTTTTATTTAGATTTATATAAAATTCCTGTAGGGAGCACTACATAAAGAGCGCTCCGAGGAATAACAATGGAGCACTTCATTAGGTGCGTTTCAAAACCGTGGCGCTTCGAGGAATACCTTCGCTCCGCAACAAAAAATGAACTTAGAACCTCACTACATACTAACCCAATACACATATCAGTCGAAACACCCAATAATACACCCTTAAAATAGTCGGTACGCAAAACAAAAGAAATAAGCCGGACCAAAACAGTTGTAGGTACGGCGAAGGTGCAATAAAACACCATCCTACGGAGATCCGAGCCGAGATACCGAGTTGATTTAGCCATCTTGCTCTAAAGATTTACGCAACTGCGGGATTAGCTTTATGTTGACGATCAGTCGTTATGTACGGCGGACAACTTTGTATATGATAGCCGTTCGTTTTGGTGTTAAAATAGTTAGAATGTATGGGTGTTTTAGGTTAGTTTCTTGTTGGAATGTCTTGTTTTGTGAGAAGTTATATTAATAAATCAAATTTGATCATTGTTACATGTTTTTAGTTAACTAAGGGTCAGTTTTTACTTGAAAAGAATATACGACTATACATATCTAAGCTAATGTATAACTATAATACTTTTTCGAATTTCTCTTTCTTTTTTAAGGAACAGAATGCTGCTTTGTTGTTGAAATTTTTAAACTAACTTGGCTTATAACTTCCACTTTTAAATGGCCAATCAATCTTAATATTTTTTAATAGCGTATGTAATTATGGTTGAATAGGGCAGTAACAAAAAAAACTTTCAATCATAAAACTAGTGGTGACTTAACCAGTTCCCACAATCATCCCATCATAATACAACTACAACCTAATCCATACTACTGTCCACTGCATTACACGTTGTTTAAAAAAACGCCCTTTTTGGAAACTTATCCTCCGAGGGCGAGGGGCCAACAAAAGATAAAAGAGATATATAAGTGGCCCTCACAGTACCATCGAGTCGTTACAACAGCAGTAAAATATTTCAAATTGTACCAAATGCCGTGGAAAACGGAACTTACGCGTTTTCACCCCTCTCGCCCTTCTGCCTCCCTGGTACTATGTGTTTTTAATTTCGTTTTCGATTTTTCCATGCTATTGGTAATGTTCGTAATTAGTGATGTTTTTTATTTGCTTTAATGGCTCTAAATGGCGTTTTGGAATATATTATAATGTTTTTACTTAATAGTCTTAACGATCGGTTTGTAATGGTCAAATAATAATCAACCAAAATGGTCTATTTCACAGTTTGATGTGACTAAAAGTTGATGATATTGATCAAAATTTGTGCATAAGTAATTTACTTCAGTCAAAAATAACGAAGTCCTTTCTAGTAGAAAATATTCGCTTCCATCGCATTTCCGACTCATAATTTATCCCACACACTTTATGTAACCAGCCAGGATCTTAAACACAGCCCATAATATTAGTTACCCACAATTCGAAATCAACTCAAATATTATAATTTCAAACGCAATTCCGCAATGGGCAGCCGTAACGAAACTGGACATGACATTTCAATAACTCTGACTATAAACCAATTACAACCCACGCTGTATAATGTTCATCTGTTCTATATAACGTATATAGCAGCACTATAGATACACCATATATCCATTCCCATGATACAACAATGACTTACAATTAGATGCAAATATTATTTCAATGGTGGTATTAACAGGATAGGGTCAGTCATGCAAATGTTGCTGGATTTCCCTAGCGGCTATCCCTTTTGTATGAAGTAATAACTTTAGCTGTTCCCAGTTTATTTGTTACACGGTCCAGTGAAGGGGTGGTCAATATATTTGGCGGGTGTATCAGTTGAAAGGATGGGAGGATTTTAAAATTTTTGTTGACATGCTTTTTATGTCACCTTTTTCTAAAACACGGAATTATTGATGCTGTTATTAGGTACCTACACATAATTTTAGCAGCATGTCGTGGGTGAACTGACATGATCTTCTTACACAATGATATCAAATGCAAAAAAAATAATAATTAAAAAACTCATAATTCACATTTTTAATAATCGCAGGAAATGTGATATGCGCATACGCGTAATGTCATCTTAGGATTTGAAAGACATATACTATCTATGGATATTATGCATACGCCATTACAAAATACATAGTACAATTTAATCAATATTCAAATTTAGATCTTTCCCATCGCATCACCAAAAACTTATACTTTCTTGCTTCCTAACTACACTTCGTAAGTAAATACCTATAGGCTACCAATACACATCCCTACATAAAGCAGGTTGGTACAGCACTATATAGAGATGTTCGTGTTCAACGTACCGCGGGCAGTTTCACGCATGGTCGCCGCTTGAGACCATACTGTTTGTTTTGCTGATGTTATGTTTTAACTGTGTAGGTAAGTATGAGTTTTTGAGGGTAAGAATGTTTCGGTGCTGAAATGGGTTGTACTGTTAAGGACATTGAAATATATTTTTTTGTGGATGATAAATGTTTTTGAGCAGAGTAAGGAGAAGGTGCTGAAAGAGCTGAAAAGAAAGCCTTTTTGATGAAAAAAATAAGAAAACATCTACTCTGGTATACCATGAGCGCATCAGTGTGCAATAGTAACTAATTTCCACTGTCTCGAAAATGAAACCGCGTTGTTCCACAAATTAGCCTGTAATGTAATAAAACCTTAATAATGTAATTTTATTCCTACCAAACAACATATTCTACAACCATTAGAACTTATTTCCATAATTCTAAACTGCAGAAACCCACAAATTATTTGAACTACAAACCAAGTAAGCTATTACACATACCAGTTACAATAGAGTAATCAAAACAACCATAATTACATCCTACACTCATAAAATTGAGTACAATATCAACCAAACAAAGAGGATAGCGTGCAAAGAGTTCGTAAAACCTCCCCTAGTTTACGTTACAGCATAATAGATGGCGTTACGTGCATCAATTTTAGATCGATACAAGGAAATAATGTGCCCTCAATGTTGTTTTGAATTGATAGCAACCTCATTTTGAATGTTCGATTTTAGTTTTATTTTAATTCGGGTTTTTAGTTCAGAGAAAAGAATACTCTATTTGAAAGAACTTTTTGGTAATTATTTAGGACCTAAAATTCTAAAAAACTTTTATGTATTTTAGAGTTAAAATACATAACATCTTTGACAGTAATCTAGAATTTATAACTAATATTGAAAAGCTAAGTTAATAGAATAAATAATTTAGCGAATGCTTTTATCTTAAAGTCGTTGTTCCACTTGGATTGAACTTCTTAGTAGTTCAACGGGTCATGGTTTGAACTTTCAACCTTATAATGCTTTTCTAATACCCTAACCTAACTACCACCTAAAACATTATGTATACATAGAATGTCCTTAATATAATATTAAATAAATTGTATATTGGAAATAAATGGTCAATAGATGAGAATGATTTTTGAAATCTGATTTTTTATTTTCCGAACAAACATGAGAGAGGTCTTTCTCAGGTAATCCGTGTAACCTATGCACTCGTTATCGTAAATCTCACAAACTCACACATTATACATGTAAATGTCTTACATAATACACTGTGGAATTATTCCGAGTAGGCAGTCCCTTCGACTTTAATGGCTGTGTTGAATAATGTTATACTTTTATGTTTGTTTCATGAAATGTTAATGAATGGGTGTAGGTGAGAGAATAATATTTTGAAGCCTTTTTCACTTACTCTGCCGTACTCTTTAAAGATCTTTGATAATAGATAACACATTTGATACCTTAATAACATCTCAAGCCATATAATTTTCCCTAAAATTGTGAGCGCCTATTTTCACTTTATTTCAATTTGGTGTTCAGAAATGTCCTAACCACATCCAGCGATAACCCAGCGCCTGAAAAAAAAATTTTCACCAACCAAACATCTTGACAATTCAATTCAGAATTTTATCATCGAAACGGCCCACTGAAACTTACCTCAAAGTCACCAGTTCCGCAGTAAAGGTGTGTGCTAAAATAAATATATGCATAAGGTCCCTTTGTGAATAGTCGTTGTTATTGAAATAAGGTGTCTGAGGCAGCATCCGATCGCGGTTATCGATACAGTTTTATAGATAATCCGCGCGTCTACCCGTCTTGTTTACTTCCTTAAGATATCGCGTTGTAAAACCTTGTTATGTTTGTCTTGAAATACCTGAAGGATTTTCTACGTGTAGATTTTGAATTTTGCAAGTGAAATCTCTATTTTGTGAGCGTGGTGAACATGGAAATAATTAGCATTTTGTGTCAATATCTAAGGATAGTCCAGGTTTTCAATAAAATGTCTTAACATGGTTACTTATAAAGAGCTTATAATGTACTATATGTGTACAAGATCATGAAATAATCTCGTAAGTGAGCTAGATCACAGAATTATAAATTTACATTTCAATTGAAATAGGACAATTGTATAAAACTTTTTATAACGTAACAAAATTATTATATGTGCTGTAACATATGCATGTTCATAACAACTATGGCTCATAAAAAACAACCATACGTATGAAAAAATAAATAAAGTCATATATTTCGAAATTATTTCATTTAAAATAACTTTAAAAGTGTATCACGCATGGCACGATTTACGAATAAGTGTCACGCGACGCGAAATAATCTGCTAATGAACAGAAAGCTTTTAAGCTTATTTAATGAGGTTTTTGAACAAATTATTAATGTTTTATTTAGAGGTTCAGAACATCTGCTTTGTCTCACAGAATCTTAATAATAATATTTTTGATATAAATTTGATAATGATTTATATCAAAAACTTAATTGATTGAATATCAATATGTATTTATTGAATAGATAACTAACAAAAAATAAACAATATATTACAAATATGTACATTACGCGTCAAAGTATAAAGTCCCAATACGGATATGCCCGGCAACCTCTGCTCTCAGAGACAATGGGACGGGCCGCTCTGTAGCACTATACGGAATAACCTATTAGATACGTGTAGTAGTGCTGCTGAGCGAGCCCGTTTGTTGGCTGTGGGAGAGTGGGAGTCGGGTCTCTGGTTACAGGCGATCCCGTCAGCCAGCATAGGTACTATGCTGGATGACACCACGTTCCGCATCGCTACATGCCTGCGGTTAGGCGCTCCCTGTGTTGCTCCGCATCGCTGCCATTGCGGAGAAGCTGTCGACAGCCTAGGACACCATGGCCTGTCGTGCTGCAGAAGTGCTGGCCGGATTTCACGGCACGCCAGCATAAACGACATTATCCGTCGAGCACTTTCCACCGCCGGTGTACCAGCCGTTTTAGAGCCTAATGGACTGGTACGTGACGACGGGAAGCGACCGGACGGTATGACGTTGTTGCCTTGGAAGTTGGGTAGGCCCTTGGTGTGGGATGCAACGTGCGTCGACACCCTGGCGCCATCACATCTTCCCAGTACGGTAAGCTGTGCAGGTGCGGCTGCTGCTTCTGCAGAGACCTCCAAACGGCGCAAATATAG
>NWSH02000601.1:5001412-5011876 GCA_002382865.2 Heliothis virescens | reverse complement strand
AAAAACACGTGTTTAGTCCTACTGTACCAAATAGGGTACACCATAATTTACGAATAAATTGAGAAAAAGCAAATTATTTTTTAGATCAAATATCCAATGTATTTTACAAATTAGTATTTTATTATTATATTTAGTCGCAAATTATTTGAAAAATACATTTTTTTTTAGTATATTTACCTGTTAGAAGTCATGTCGTGACAGGAAATAATAATTTACTAAAATAATTCAATCAATATGCACTGTTATTGTCTCATTACTGCACTGGCGTATTTTTTTTCTGTTAGGACAACTCATCTATTTTGCATTGACACCAAACTGTAAGATAATAACAATGAAGGTACCTGCAAATATTTTTTCCTAACAGCTGTACCACATACGGGACGGTAGGTCTAAATGGGTTAATATATATATTTTTTTAATTTTAGTATTTGTTGTTATAGCGGCAACGGAAATACATAATTTGTGAAAATTTCAGCTTTCCAGCTATCACGGTTAATGTGATAGAGCCTGGAGACAGACAAAGTAGTCTTAGTAATAGGGTCCCGTTTNAAGATAGCTACAACAAAGAGCCTACTTAAACTAACATAAAAAGCAGGTGAATAACACATAACTGTATTCCACTATTTATATTTACCACTTAATTATAACACTTGCGTACCAAATTTGAATATTATCATTAGTATAATCAAATCCCTAGGAAATATTAAAAAAATATATAACAAGACGCATTTACATAGAAAGTGTTAGTTAAGGAAGTGTGAAGTTTTTAACATATAGTTTTAGTTTCATAATTTCCTTTAAAAGTAATATAGTTATCGTATAACAGATCAAAGGATGCGACTGGATATAAAAATTAATGGTTACAAACACTCCATTTTAGAGAGTAACTCGAGGCAAATCTCGGATAGAGTCGAATACGAAGATGTAAGACAATGACGTCTTTACTGGATGAGCTAGATTCTAGAAGAATCGATAAAAAAATACTTAGGTATCAAAATTATACTTATCGAGAACTAACTGCCAAACAGTGTGATTGGTAACTTAAACTTTAGTCTGAATATAAATTCAGTTTAAAAAAAAACTTGCTCCTTATTAACTAATTTTACCTTAAAATTCCAAATTAATGAATGCTCAGTTATTTTAATTACAATTGTAATATTTTCTCCCTTCTATGTTGAAAGCGTGTTGCACGTTTATCAGCGACATAAATCAACATAAAACGTCACATTACAATATCATAGTCACGTAATAAAGTAATTAAACATTTTACGACACATCGTGTAAATTAGCTTAATTGACAGGATAGAAAATTATGTAGAAAAACGGTGATGTTTTTAAAATCGTAACGAAGTAAGTAATTTGATTAGATTGAGTATCTGCATTACAAATTAGCTTGCGAAATGATTTAATTGCCAATTTGAAAAAAAAGATTCAAATCACTTGTAAGGTTATCTTTTGAAAACCAAATTGATTTGCTTATTTAAAATTCTTCCCACGTTTTTCTTTAATCGAATGCTATTTATTGAATAAAAAAATAGGTTTCCATGATCATGATCAATTACGTAACACCATTTAAAAGACACTTCTGCTACATCTAAGTCTGGGTATCAAAAGCTACGTTGCAGTCAACAATGGCGCCCGATAGTGGCACAATAAACCGCCTCAAATGGCCCGGAACTTTTTCTCTAATGGTTTATTTAAAAAATCTCACAATTTTCATTGGGACTTTCCTTCGGGGGTGGCACATAAATCTCTTTTATTCGCCTCCTGAGACATTCAGCTTTTGATCGGAATGGCTTTTATGTGATGTTTGTGCTCTTCTTAGTATCTTCGTGATTTAATGTTATGGTCTGGTCGACGTGTCCTTCTTTCATAGACACGACTCCTTAGAAACTGAGAGGTTTGTGCCGCTGTTGAATACGTAAGGAACCCTGTTTTATCGCCGTGTATTTCGTATTAATGGAGTCTGAAATCGGCTGAGATTCGGGTCAAGTGAAAATGTTTGGCATGCACTTTGATATACTTAATAAAGTATGGAGGTAACAATTTTTTCTAAAGTCTTATTCTTGAAACTCAGCTTGTTTGTTTCACAGAATGGTTAAAAATACATCTTCATTAAAATCCTTTCCCATTTAAAGCAACCCCAAACTTAAACGATATTCTCCCGAATGCCATTCCCGGTATTTACATTCCTGAGATCCTCAAACACATCAGCGTGCCCCCTCAAAAGCCGCGGTATCGAAGCCGTCAGGGTCAGGCAATCGCGTTTACGACGCATAAAAGTTAGTCTTTATAGGCTCTCCGTGTATAAAAGTGGCGTTTATGCCTTTTTAATTAATTGTCGTGCCGTTAAAGGCCATATCAGCTTTGTCGTTGATGGCTGATGCCAGGAAAATTGTTAACGAATAGTGATTTAATAATAAACTGTATTTGATGGTCGGACAGTTCATAAAAGTCTCGTAAAATGCTCGTTGTAAATCGTTAAGTTCGTAAATTTTCCCACAAACGTGATTTATACTTCTCGTTACAGCAACTGATATGTTTTAGTGAAAGGATTTTATTACACTAAATTGGTTGAGTGTTATTAAAATCCGTGTTAAAAGCGTTCGACTAATTTATAATTATTACGGTCCGAGCATAAAAATCGAAGAAAAAATATCTTTATTAACATGTAAAGCTCATCGAAATATACATTAATAAATTATTAGATCAATATATTCAGAGCCCGAAGTTTTTATAAGATAAAACACCCAATTAATCGATTTCGGTGGGCGGAGCTGAGATATCTTCATTGTACGATAAATTCAAACTAATGTTAACTTATACAGGATTGTATGAAAGCAACATCCATTAGTCACAGCTTGAAGCCCCATCTATTCTTGCTTACCGGTCGTTCTATCCGTGCAATAAATAAAAAGATTCTCCAAATAATTTTCCAACACTAAGTTATATTTTCCTCTTGGTTGGACCTTGACACCTGAACATAAATACCAAATTCCCTTAATTCGTGTTTTAAGATTTAAAATTTATTAGGAATACATTATATGTACAGCCTGTTATGGACAGTTATTAATAATAACGAAGTGACATTCATAGTACGTATGGTACACGTGTCTCCTTAAGAAAATAAATTCACCGAGATGGGATTTACTTATTTATTGTAATTTCAGACATTCTTTTTACATTATAATCCCTTCGTTTCTCGTCCACCCTACAATGGAGTCAAGTTTAGAATGAAGTGTTAGATGTTTACTACGGAGAGGGTTATGGTAATCTATAGTCCCATAACGTCCCCAAAACTAACATGGACTAACTGCTTTATGCCATTAACCTTTCATGATGGTTTATCGGATACTTTAGTGTTACATGACGTAATAGATATACGTGTGTGCGTAACACCTAATATGGCAGACAATACCTACATTCCTATGTTGAGCTCTATGTGTGTACTACAATAGAAAAATGCTGCAACAACGCACATAAAAGTTATTAAAACATTCAATTATCCAACAAAAAGTCAACCCCACGCTACCGCTGACGGTATTTACGACCTGCGCCAATTAATTTTTCCCTTCTTTTTTACTCCGTCAACAGTAAAGAGTACAAAATGGCCATAGACACAAATACAAGTGGCTATAAAATGAATGTAGCTGAGTCAGTGGTAGTGGGTGTCTCGAACGCGCATGTGCGGTACATTCCGGTACTTTTATTGATTTCAGTAGCACTAACGGTCCATAAAGCCGACGTGCCGGACCGGAGCCTCTACTCTATGCCCCTTATTAGGTACTCACGATTTCCACTGAGTTCTACTTGTTAACTTTTAAATAGGTAATTACTTCTTGAAGTTTTTTAAGCATTTAAAGAGCTTTAGCAGTTTAGAGTTGATTATGCAAGTAGCGTAAGGATTAAGATCTTTCAGGACGATTAGAATTTTGTAATTGCTAATAAATGTAAAGGGGAAGTTACTGCAAATATAAGATAGCAACGTTTTAAATTCGTTATGTATGAGTGATGGTTCTCGTGCATGTGAAGTAGGGTTAAAGTGCCGTTAATAATAATTATGTGTATTAAATGCGTAGGGCTACCTTGCGTAAGCCATTTTCATTGTATAAACAGTATGGACCCCCATTTTTCTCTTCAAAACAAACCAACCTGTAAATGCCGACGGCAGTCAATAAACACCCAACGCACGTATTTTCGGATTAACTACGTAGGGAGTCGCCAATCTTAATTGCCAACATTCTCTGCGGGCGCAACACGCGGTGGTCATTGGGACCTACGGACCTGCACTACATTATTTTGTTTGTACGCCTCATTAACGAGGGTTGACTAAATGTTTCTGTACTTGCGGTTGCAGTTAATGTTGTTACCGTAATATATTTGAAAGTCTTAATTAACTATACTCATACATGTTTCTATGAGTATCAAAAGTTTAACACAAAATAAAAACCTCTAAATCTGGAACACAGTGATGTAAATAAAATGCGAAAATCCTAAATGTTTAAACAAGTACAAGTATTCTACTCAACCATAATTCCTTACTTTGATCTCAGACACGGCATAAGCCAGAGATTGTCAACCCTAAGCACATAATAATGCTTCAGCGTAATATGAAAAGAGGACATTAGTGGGTGTTCGTCGACTGTAATATCAACGTTGCGACGGCTGCGGTGGTCGCAATAGGGCCTTTATTAAAACAAAATTTCTACCCGCAAAATGTCCACAAGCTCTGTCGGAACATTTCTACTTTGCGACTTGGAATATACGAATTTAAATTATTAAAAAGGTTTATGCATGCTTCTACATTCTTATAACGTTAGTTTGCGTTCTTAGAAATGCAATGTTCTTTACATAACTCGAGTTCTAGTATTAGTAACAATGTTCTTTATAGTGGAAATAAAATATTGAACAACTTGCAAAAGAAGAAATAGCAAGTTGTGTGGAATATTTTATTAGAAAGAACTAGTACGATGACACAAATAAAGTTCACCAACCAACTTAGAAATAACAAAACTAAAACATATTTCCTTGGAACTAGCAAAAAGAATTCGCACAAAATCAAGCCGGATTCGTGCAAACATTCCGTACAAGTTACTCAGTGATTTCATTCCGGAACCGAAAGTCCAAATTGAATCAAATATACCCTACTATCTACTGATTACAATATCTACTAGGTAGGTACAATATGTCCGCACACCGCACCGACCGTTCGGCAGTGAAGCGATGATTTCGGTACATTTGCCGAGACCGTAACGATGCCTGGAATCGTCTTGATGGACGCTATGAATGAGCTCTCACAACATAAAGAAATCCCCTTAAAAAGGGTAGCGTTGGGGTGGAATAAAAGAAGCCAGCGACGCTCAAAAATGTTCTTTGAAAGAAAATTAAATATGGAACGTTCGTTATGAAGAACGAACGGCTCGGAATTTAATTTTATATTAGAATAGTGACAATGGATGTTGTTTTAGAATTTATTTTATTTATTCCGTTGTGTTTGAAGAGGTTTTGTTCAAGAACATGTTGGGAACCATTGTCAGGTAGGATAGCTTCGGAGACGCAGTGGGTTTGGATAAGCTGAGGATGCCGTTTTGTCTCGCCGTGCCGCCTGGCGCTGTTCAGTGATATCTACTGAATACTCTAGGATTTACTTAAAGAACTCGGAAAGATTGAATACATTTTCACCGTTTATTTAAAAATATGGTTTTCAAATCAGACCTTTCATATTTATAAATAAGATCTACATTTGGACATGAATATGATGATGTATGATCACGAATAAAATATTTTTGTATTTTCTATCCAATATAACAGATAGAACCCATCTAATACTACAAAAGTACCTAACTTTCGATATCGGTCCCAAAATATAAATCGACTTTTCCTTTTTCTCGAGGCAACTAAAATAATTTCACAAAGACCCGATAAATATTTGTTCCAGCGAAAATATTATTCTTTCAGCATTTTCTTTCTTTGCATTCTTAGTATAAAACGGGAGATAACAATGTGAGTTAAAACCGTGTTTACACCGGCGGAAACTAAACCTATAGATTGCTGCAGTGAAATAAACTATTCTAGTGTTTAATATTTATTTTTATTCATAGTTTAACCACTAACAGTACGTGTTGTGCCTGTATACGGAACCGTAATTAACACAATTAATTTAATCATGGCTCACAATAAAATTGTATGAGTGCGCACTTTAATACAATTGGTAGCTCGTTGCGTAACAATTATTTTGAATATTTTATACCGATTTTGAAAATATATTGTATTTAACAAAGTAAACTTGCATATTATTTCTCTTAATATCAAGGTTGGCGGTGTAGTATTTTGCCATATATTTTTTTCCTAGCACCCATATAGAAAGTAATACCTTCCTGGTTAAATAGGCTATCTATCACTGAAATATTTTTTCAAATCGGACCAATAGTTCCTGACATTAGCGCATTCAGGAATGCAAACAGAAAAACTCTTCAGCTTTATAATATTAGTATAGATTGACATATATAATATGTAAAGAAACAAAACAAACAAGAATGTCTTTTAGTGTTACATAATAAATCGGCAGAGTTGCTTTAGGAGCACTTTTCTGACCTCCCCCGCGGAATGGGGAGTAAACAAAACAACTTTTTTTCAACTCGGATGAATAAATAAGACGGAGGGTCGCAATCGTGGGGGCCATCCCCAGTGTTGGAATAGTCCTTGTTTGATTTGCATGTTTTAATCCTTTCCGAATCTTAGCCAGCCGGAATGGCGCGGAATAATTGTTTTAATGCAGATTTAAAGCTGTTAAAACTCATAACTTATGGAAACGTATTCATTTCAGTTGCTGTTTCAATGTAGCATTTACAAGCAATTTATCTTTGCTTGTAATACAGTATTACACGAACAAGATATTATTTCAACATCCAACATTACAAAGGCAACATAATTCCACTTTCACCGCACTGAATGACAAAATCCCGCGAAGCCGGGACTCGCCCTGTGAACCCCGGGCGATGAAACTAACGGCCCTGGGTATCAACAAAAGAGCAATAAGATATGCTTGGAAAAACTAGTGTATGCGTCCCGCGGGCGCACTCGGGGCCCCGGCCGGCGGCCCGACGTCGTTGGAGGGTTAAGAGGACATGCGTACGGTAAGACGATCCGGGAAATAAACGACTTTAGCTATTGCGTTGAAGACATTTGTGGTTGGAAATAGATTGATTTTCATTCGATTTCTGTATAATCGAATATTCCTTCGAATGATCTACGTAAATCATTATTTGAAGCTTTGTAAAACTTTTATCTTCGTTTGATGTTAAAGTCAGTATTATGTTGTCATTGAACAAAGATTAGTAGTTTCTATTGATGCTTAAGAAATCGATAGAGCTTAGCATACCTAAGTAAAGCTTAAAATTGAAATCTGTAAAGGCCATCCATAACTTATACCAAATTAAATCAACTTGGAAAACCCCTGAAGAACGGCAAAAGTCAACGTATTCACTAAATCATATTTTGTTCATTACTATTTACATAAAAGAATAAATATACAGATTAATACATAATTCAAGTCAACAGCATTGACTATTTATATCATTTAATTTATATGCACGTTTAAAAGATTAAAATGGCAATCCGGGAAAATTTATTGCAGTGATAATTTGAAAATACTTGTGATTAGGAAAACTGGCACTAAATCAAGATTAGATTAGTTATTTATCTATAGAAGTGACACGAACCGTTTATCATGGATTTAAATCATATTTAAATTAATCTTGGAATTGTTATACCTAGGTTAAGTTTAACCTTGTCTGAAATTGTTCAACTTTTCCTTGTACTATAGGCGAGTTGAATAAATGAACCGTGTTTAACCATATCAAAATGAATTAAGGTAAGCAGGTATAAAGAATATACTCTTTGAATGTTATGACCACACTATTGAATTAGTAAATTACTGTACCTATTGATAAAGATGATGTCTTAAGAAATAAATAATAATTAATGAAAATTTTCAGAAAAGTAATATATTACTTTCCTAAAGTTTTTCTTGCCTCCCCTAAAAAGACAAGGGATTCTAAAAATATGAATTGAGGCATACCTTATACTTAAGTATATCTTAACAGTGTATAATGTCTACAGTAAATAAATTCACCGTCAACCAATAAAACCAAATCCATAGTTTTTCGAGTCGTGCCACGTCTGCGATATATTGGAACAGGGTCGGCAGTGCTGGCAATATGTATAATTGCCGAGCCATACCCGGGACTAGGCCACACGTCACCGGGATTGCCGCGTATATCCCGGTAATTGGAGAGCAACCCGGGATTCCACTTTCTTTATTGCGAATAAACTAGTCCCGCACTGGTGCTGTTCTTGCATGCTGGTGGAAGTGATAAACGGAAAGCGATTTGTAAGATGTCTTAATTACAATTGGTGTTTGTGACTCAAATGTAATTGAGACAAAATATTTCTTATGGGTAACTTACTACATTACTAGTATCGCATGTTTGACAGTTATCAAAAAGGACATAGTAAGATTGTGACTGACTGAACACTTTCTAGAAGACGAAGGCAACAGTACTTTATCAATAGCTTTCTATTACTCCAATTAATAAGGCAGTTGAAAATTCTGAAAGCGTTGTTCTAGGCTCACTACAAAAAAATGGTTTAAGGAAAAACATAGGAAGTGGAGAGAGAGGGGTGTTTCGGCCTGTTCTTTTATCAAATTGCAGGTATTATAAAAATGATAAGTTTATATAAAGCACAAAAACACTTTATCTATGGACTGCTTAGAGTAAGAGATTACATCGCTCCCTCTTAACGTTTACACCAAACAATCGGAGATAGCATTTGTGTAATTTACTGGTTGAACTTACGATCGTACTCATTACTGAAAGTGTTTTGGAAACGATTTGTAATGGCCCGTTTTATTCCCGAACTAAGTAGGCGTACGCTATTTGAAATAGACTCCAAACCCGTTTGTACCGATATAAAAACGTTGTTACATCTCCACTACCCATTTTTTATTATGTAAATAGTTTACAAAATGCACATTTACTAATAATCGTGTATATTTCATTCGTTTATAGAATAGAATGGTCGAAATGGCCCAATGGTTGATTTGATGGCTTATTTATAGCGTGTTAATTTGAGATTGAAGTAAAAGATTACGTTTTACGAACTATTACGTTTGATGTTGAGAATAAAATGATACTTTCTTTGACATTTGAAGTTTTTTGTTGATGATGATTTTGTTTGATAGCTTCTTTATTTCCTTAATGATATTGTTGGTTGTAAAATGTATAGTTTATTCGTGTCTATGCTAATTTTGATGAACAAAGTTGGGTTAAATGTTTTTTGGCTTGTATTTGATATGTTAATAAATTCAATAATAATAAGAAAGTTTCACAATATTTAAATGAAAAGCCGTTATAATAAATTAAGTTTTACATTATTTAGTCTTTTTGTGAGTGTAGATATTTTCATCAAATTCCACCACCTCGAAAAATTATTTAATTTATAAAATATTATCTAATATTAATTTCATAGAATAAGTACTACTTCTTCTATACCATGAATTGAAAGGATCATACGAAAGTTTTAGCTTCAAAAAGTTTATCTTCCAGATATTTTTACCCACCATTATTAATTACATAAATTATTTAAAAAAGAACCTATAAAAAAAAACTTTTAAAATATTATAAAATGGAATCATCATCATCATCATCATCAGTGGCCTCTTACATCTATGACAGATGATTGAAACAGCAACCGTGTTAAATTATTTGCTTTTGGCACTTGCGCTGGTGGCTAACAAGGCCTATGCGGGAGCGACAACGCCGGTCGCAAAGTCGACAAACGAATTGTGTTCCCGGTGACGTTGGAGGTTGTGCCATTCGTTGGTGACGTAGGTCGCGCTTTTGGGAGAGCAGGTCGAACCAGGCATTATCATGCGCGACTATCCCATCTGATAATATTTTCCTCCATTTATCACGGTCACCAGAAACTTTATCCCAGATGTTCGGGTCAATGTTAAACGATACCATGTCCCGTTTAACGCTGTCTTTAAACCTCAGTAATGGCCGCCCAACTGGTCGTGTGGCGTTCGAAATTTGTCCAAGGAGAGTTTGTCTTGGCAAACGATTAGGCTCCATACGTTGCACATGCCCCAGCCAGCGCAATCTTCTTTGCTTAAGAAGTGCGGTAATGCTCGGCATGCTCGCGATACTAAGCACCTTCTCGTTTGTAACTCGATCCTTCCAAGAAATATCCAGTATACGCCGGAGACAGCGCATATGAAAGTTATTTAACTTTCGCTCCTGCTTGACATACGATGTCCAGGTCTCCGCGCCGTATAGGAGTATGGACAAGATGCAGGTATGATAAATAATCATCTTAGTCTTCGTAGTGAGATATTTGTTGTGCCATACTCTTGCGCTTAGCTTCCCGAACATCGTAGAGGCTTTGCCGATGCGGCTGTTT
>NWSH02000601.1:4944605-4981978 GCA_002382865.2 Heliothis virescens | reverse complement strand
AACAAAATATTATGAAATGATAAAATATTGATAGAGACCTTTTACTTTGACATGAATTATTATCTAACAAGCACAAGTTAATTTAACCTTTCATAGTTTCCCCTGAAAATAATCCAAATGAAAATCTGATTGAAAAAATAACAATTAAACATAATACATTATTTTAACCGACTCCCAAAAAGGAGGAGTATCTCAATTTGTTTGAATCTTTTACATATATTTTTTCACAAAACAGTCGCACAACACAAACTCAAAGGTTCCTTTCAGCGCCACGGGAATCAAAGGTTTCATGCCTCCAATCACGTTGATAGCGTAGAAGCCTTCGTCTCTACGTAGTTCGTATAAACGCTACTAGATGGCGCCACCAGTACATCACTGTTATATCCTCGTAAAATTAATTTCAGTGGTTATGTAATCACTTTTATGTAGTTTAAAGTGTTTTAGTATGATATTCAGATGAATTTTGTATGGAAATACCTGCATTTATTAGCGGCGTGTGTATTTTATTGTTACAGTTGGGATTTCTAGGATAATTTAGTAGATTTTGTGTCCATTACTATTTTAATATCTATCAATTTAAAATTAATTTACCTAATTAAATTAATAGGAAAACAGTAATTCAAATTAATCAGCGATGGCACTTTATTTTTTGGTTTAATACTTTATGACATCAAATTTAAACCTTAAACCTTGTTTGGTGTAAAATTTACTTAGGGCCGTTCCCAATAACCTATCTATCTCTGGATTTGCTTACTAGAGATAGAATCTTGACATTAGCCCCATATAACTACTTAAGTAATGTCAAATTCCTGTCTTTAGTAAGCAAATCCAGAGATAGACAGAATATTGAATTCCGCAGATAGGTTCATGATTTTTAAACGGTTTTATTTCTTGTATTACCTTCATAGGTTTTTTTAGTACGGATATTTT
Source organism: Heliothis virescens (assembly GCA_002382865.2). Classification (NCBI taxonomy): domain Eukaryota; kingdom Metazoa; phylum Arthropoda; class Insecta; order Lepidoptera; family Noctuidae; genus Heliothis; species Heliothis virescens. Next base: position 4,981,048 of record NWSH02000601.1, on the reverse strand, counting down.
GTTTCCCGTATAATAAAATGGCTACTTATCATAACATACATGCCTTAAAAACCTATACAGATAACATAATAAGTATCTGTGACCAATTAAGATCCATTTGCGGAACGATTTAAGGATGTAGGTACAGATAAGCACTAAATAAAATAGATAATCAAATTATTCACACGCTATTTACACATAATTTAATCATTTGGCTCAATTTAATTATCGAATAGATAACAGAACAAGTTCCTCTTAATCAGTTTTTTCACACACCAAAAAATTAACAAGATTAATATTTATCGCTTATCCAATTAAAAAAACATTCCCCTTTACAATAATTACAGTAAAAACTCGTTGTAACACGGCCATTATCACTTATATACTTAACAGAACGCCCCTATGCGATCTCCATTTCACATCATTGCTAAATTGGAGACACATACTCGTAAATCCTACTGTTTAATTTAATCAACACTGCTTCTTCACTTTTAAGTGCATATTACATAACAACCAACATATCTTGACCTCTGAATCAGAACCAATTCAACCCCCTTTACCTAAAAAAGTTTCAACAGAAAGGGGAAAGACAGGTCTACTTACGACAGACAGTAGGTTGTCCATAATTTCATTTATGTGGGAGCTTACCCACGCATGTTCTCTTTGACAAGTGTAAGATAAATTTTGTCTGCATAAGGGCTTAAAAAACGGATGCAATTTAGTTAACTTAAAAATAATTGTTTAGGTAGAAGGGTACTATTCTTAAAGAAAAAATAGTTCTTTTAGCAATTACTAAGTAACGTAAGAAGTATAGGTACACATTTTTCAAATCGGTTTAGTAATGAAACTCAATAATCTACATAAAAATATTTATTCCAAGCCAATGTTGACTTGTCGTTTATCATACTTACATTTCGCATAATGGAATAATTTCTCACGCAAATAAATAAACACTTTACAATAAAAATTATGTAAATAATAGCAAAAACTGAGAGATAAAACAAGAAAAAAAACAGCCGCCCACATGTTCATAAAAGACCACTTATTAAGCAATAGTATGTGTAAACAAAGTCATAGTACGATAAACATCAATATTTCGGTTTCCCAAAGAGACATTATGGATCATTGCTTATCATATTCCTATAACAATAATGACATTTCAAATTCAAATGTAAAATGGCGGCGGGTCGGGTGGGGTTCCTCCCTACCGGATGCGCAGCGCACCGTCGGAAACGAAGGGAATTATTTATGTGACTGTCATATATTATTTATTTTATTCCCAACTTTCGATGACATATTAATGTTCGGAACAACACATAACATTACCATTTAAATAATCAACGACCGTCGACCGTCACAATAGTTTTCCTCGTCGCTAAAAATCACGTAGACGACTATTAAAATTAATAAAACACCCACGTTGTTACAATATTGTTCATACATAATAAAGATAATGAATTTATGATTTTAATCTTTAATTTGCCTTTTAGTTGTCATTTTATCTACGCAGCCCGCATGATGACGCAATAAAACCCATCGACACACAGTAGGAATTTCATAGGTATCTAAAATGTTTATGTAAATAATATTATTTAAAGCAAATATATTTTGGGTTATTTATTGGCTATTATGTTAAACAGCGGCAAAAATGGCGTTTTATTTATGTGTTTTAGATAAGCGGTGTCTAAAACAGGTTTGCGTAGTTGTCTAATCTATAAATGGTTGTATTAGACGATCGTACACTTACTGAGAGTAAATAAAGCAACTTATATCAACAAAGAAGCATTTGGAATGGCAGATAATGAGCGTGGCCAGCGAAAAGGAACGAAATGTCTGGCTGGGAGAGGCTACGATATTTCCGGGCCATTTCACACTTTGTTGTTACCCTACAGTGTCATGGGCACGCGGCGGGGGAACTAGAAAGATGGTACAAATAAAATTGTTTTATGTGTGTATTCCTAGGTTGAGTCTACGATGCTCATTTTGTTATTAAAATAATTTTGTTGTTTCGTGTTATAATTGAGATTTCTGGAAATATTGGACACACTGCATTAAACGACATTTAACTAGCATGGTAGCCTAATAAACTAAAATCAATCGTCATAGCCGTGAAACATGCTGAAATCAATATGATGAATTTACAACATGCTATTTTTGTAACACATAGGTAGACGACGAAAAAGAACGGGCCACACGTCATGAATAAAGAAGCTAATTATACAAATGTAAACGACGTCACGACTGTTTCAAAGAAACGGAGTCTAGCCACGGCCCGGGAGATCGATACGATGAACTAGCGACAATTACGCTGACTCATAATCGCACAATAGCCCGCTAAGTAGCTAATCAATTCATCGAATGGCTAATGACTACATTATTCAAATTAATACGTGTGACAACACACCTATAAGTTATACCTTAATCGATTCCGACTCCAATTTGCTGGCAAGTTATCCGCCCAATTTAGAATTTACGAGAAAAAATATATATAAAAATCACCGATTGTTTCCGGATCAACGTTCGCGATATACAAAAAAGGCAATTTAGTTTTGCATCAATAACGTTCATGAAAATGCATGAAACTCTGATGAGTTCGAACGCGAAACAGTGCCGAACAAAGCGCGCTTTTCGAGTCGGAGTATTTACTGCCAGCGATAGCTCTCGCCGTAAAAACGTCAACGTGCGCCCGATCCTCGCCTCCTATCGTGTCCCTATCGCTGCCATAGATCCCCAGCTATCTATAAGCCACGACTTTTGATATACGACCGACAAACCATTGGTTGCTACGCCGGCCTCTGCCTAACTGTGATAAACACGCGGATTACGAAGCTACTCCATGATTACACGCCTATCGGTCATGACGACAGCTTTAAAACGAAAATAGACGCAATAAAATTATTAACATCGACAATTTTCCTGTTTTAGGTCATCAGTTTGGCCGTAAATTGGTCCACAATTTATTTATTGACGCTATTAATCTATTGCACCCACATTCACCGAAAATTGAGTAGGTTTAGACCTCCATTCCGACCATATTGATATATTTCCCAAGAAAAACATACGCTTTTCTAATGAAAATTGTTTATTAGTATATTTGTAGCAATACATCGTGGATTTTATTAGCATTCTTGAAGTTGTCCAAGTATAAATTAGTGAAAATGATCAATTTATTTAATTTTATTGTCAGTGATGGGAGACAAAACCATAATGTATATCTACTGTGAAATAACAATTCTGTATTTTCGGCAAGCGGCAAAATGCAAAACTATAGATTGTATTCGGTATAAATTACATTATCAGTAATTATGAATGCTAACGATATAATAACTGCTTACGTCCCTATGTTTACATGCTTGAGAACTCTCGATAGGCTACATGATTTTAACGCAGTAATTAGGTGTCGGTGTTCGTGAAAATGCAAATAATCGATTAAAAGTGCCGATTGAACGCTCGATTATATGTATCGAACAAATTGCGATAATAGGCGGCCTTGTTTCGTTGCAAGGAATTGAAGACGAAGAGACGGCAAAAACTAGATTGAATGGAGATACTTCATTTACTAGACTAGTTTTTATTTCAATCGACATTCTGTTGTCTCCTGGAAAAAGCACCATTCGTAAGGCACAGAAAAAAAATGTTTTAACCATCTTTATCGTATATAAAATGTTCTGAAGTACGAAATAAATCTCGCCTGAAGGTTAACCCAGAGCGGCGGGAAAAAAGAATTGGTAGATTTTATCATTGAGATTTATTATTTTGCACATACTCGTACCAACATGGATTAATTTCATGTTTACTCTTATTTTAACGTTGTATGTATACAATAAATGATACAGCCATTTAAATGTTTTAAATACTTATGTAAACTACATGTTTCACACAACATTAAAGATTATACACACATTTCTATGGCCACCCTTTAATCAACTAACGCCTACAAGGTCGTATTGAATTAAAATTCATGTACTAATTACTTCAGGGCGTGTGCGAAATGAAATAAACTAATTAAAGGGCAACACTGGTCAGCCAATTACAGTCGTTGATTTATCAGTGTTGCCTGATCAAATAATTAAAAATACGCCGGCCGGTAGATGGCGGGAGGGTCGTAAATTGGGAACGTTCGCGCATTCAATTTGCAGAATGAAACTGGCTGGCCTCAATATGTTGGTTGTATGAGAATTGACGATTTACTGCCCTCTGAACTGTGCATTCTTCGAATAATCAAATTATTTAAAATAAAACCGAGGCGAGTGTTATGTCGCTAGTAGCAAGTATCTACATTCTTTGTTCTGAAGTATTTTTATCGGATTCTGTTTGGGAGCTGATGTTGTTTTAAGCATTCAATATGAAGTTCTTATATTGAACGAGGGATTAAGAGAGAAATGTATAGGATATCCTAAGACAACCTTGCTAGAATTGATGCCCAGTGCAGCATTCATTAGTATCTAATTCTTTCTTTCCGTTAAATATTGATTAAATTTTACAGTTCTATAATTAGGTGGGTATAAATAATATTAAGTATCTGGTAGGAATATTGACTTGTAAAAGCATCTTCTGTCTGTGTATCCTCTCAGCTTCATTTCACAGTTTTATTTACAGTTCAGACGAGAGTCAATTGGATTTATAATCCTCAACCAGTGGGTTGTTGTACTCTCGAGGGACTAATGCCTCACACCGTACAATTTTTGTCGATGCGACAAAACTTATTTACCTAAATAATAAATATGAAAGTCACAAATAAATAAAAGGAAACACTGAAAATATCGTAAGAAAACACAAACTATTTCGAAGTTAATTTAAATTACCAATACACCGACAAAACGATGAGCATTCACTTTACCTTCCAAGTCAAAGATGCATCTTATCTTATTATTTATTGCGTTGATACCAAGGAAATTTTACGTGCATAAATACATCAAGCCTACACTCAGATAAACGCCCTTAAATCATGTAAATATATAAAATAAATTAACCTTGTCTTTCTTAGCGTGTACAAAAATCTATGAACAGCAAGAAATAATTTCCTTTTATAGGCATAATTATGCTAATAATTGTTCGTATCCCGGCGAACATAGTACAATAATTGAAGTAGGTATAATAAATTATGTGAGGTCATTGACTGGTGCGCGTAATCTTACATAGACAGTTTGTATTCTATATAATACGACAAAGTATTAAAAGTACTCAATACTCAATATTTTATTGCACTCCATAAGTTTCACAAAGGTGTTAGAAGGTTATTTTGGTACATCATGGACCCCGTAGGGCACGGCGTAGAAGAGAGGAGGAATCTTGTTTTATAGAATTTAACATTATAATTTTATTATTTGTAACAAATTAATTAGATTATATTATTGCACTTATTTTTATATTAGACGGAATGTATTAGAGTTTCTATTTTGATTATTTATTCTATTAAGGTGATACTTATTTATGTAATTGGAGTAAGACTTATTTTCTGTATTATTTTTATTAATCATAAGAAGAATCAATGTATTTATTTATTATACTGTAGTATCTGCGTAGTTTTTAAATATGTAGTTATATTGGGTTTTTTGAAATTATTTTAATTTTGTATGTATAAATATATTTTGTGTATTTATTTATTTTAAGTTTTTATCATTCATGTATTCCTTTATATTATAGTATGCTTTATTTATGAGGATTTGTTTTAGCTTTTTTATAAATAATATATTACTAGTTACTTACTTCTTTTAGGGCTTCTGGAATCTTATTGTATATTTTTATTGACATGACATATGGACTATTTGAATGTAGGGTCATGTTTGAAGTAGGTAATATTAATCTGTTTCTGTCTTAGAGATCTGTTTGTATGAATGTCTCCACGCTTAGTAAAGAAAGTAATGTTGTTTCTCACAAATTTACATATTTCCAGAATGTATATACATGGTAAGGTAAGTATTTGGTGTTTTCTAAAGTAGGGTTGGCAACTGTCCATTTGGTCTATATTTGTCAGGATACGGATTAGTTTTTTTTGAATAGTGAAAAGGGAAGGTGTGTCTGTGCTATTACCCCACAATATTATTCCATAGCTAGTAGGTAATTCTCGCGTTTTGTTTGTACGGTAAAAAGTCATAAAGAGCTTTTGAACGCTCAAACTATTTTTTATATGTAGATATGAATGTTACGGTAAATATAAGCAATCGGTAATTATCCATAATTACCGGTAATTATAGATAATTACCAACGCACATGGTAAATGTAGTTAATTATTCACAATTACCGGTAATTATATAAAACTCCCGCACGACCGTGGTAAATGTTGAGAGAATACTCTCGTTAAGGATTGAAATCTAGGTGGTTTTTATAGTAAGACCCAATATTTCCCAAATCCGTTTGTCATAAATATATCATTCAATAATAGACGTAAGACATAAAACCGTTTTCAATAAAAGTCTTAAATTTAAGTTGATTCTGAACTTGTAATTTTTTGCAGCAGAATGTTTTCTGTCACGGCTCCGGCGCTGCGGGGCTCCGGCGGTCCCACGCGAGTTTATCGTCGCAGATAGGTCTAACGCAGCTTCGGCATGCTGGCCGGCGGTGCCGGCCAGCCTCAGCCGCGGTGGCGAGTGTTACAACCACCTGCTCCTCAACTCGCGGGCCGCCTCGCCCCTCCGCGCCTACGCGATTTTGAATTACACTCTAGGGGTAGGGCAGACAAGACTGCGTGGAGTCGAATTTACAGCAATTCGTTTCTGTCATTAAAACCTAACTTTCAGCTAATATTTTAGGACTTTTTTTTCACCATAAATAAACTTTCGGAATAATACGCATTATTTAACACAATACTTAGGACATTTGAATTTATATTGATTTCATTTGAACTGTTTTTATTTTAGATTCCGATGTTTGATTTCATTATTGACTACATCTACCGGGGGGTAAGGGGGAGAATGGCAATAACATCTAGTCAGCCCCAAATGTCAACCTCACCTGCACGACCTGGACATCATAGGTGAACCCAGGTACGGCAGCTTTCCAGCTGTCGTGGTGCCCCCTGCTGGACAACAGACGAGGAAATGGCGACCGAGCTGTGGCGGGATAACCACTCACCTGCTCGGGCAACCGAGCAGAAGAGGCTGCAGTGGCCTTGGGATTTAAATAATCCCTAAAATATCTGGCGCAGAAGGCAAGGGGAAACCACTGCGGCTACATTCCCAAGAAAGTCACATGAGAGCACAAATAAATGAATTACGATCGCCCTGCGAACCGATTAGCAACCGGCGCTGCGCTGCGTCCGGGGCACGCGGTGTGAAGTTGGCTACCGGCCATGGCGGGGTAGGAGACCAGGCCCTCCATGGAAATACTACTACTGGAAACGCCATCAAGCTACGACGCCTTCAAACGATAGGAACTTGGAATGTACGTGGCTTGAATCAAACTGGAAAGCTTAATATATTAGAAAAAGAAGTAGTTAGAGTTGGTGTGAACATCTGTGGTCTAAGCGAAACACACTGGAAAGGCAGCGGACACTTAATGACAGACCACCATGTCATTTACTTTTCTGGTAACGACATTAACAGCAGCAACGGGGTGGCCTTTTTAGTACCTGTACATCAGAAAAAATGCGTGATTGGGTACGAGCCCGTAAGCGATCGGATTATCAGCATTAAGATAAAAGCTTCACCGATGAACCTTAATATTGTCCAGGTATATGCCCCCACCTCTACCGCAAGTGACGAAGCAATCGAAAAGTTTTACTCCGAATTAGAATCTACAATAGCGAAGGTACCCAATAGAGAATTATTGATTGTTCTAGGAGACTTGAACGCTAAGATCGGAGAAAATGCTCATCAGCTGAGCAAATGCGCGGGTAGATTTGGGCTTGGGAAGCGGAATGAACGAGGTGAACGCCTAATACAATTCGCTTCAGAAAATGACCTAGTCATTGTAAATAGCCTATTCCAACACCACCCTAGAAGGCTGTATACTTGGGTATCACCCGATGGAAAAACTCGCAACCAAATAGATTATATTATGACTAGGTCGCGATGGAGATCATCCATAACAAATGCCCACATATTACCTGGAGCTGATTGCGGATCTGACCACCAACTTTTGATCTCCAAACTAAAGCTCAAACTTACAGCAACCAGAAATATTAAAAAGCCTAGGAAGCTGGAGGTGAAAGATGGTTTGAAATTTCGTTCGATTGTTGAACAGAATTGGTCACAATGGTCTGAAGCGGATCTGTCCAACGAAACACCTGATGCTTTATGGGACAGAGCTAAAACACTCATCACAAAATCTGTCACGGAAACCGCACCACCAATCACAACCAACAAAAAACAGCACTGGATGACTGACGATACTTTAAAGCTCGTAGAAAAACGCCGGAAGATGAAAGCTGTGGGAGCCGATATCAAGGATCTCAATAAAATGTCTGCACAGATACAACTTAAATGCAGACAAGATCACAATAACTACCTGCGCAATATCTGCAAGGAAATTGAGGCTCATGCAGACAGATATGAGTCAAGAGACCTGTATCACAAGATCCGCCTCATCACGAAAACACTACCTACCAAAACATGGGCCATCGAAGATCAGAATGGCCAAGTAGTCACTGAACTGGATCAAATTTCGGAAGTTTGGAAGAATTATTGTCAGTCCTTGTTTCAAGATCCTCAGTCGCAAAATTTCGCACTCACGGAGCCTGCGAGTAACATTATTGAGCCGGATATTCTTGAGTCAGAAGTAAGAGCCGCTATTAAACATCTCAAAAATGGAAAAGCCACAGGAAAAGATGAGATCCCAATTGAAACCATACGAGCATTGGGAGAACGTGGCGTTCACATCTTCCACATCATCTGCAACAAGATATGGCTCACAGGTAAATGGCCCTCTGACTGGGCTCACACAATCTTCACTCCTCTCCATAAAAAAGGTTCCACTAAGAAATGTAGCAACTATCGACTTATTGCTCTGATTACACACGCTAGCAAAATAATGTTACATATCATAAACGAACGACTGAAAGCATATTTATCAAGAGAAATTGCGCCAGAACAAGCCGGATTTGTAAAAGGGAAAGGAACCCGTGAACAAATTCTCATCGTTCGTCAAATCATTGAGAAGGCTCGAGAATTCAACAAGCCGACATATATATGCTTTGTTGATTTCTCCAAGGCGTTCGACTCGGTGAAATGGCCAACCTTGTGGAATACACTACTCAAAATGGGCACACCACAACACCTTGTACATCTGCTCAGGATGCTCTACGAAGGGGGGACAGCTTCAGTACGGACTGATGACCTCTTGTCAGATAGTTTTCATCCAAGTGCGGGCGTACGACAGGGATGCATAATATCACCTCTACTATTTAATATCTACACTGAGCTTGTCATGCGAATCACTCTCGAAGACTGGAACGATGGTGTTGTGGTTGGTGGATATAAAATTGTCAATCTAAGGTACGCAGATGACACTACCTTGTTTGCGAGTAATGCNAATTTTTTGCAGCAGAATGTTTTCTGTCACGGCTCCGGCGCTGCGGGGCTCCGGCGGTCCCACGCGAGTTTATCGTCGCAGATAGGTCCACCGCAGCTTCGGCATGCTGGCCGGCGGTGCCGGCCAGCCTCAGCCGCGGTGGCGAGTGTTACAACCACCTGCTCCTCAACTCGCGGGCCGCCTCGCCCCTCCGCGCCTACGCGATTTTGAATTACACTCTAGGGGTAGGGCAGACAAGACTGCATGGAGTCGAATTTACAGCAATTCGTTTCTGTCATTAAAACCTAACTTTCAGTTAATATTTTAGGACTTTTCTTTCACCATAAATAAACTTTCGGGATAATACGCATTATTTAACACAATACTTAGGACATTTGAATTTATATTGATTTCATTTGAACTGTTTTTATTTTAGATTCCCATGTTTGATTTCATTATTGACTACATCTACCGGGGGGTAAGGGGGAGAATGGCAATAACATCTAGTCAGCCCCAAATGTCAACCTCACCTGCACGACCTGGACATCATAGGTGAACCCAGGTACGGCAGCTTTCCAGCTGTCGTGGTGCCCCCTGCTGGACAACAGACGAGGAAATGGCGACCGAGCTGTGGCGGGATAACCACTCACCTGCTCGGGCAACCGAGCAGAAGAGGCTGCAGTGGCCTTGGGATTTAAATAATCCCTAAAATATCTGGCGCAGAAGGCAAGGGGAAACCACTGCGGCTACATTCCCAAGAAAGTCACATGAGAGCACAAATAAATGAATTACGATCGCCCTGCGAACCGATTAGCAACCGGCGCTGCGCTGCGTCCGGGGCACGCGGTGTGAAGTTGGCTACCGGCCATGGCGGGGTAGGAGACCAGGCCCTCCATGGAAATACTACTACTGGAAACGCCATCAAGCTACGACGCCTTCAAACGATAGGAACTTGGAATGTACGTGGCTTGAATCAAACTGGAAAGCTTAATATATTAGAAAAAGAAGTAGTTAGAGTTGGTGTGAACATCTGTGGTCTAAGCGAAACACACTGGAAAGGCAGCGGACACTTAATGACAGACCACCATGTCATTTACTTTTCTGGTAACGACATTAACAGCAGCAACGGGGTGGCCTTTTTAGTACCTGTACATCAGAAAAAATGCGTGATTGGGTACGAGCCCGTAAGCGATCGGATTATCAGCATTAAGATAAAAGCTTCACCGATGAACCTTAATATTGTCCAGGTATATGCCCCCACCTCTACCGCAAGTGACGAAGCAATCGAAAAGTTTTACTCCGAATTAGAATCTACAATAGCGAAGGTACCCAATAGAGAATTATTGATTGTTCTAGGAGACTTGAACGCTAAGATCGGAGAAAATGCTCATCAGCTGAGCAAATGCGCGGGTAGATTTGGGCTTGGGAAGCGGAATGAACGAGGTGAACGCCTAATACAATTCGCTTCAGAAAATGACCTAGTCATTGTAAATAGCCTATTCCAACACCACCCTAGAAGGCTGTATACTTGGGTATCACCCGATGGAAAAACTCGCAACCAAATAGATTATATTATGACTAGGTCGCGATGGAGATCATCCATAACAAATGCCCACATATTACCTGGAGCTGATTGCGGATCTGACCACCAACTTTTGATCTCCAAACTAAAGCTCAAACTTACAGCAACCAGAAATATTAAAAAGCCTAGGAAGCTGGAGGTGAAAGATGGTTTGAAATTTCGTTCAATTGTTGAACAGAATTGGTCACAATGGTCTGAAGCGGATCTGTCCAACGAAACACCTGATGCTTTATGGGACAGAGCTAAAACACTCATCACAAAATCTGTCACGGAAACCGCACCACCAATCACAACCAACAAAAAACAGCACTGGATGACTGACGATACTTTAAAGCTCGTAGAAAAACGCCGGAAGATGAAAGCTGTGGGAGCCGATATCAAGGATCTCAATAAAATGTCTGCACAGATACAACTTAAATGCAGACAAGATCACAATAACTACCTGCGCAATATCTGCAAGGAAATTGAGGCTCATGCAGACAGATATGAGTCAAGAGACCTGTATCACAAGATCCGCCTCATCACGAAAACACTACCGACCAAAACCTGGGCCATCGAAGATCAGAATGGCCAAGTAGTCACTGAACTGGATCAAATTTCGGAAGTTTGGAAGAATTATTGTCAGTCCTTGTTTCAAGATCCTCAGTCGCAAAATTTCGCACTCACGGAGCCTGCGAGTAACATTATTGAGCCGGATATTCTTGAGTCAGAAGTAAGAGCCGCTATTAAACATCTCAAAAATGGAAAAGCCACAGGAAAAGATGAGATCCCAATTGAAACCATACGAGCATTGGGAGAACGTGGCGTTCACATCTTCCACATCATCTGCAACAAGATATGGCTCACAGGTAAATGGCCCTCTGACTGGGCTCACACAATCTTCACTCCTCTCCATAAAAAAGGTTCCACTAAGAAATGTAGCAACTATCGACTTATTGCTCTGATTACACACGCCAGCAAAATAATGTTACATATCATAAACGAACGATTGAAAGCATATTTATCAAGAGAAATTGCGCCAGAACAAGCCGGATTTGTAAAAGGGAAAGGAACCCGTGAACAAATTCTCATCGTTCGTCAAATCATTGAGAAGGCTCGAGAATTCAACAAGCCGACATATATATGCTTTGTTGATTTCTCCAAGGCGTTCGACTCGGTGAAATGGCCAACCTTGTGGAATACACTACTCAAAATGGGCACACCACAACACCTTGTACATCTGCTCAGGATGCTCTACGAAGGGGGGACAGCTTCAGTACGGACTGATGACCTCTTGTCAGATAGTTTTCATCCAAGTGCGGGCGTACGACAGGGATGCATAATATCACCTCTACTATTTAATATCTACACTGAGCTTGTCATGCGAATCACTCTCGAAGACTGGAACGATGGTGTTGTGGTTGGTGGATATAAAATTGTCAATCTAAGGTACGCAGATGACACTACCTTGTTTGCGAGTAATGCTAGCCTTATGGAGGAATTACTTCTCAGGATAGAGCGTGTAAGCCTTACGTTTGGGTTAAAGATAAACCGATCTAAGACCAAGATTATGATCGTGGATCGCGTCAACGACAATTCGCCCGAAATTACACAAATTGCGAACTGCGACGTGGTCCAAACCTACATATACCTCGGGGCTTTAATCTCGAACAACGGTGGCTGCGTAGATGAAGTAAAACGACGTATGGCCATAACCAGAACTGCCATGGAGAAGTTAAGGAAAGTATGGAGGAATCGCAACATCACAAAAGCCACTAAAGTCAAGCTCATGCGAACACTAGTATTCCCCATTTTTCTTTACGCGGCAGAAACATGGACAGTGCGCGAGTTGGAATAAAAGAAGATAGATGCTCTAGAAATGTGGTGCTGGAGGAAGATGCTCGGGATATCGTGGACAGAATTCCGCACCAACGTGTCCATACTTCAGGATCTAGGCATCACACAGCGTCTGTCGGCTGTAGTACAGTCGCGCATACTACAATATTTTGGACATGTTTCTAGGCGAGATAACAACTCCATAGAGCGGCTGATCGTTCAAGGAAAAGTGGAAGGAATCAGATCACGCGGCAGGTCACCTATGCGCTGGACTGATCAAATAAAATCTGCAGTGGGAAACCGTGTATCTGATTGCACTAGACAGTGTGCCAACAGGGAGAGATGGCGGGAGATCGTGCGGAGAGCCGTATCCACCTCTACCACCAATGTGGGCTCCTCGACGTGACCACGACCGCTCTGTCAAGAGCGAAACGACAGAGAAGAAGACCAAAGGGGTGCGCTAATTTTATATAATTGCCGGTAAATGTGATTAATTTGAAAGTTTTTATCACCTTTACCACGAGCACAGGTAATTATGCATAGTTCCCGGTAATTATACATAATTACCGCAATATCCGCATTTACCGTGACATGAATACTCACACAAGCTTAAAAAATATGAGAAAATATTTATCGTCTAAGACATCCTATGTTCACTATTAGTGAATATTTTTCGTGGCCATCTCTTATTTTGAAGCTACTGAATTACATTTTCACAATTACAACTACAGACTCTCATGTACCTAATAAACAATGTTTTCGCGTATTGCACTTACTACTGACTAGTATAATACCAGTACCAGTAGGATCGTAGTCAAATAAATCCCTAGCATAACTCTTCCATACTAAGTTTGTTTACGACCTGGCTGCTAATTGACGTCACAAATGGTGATGCGTTCAGCACGCAACGTTCCAGTATATTTACGAGTGCTGCATTCTATATTTTTCCTGAAGGCAATAATGCGTGATGCGCGAATTGAAATATGGGACGGGAATCGGGAGGTTCGTGCTGCGTTTAGACAGGCAAGTTGGGATATGGAATAGAATGCGACAGTGTTACCTGTAGTGTTAATTTATTTATGACGTAGCCGATGACATTTGAAATGAGTTAGCCAGTGTATTCTTTTCACAAGGTAGTTTAAAAAAAAATCCGTAGCACATCTCATGTATAGGTGTGTTGAAAGTTCTCAATTTATGGATAATTCCGAAAGCTAAATCGAACTGTTGATTTTGTTAATTTACTCTATCCACAACTAAAACTAATGGCCTCCTAAATTAAACTACCGACCATTTCCCAATACCAGCCAACAATCGTAGTTCACTGTAGCGACAGGCAGATAATTGTCTCAAACTAAATCCCTTGATCATAACTCTACTCGCCTACAATTGTAAATAAATCGTGAACTAACCTAGTAGTGTGTAACGAGCTCAAACGGGGCTCCGATGCGATATCTCCAGTCACCAGTTAAAGTACGAGTTTTTGATCAGACTCGCCTTGGGGCCGACGAACTGGCTTGATTAATCATACCGCACTCTTTGTCTCTGTAAAGTATCAAGAATATTGCAATAGTGATATGTATTGGTAATGTTTGCACACCTGCTTGTAAATAGCGTTATTGGCGTTGATATTGTTTATGAGCCAATTAGGTGTGAAAACTTGTAATTTCATTAAATGTATGGGGAAATAAATAATTTAGCGTATAAATATAACCAATCAAAAAAGGTTTTTAATACATTATATGATGCATATCGAAGCGTGTTTTAGATATTGCCTTTAGTTAGTAACACTTAGTCACCAACTCATCGCAAGCTCAATTTTCTACAAAAATAAAAAATAGCCAAGTCTGGGCCAATAAATACACTTCATTAAAATTCAGCTCGCACCTCAAAATGTATTTTTAACCACTCAATAATTTATTGGATGAAAAATACATCAGTCTATGGACATCGACGTAAATATCATTTCGCTATATATGGACGAGTATAAATTGCTCAGGAGTGATATAAAGAAAAACTAGTATAATTGAACCAAGTGCGACAAGGCCCTTCAGATCGTCACGAGTGTTATAACTCATATACTATAAAGACTATGCCATATAGAAAGATATGCTAAGAAATTATAAAGCGAACACCAAGCTACTTACAAAAAAAAAACTCCGGGTTGCACTCCGGGAGTGCTGGCAGAAGTGAAAACATGAATATTAACTTTATGCGTTTTTTATATTTTTTTGAGATTATGGAATGAAGAACGCACGACTCCATCTATGATTTTGAAGAACAAAAACTATACTCGCATACTTGACTAACTACTTGACTTTGAAAAATTATAGATGGCGCAACTCATTTTTTCTCACATGTCTCTTCTCGATTTTGAAGGTTCTGGTTGAGCTAAAATTATTTAAATATATAGTTTGAGTTTATTGCTGTGGCCTGGATGCTAACCTAAAGATACTCCGGCACCATTTCATTTTATAAAAATAAAAACCCAAACTCCTTCTATGATTTTAAACGATAATTACTAAGCCTGACACTATTGTCAAATTTCACATGTTTGAAACGTCATAAAATATCTTACCGACCTGTACTTACGGAATTTGTATGGAATTTCGGGTTTCACAATTTTGGGTTTCACATTTCGGTCACGTGATACCTGTCGCGAGTTTATATATTTTTCCCCATACAAAAAGTGCTCAACGCCGCTAAAGAAGTTTTCACTTCAAAAAAACTTTGGAACTTGAGAGCAAAAAAATGCTAACATAACGCGCCTGGTTTAAGATTAATTTCAAGACTATAGATATACATATAATATCGCAATTCAAGTCAAGTAAATGTCACTTATTTATTAATTAGTGACCGGAGGAATACTGCCGCATCATCCTTACTAATATTATAAATCGGAAAGTGAGTTTGTTTGTTTGTTTGTTTGTTTGTTTGTTTGTTTGTTTGTTTGTTCCGCTTTCACGCCGTAACTACTGAACCGATTGCTTTGAAATTTTGCAGACGTAAAGTTAGAAGTCCGGATTAAATAATAGGGTACTTTTTATCCCGAAAAAAATAGATATTCCCGAGGGAAAACAAAAATATTGTTTGCTTGATGGATGGATTGTAGATGGCGCTGTGTGTCGTTTAACGAATTCCACGCGGGCGAAGCCGCGGGCGGAAAGCTAGTATTGTATAAGTACATTTTAAAGTATACAATAAAGTAAATATTTGTTAATTTAACTACATGACTCTGTTTGTGGCAGTTTTATACAAAAACTTCTCACATAATAGCAAAAAGGTCAAAAATATTTTATTGAAAATATTTCCAGATTTTTTATTGAAAAGCGATCTGTTGTTGGATAATTTATTTATGTCACATAGAATTTCAAGATTTTTGGATAGCTTTCTCGAGTTAGCTTTTGGTGTAAGCCCATCCTTTAATCCTTCAAATGATTGATTAATAAAAATTAATCGCGTTGACATTTCGAAAAGTTGCAATTAAATTTTAGTACACCACTCACGTCCCATCGTATGGTTTTCTTAATAAATAAAGTGCGAGAAACTGCAAGGATCATAACTTGGCTGTTTTTGTACAAAAATATTCCATGCACTTTTATCTTCCTTTCATTGAATGGAGGTGTTAATACTTCAGCCATTCTACGAAGTAGAAGTAATTTCATTAAAGACTTAACAAGAGCCTTTTAATTAAAGTAACGTTTTAAATTGTGGTCGCGTTTAGAAGTTCCTTATTAACTATACGAGGCTGTAAACACATATATTTCGACACAACAGCCATGATTTACGTATGAAACCTTGGTAATTGTCAAGTCTGAAAACTTCGTAACCCTAAACAGCAGTGGGGGAACTTGGAGCTTCAGTGTTGCGGTTAAACTTACGGGACATCCGCAATAAGTTACAACAAGTTTGCGGGGAGCCTAAAATCGGTACCTTTTCAACACAGAACCCCGCAAAATGACACCGTGTCTCCCTTCACGTTATCACGTACTTAAAGCCAAAGGATTTTGACACCGTGCCTTCAGCTGGAACACACTCATTGGTCTCAGTGGCCAGTATAAACATCAGGACGTTACAAACTTATTTGCATTTACACGGGCCGAGTAATTGCCTTGCGCTACAGGGAGAACTTTAATTAAACTTAAGAGTCTTAAACTTAAGTAGATATAGCTTAAGTACGTAATAAGAAAAGTTTTGTTAATTACCTAGGTTGATACTAGGATTACCTACGTAGGTAGTTGCGGAGTTTGTTGCCAAAAGCGGAATTAGCAAATTGGATGTTATATTTTTGCGGAATCCTTATGTGGGGGAAACGGGGAATTTTCTCGAAGCAATTTGGTATCATATGTATTGTGACATAAATACGTATATACGGAATATACGAGCTCTATTCCTATATATCACCCTGTAATAGGTAAAGGGGATAGTGTATGTAGGTCATTGTAGGTACCTTCCTATGTGAATATAAATTGTTCTTGTTATTCTCTAGTAAATATGCTCTGACATTGCTCTGATTATCAAGAAAAATTGTGGCTAAGTATGTATCTGTGCACGAACGGGTAATACTCAATTAAGTATCTATCTACACGTGCCTTGTAATTCAATTGCTTTGTATAATAACACGTAGGTAGGTTGATCAACAAATTGACTTAGCTACCGTTCATTTTAAGATCTGTATTTTTTATCATTTAAACCAGTAGCTAATTGCATAGACTGACATCAAAATCTAATTCCAAACCAAAGATAAGCATAAAAGTTTAGCGTTAATTTTCGCGATATAAAAGTTGTAAAACCATTACTCTTCATTAAAATCCCATACAAAAATCCCGTTGTAACCATCAATTGAAATATTCTCGAACAATTTTTATAACGGAGAAAAATATTTAGAAGTTAAAGAAAAAATATTTATCCGACAACAACACTTTCGAATCGTCTGTGAAATCAATCAATCAATGATTAGTGACGGTTTAAATTAATAAAACACAGTCAATATATAAATTGGAATTGATTGTGTCTATAGTAAGTTATAATTTAACGAGTTGTAAGGCGGTGGGCACAATGATTGTTAGTAGCGCGCCTCAGAGGCGCCCGCGCTGACCAAAGGTTGATTAGCTTTATATCTGATTGCAGCTGTATATAGCTATATAATTCATTTGTGCAATGTAATATGGGCTTGTTATCATATTTATGAGACGAAAATTCAAGTTATATAGCAGAATATGAACATAAATCAAAATCATATATGTACGAGTATATTGGTGTTTCAATGAGAGTTGTTTATTCGTTTTAAACTATATTCAGTGTTTTTTGCTTACTCATTGAGTAACGATTAATAGGTAACATTATACCCAATAATTTTATCATACAAAAAAATGAGAACACACCTGTGTAAAACAAACGGAATATAAATTACGTACCGCTGTTATCTCCAACGAACCGATCGAATAAAAAATTCAAAACTCTCTTGAGATATAAAAAATAATAGAAAAACAAGTCAAATCTTTTGGTTTGGCGTTCGTGAACATTATATTTGTATACAGCGGGTTATAACAGTAACAGTAACCGTTAGTCATTCGCTAGTGTGAACTAGGTTTTACCTAGCTTACATTTATTTTTACAACCCACTATACGTTTGTAGTGGCAACTATTAGAACATAAAAATAGCGTTCTTTATTTGATATTAATAGATATCAACTCACTGAATTTCTCTTCTTTTTTTGCAGATATTATTTTTAATTGACTTTCAGGAGAAGCGACGAATATTAAAAACTTTTATATATTTTTTGACTTTTTGCTGACCAGATGTTGTAGGTGAGAAATTGAGAATCGATAAGCAACAAACACCTGTGAGTGCTTAATGTGTCGGATTTTTGGAAAACTAAATACAATCTTGTTTTATCAGATGGCAAAATTCAAACACTCAATAAAAACACTTTCTCAAACTGTGTGCCACAATAAACAACAACAATTGCCTAAAACTTGTTTTCTACCATACCATTTTGGTCTCTCCCTTTCATCATTAACTTCATGGTCCTATAACTTGGGTCATTTGATGAAGTGCCACCGAATTAAACCACCGAAAAAAATGATTTGACGCTACGCAACTATTAGTACTAGGCAT
The DNA here is from genome assembly GCA_002382865.2 of Heliothis virescens. Taxonomy (NCBI): domain Eukaryota; kingdom Metazoa; phylum Arthropoda; class Insecta; order Lepidoptera; family Noctuidae; genus Heliothis; species Heliothis virescens. Next base: position 4,962,104 of record NWSH02000601.1, on the reverse strand, counting down.
CGCTTCGAATGCCACTGCGCAACGCTACAACTCGGCTAGGCATTACTAGGCAACGCAACGCAACGCTTACAGATTTGGGACATCACACCTGTACCTACTCATTACTCGTGGACTTTATTATTTTTCTTGTTTAATAATTTCGTCTTTCAACAGCTAAATATAGACCATATTATAACCTTTATATAAATCAGCTTGCTTGTTAGACCAAAACTCTAATTCCAACTAATAATACACATATCTAAACTACATAGAAAGCGTTCCATTTACGCTAATATGTGACGTAATATCTAGTTAAAGTCATAGCAAGCTATAAAGTGTGGCTGATGTACATCGTAGATATTTAAGGGGGCCGCGGACACAAATTGAAAATTATGGCTTGTCGCGTCATAGTAACGAGAGCTTTAAATTATATTACGTAGCTTGTTTATGTAGGGCTGGTTTTAGATTGGATAGCCCTGTATTTTGTGTACCTTTTTTAAGCACATTTTGCGTATTTATTAGCAATTTTTTTACTTAAATTAGCAAAGAATATGGGTGGTTAATGGTATGGTAAATAAATGGTATGGTGGTCTTAGAACACCTAACTGAGTTTTTTTTTGTCTAAAATGGTATAAAATAGAAAAAAGATATCTAAAATTAAATTGGCAAAAAATCGTCTAGACAAACGTCTGATAATAAAACAAATTAGTTACAAGATAACGCGAAAATAAAACAGTAATTCTTGACTACGAACAAAATGAAAACATTTAATAATTACTTTTAATTTAAATAAAAAGCGTTGATTTGTCTAATAACAAATATAAGGTGGCGTCTGTCCTTAATAACGCGTAATTATTAATTACTACTCAATTTGTTATAATAAGCCGTTTCGTTACAGCGAATAGATGTTAGCCTATGCGCAAAATAAAAATTATTATGCTCTGTCCTCATTATGTTAGGAATATAATGTTTGTAAAAATTTGTAGTGCGATACAAAAGGCCCTTGGAACGGTAAAAATGACTATAGACTATAATACATTAGGTCATTGTATGTTTCTGTCACTTTTGTTAATTTTCCTTTTCTTATTACATGTTTAAAAAATATGCAAGAAGATGTTACATGTTACGGTCAAGATCCATATAACATTTTACTCAAACCTTAAAATAAAATAACTTTATTTCCACTGTATTCACACTAGAAAATGTCATCACAAACACATTTGCTTTGACAATCAAAAATGAAACTTATCATCCTTTATTCAAAGTTGAAATTAGAATAAACGCAACAGTAGAAAAAATCTATGAATTTTCTCACGTTCCCAGTGTGCTACCATCGCCAAGGTTAGATGTGTGAGATAAAGGTAGTACTCATAGGCCGGTTTTGGTTCAAAATGGACATTTTCCACAACAGTTGACCACATGGGTCATGGTACGTGACGTCCATTTTAACTGGGTTTACTATGCAAACGTTGCTTTAGATCTGGTAGCCAACTCAGAGGAGAATTTGAAATATTAAGGTCTAAATTGCTGGATGGTTGAATGCGAGGAGCTGTATGCATTGAAGAGTATTTTGAAAGGGATGTTAATGAGAATTACAGTGTTAAATTGTCTTACATTAGAAGGAAGAAAGATTAGACCCAACCTTGCTTTAAAGGATCTCTGATTTTTTCCGTCTAATTTTGTGATTGCTATTGTCCGCAGTAGATTGAAGTCTGGTCAATATTTAGACATATATAGTCATAATCCTATAGAACAGACAACAGCACATCAAGTTACCACAATCTGTCAAATTTCTGCAATCGATTTTAAACCTTATCACAATGGAGGTAGGTTAATGTTCGATTGGTAAAATTTGACAGATTCGTATACGTTGACCTGCTGTTGTCTGTACCTNTAGGTGAGAAATTGAGAATCGATAAGCAACAAACACCTGTGAGTGCTTAATGTGTCGGATTTTTGGAAAACTAAATACAATCTTGTTTTATCAGATGGCAAAATTCAAACACTCAATAAAAACACTTTCTCAAACTGTGTGCCACAATAAACAACAACAATTGCCTAAAACTTGTTTTCTACCATACCATTTTGGTCTCTCCCTTTCATCATTAACTTCATGGTCCTATAACTTGGGTCATTTGATGAAGTGCCACCGAATTAAACCACCGAAAAAAATGATTTGACGCTACGCAACTATTAGTACTAGGCATCGCTTCGAATGCCACTGCGCAACGCTACAACTCGGCTAGGCATTACTAGGCAACGCAACGCAACGCTTACAGATTTGGGACATCACACCTGTACCTACTCATTACTCGTGGACTTTATTATTTTTCTTGTTTAATAATTTCGTCTTTCAACAGCTAAATATAGACCATATTATAACCTTTATATAAATCAGCTTGCTTGTTAGACCAAAACTCTAATTCCAACTAATAATACACATATCTAAACTACATAGAAAGCGTTCCATTTACGCTAATATGTGACGTAATATCTAGTTAAAGTCATAGCAAGCTATAAAGTGTGGCTGATGTACATCGTAGATATTTAAGGGGGCCGCGGACACAAATTGAAAATTATGGCTTGTCGCGTCATAGTAACGAGAGCTTTAAATTATATTACGTAGCTTGTTTATGTAGGGCTGGTTTTAGATTGGATAGCCCTGTATTTTGTGTACCTTTTTTAAGCACATTTTGCGTATTTATTAGCAATTTTTTTACTTAAATTAGCAAAGAATATGGGTGGTTAATGGTATGGTAAATAAATGGTATGGTGGTCTTAGAACACCTAACTGAGTTTTTTTTTGTCTAAAATGGTATAAAATAGAAAAAAGATATCTAAAATTAAATTGGCAAAAAATCGTCTAGACAAACGTCTGATAATAAAACAAATTAGTTACAAGATAACGCGAAAATAAAACAGTAATTCTTGACTACGAACAAAATGAAAACATTTAATAATTACTTTTAATTTAAATAAAAAGCGTTGATTTGTCTAATAACAAATATAAGGTGGCGTCTGTCCTTAATAACGCGTAATTATTAATTACTACTCAATTTGTTATAATAAGCCGTTTCGTTACAGCGAATAGATGTTAGCCTATGCGCAAAATAAAAATTATTATGCTCTGTCCTCATTATGTTAGGAATATAATGTTTGTAAAAATTTGTAGTGCGATACAAAAGGCCCTTGGAACGGTAAAAATGACTATAGACTATAATACATTAGGTCATTGTATGTTTCTGTCACTTTTGTTAATTTTCCTTTTCTTATTACATGTTTAAAAAATATGCAAGAAGATGTTACATGTTACGGTCAAGATCCATATAACATTTTACTCAAACCTTAAAATAAAATAACTTTATTTCCACTGTATTCACACTAGAAAATGTCATCACAAACACATTTGCTTTGACAATCAAAAATGAAACTTATCATCCTTTATTCAAAGTTGAAATTAGAATAAACGCAACAGTAGAAAAAATCTATGAATTTTCTCACGTTCCCAGTGTGCTACCATCGCCAAGGTTAGATGTGTGAGATAAAGGTAGTACTCATAGGCCGGTTTTGGTTCAAAATGGACATTTTCCACAACAGTTGACCACATGGGTCATGGTACGTGACGTCCATTTTAACTGGGTTTACTATGCAAACGTTGCTTTAGATCTGGTAGCCAACTCAGAGGAGAATTTGAAATATTAAGGTCTAAATTGCTGGATGGTTGAATGCGAGGAGCTGTATGCATTGAAGAGTATTTTGAAAGGGATGTTAATGAGAATTACAGTGTTAAATTGTCTTACATTAGAAGGAAGAAAGATTAGACCCAACCTTGCTTTAAAGGATCTCTGATTTTTTCCGTCTAATTTTGTGATTGCTATTGTCCGCAGTAGATTGAAGTCTGGTCAATATTTAGACATATATAGTCATAATCCTATTGTACAGACAACAGCACATCAAGTTACCACAATCTGTCAAATTTCTGCAATCGATTTTAAACCTTATCACAATGGAGGTAGGTTAATGTTCGATTGGTAAAATTTGACAGATTCGTATACGTTGACCTGCTGTTGTCTGTACAATAAATAATGATGTTATAAATTCAGTTCATACAATTTTATTTCAAACCATTTTCACTCAAAGAGTGGATTTTAGACGAGACTTTACGTGACCCAACCTACAAGCCACACATGTATTTCGTTTCGATAACTCATAATATGACTAAGGATGTCACACAGCTGCTTCGCTGGAGATTATGCGTAAGTACATATGCATATCTATCATATAAGTATGTACGTAGGTATATACAGTTTGGCACTGGCTTACTCATGAGATGCATGCACAGCTGACTCACGGAGATAAGCAGCCTACAGACATACCTACATAATATATTAGACTGCTTTTACTACATAGTGTAGAAGAAATTCTTTGGTATATTTTCAAATGGTTTCAGAAAACTAAACGTTGTAGGCTTTATTGATCAAAATAACAACAACGACTAATAGTGGTCGACAAATTTTGACATAATTACCGTCTTCTTGACCAGAAGGTCTTTCAGATATTTATAAATGCTTCTCTTGATTTCAAACAAATACATTTCAAGAGCACAAACAAGTCATAACAAAAACTGCCTTCTCATCAAAGGATATGAAAATCAGAGGCACATAAAGGTAAATGAAAGCGCATAACCGTCATACTTATTCATTGGTGTGTGGACTAATTGTAAGTGGGACTCGCGAGGAAACGTCAAAATAAACTCGAAACACGTGCTTGTACAGAGCTCATATAAATTCCACAAGTTTCATTTGCGAGGAGACCAGTGGCCTAAGGTATGAGAGAGAGCGTTTGACCCATGTTCTAGTAGAACTGACATAGATACCTAAGTACATTAGCATTCAGTACAAGCCAATAAAGGAAGAATTTTAATAGTACCAATAGTATCTAATGTGTTGAACCAACTTGCTGAACACAATCATAATTTCTATACAGACTGGTGTGGACATTTTGTTTACCCAACTATACATTACAAATCAAAACCCTTCAAGAAACAATTAAAGAAAAACCCTGAATTAAAAGAACACTAAATATGTGAATTACAACGTAGTTATAAACGATTTTCATAATTTATCGGCCCCACAAATTCTTTCTTTTAAGCTTAAGTTGATAGAGATCTTTAATTACGTTAAAAATCATCAATTAAATATCAAACACACCCATGCTACCGTTCTTTAAACCTGTTTTACAGGGTTATCAATTTCACACACCATAAACTGCCCATAACTACACTTATAAAGCTGAGAAGTAACTTGATTCTCATATACTAAATGAAAGCGTTTACTTCTAAGTGCTATACGACTAAATTAAGTAATATCTTTGTTTTAAATTAAATTCTATATTTATTTATAATCCGCTTTCGCTTCTGTATTAGGTAGTTTTTCAAGAGGAGCATGTTGAACGCATGAGCTTCATACATAAATGAACATTGAAGGTGTCCGGATCAAAGGGTTTGTCTGACGTTAATTGCAGAATGATCTCAGTACTGGTCCTTTACCAAACAAACCGATGATAGACACTTCAATGGACCGAAGAAATGTACCATTCCATGTTTTAGATACGACATGTTACTGACTGTCGGTCGCTGATTTTTTATAGGCCGTTAAATGCTCCATAACTACAAGCAATTGTGATCGAAGGTTTTGGACGCAGACATGTATCCAACGCCAACAGGCAAGCAGTTCATACTGCAATGTGTCAAACCCTCCTCAATCTGTCAAATTTCACCAATTTATTGTGATAAGATTGAAAATCTATTGAAGAAATTTTACAGATTGAGGGAAGTAGGTCAATTGGTAGAATTTGATACCAAGTAGGTTACTGCTGTACATTAAAAGGATGGAAAATCCTTGCACAAAAATATTCAGTCGAGTATAGGTCCTTCAAAATCGGTCGTTTCAACCCCCTCATACCACAGTATACCCTCATTAATGTTTCTTACTGAAGGACGACTATATAATGGTAGTTCTCAGTCATTCCGCTTAGAAGTACGTCGTTAGAATGATTTGCTTTCATTATTATGGTTCTGAAATGTTCAGTTTGCGTTTCATGGTCATAATGCCTTTGATTCTGTGACGACTACGTGTTTATTGTGTAAGCTTGTTTCCCCTATTTTAGGTGGTTTTATTTTAACTGTGTGTGTCATATTCTAGAACTAACTCTGGAATACATTGAATGTCTTGACCGGTTGATTCTAAAGTTAAATTGGACATTTGAAATTCATTTAGCACTTCGTAATTTCAAAATTTCAACACATATGGACCAGGGTTGAATTCGACACACCTCTCTTTTTCCACTTTATATAAATATTATCATACAATTGCTATTTAAAACTCCGTTACCTCCAACCGGACTCTTGATTAAATCAGAATTTTCAAAATACATTATCAGTATTACGAGATCCAACGGGGTCAATACAATTCGATGTCACAACTTTCGATCTTACTGCACTCCAATACATTGTAAAAACCATATAAATGTCAGGGTGTGTGAAATACACGAAGCTGTTCGCATAATGAGGTTTGGCTGCCAAAAGCAATGATTCATATTCTTAATGGCGTCAATCTCGCGCTTGTTGCCAAATGAAGGTTAGGCGTGTGTAAGTAGCCAGTATATTAACTAATGCATGTGTTACTATTCGGTATTCAGATTAAAACAGGCACATTGGTGTAGGTCGCAATTTTATGAGGGCAGTGCTGAAATTAAAATGCATCTTTGATTAAAATTGTGTTTTAGAATTTACTTTACATACCTGCCTATGATAATATTAGGTGTAACACCAACTGTAGTATAAATATTTCATAAGACGACAAGAATACAATATTCTGTTTTCTCACACAAAAGCAAATAGCCACACCTCTACAATGGGAGCGCACACCCACTTTATTTGTCTACCCATAGCAGTCTAGATAGGTATTACATCCACATCTAAGATTAGCTGGGCACTGGGTAGGTAGTACACAATAGCCAGCTTCTATTCGTGCGCGCGTGGGCAAACACGAAACCAATACTTCATAGGTTCTACTAACAAACCCTTTTGTGCTCCCAGAGTAACGACCGACGCGACTCTAAAGCATGTCAGTGTTTATTTATAACACTACGAGTTATATCCATGAGTAATGGGACTTATGTACCCCGCTGCATTATACTGTTGTAAATCCAACGTAGTGTCGCGTTTACTATTTAAATGTATTCATCCGAGAGTTTATCCGGCGTCATGGCGAGAGGCTTTCGCGGCTGCAGACACCCATGAATAATTTTCGTATAAGCCTCATCGTGTCGAATACCCTACCTCAGCTGTGATTGCCTAAAGTATCAAAATATTTTTCCGGAAAATTCTTATTCTGGAATTCGTAAACTATTACCAAACTGCTTTCATAAATATTCTGAAAGTATGTTTTTAGATCAGTGTTAAATATTCATGATGTACTTATCAAGTCATTTCCGTCTAGACCAGTGGAGACTAACGGTAAGTCCCGACCCCCCGTAGTCTTTTCTAATTATCTAGCTAGACGACCACACTTCCAACGCAAAATTCTTCCATCGACAGACACACTTATATTCAGCTCCAGCAGACAGGTTTGGGTCCTCAGGTCAGGACAATCAATCTCTTCCAGTTGATAATTTTTTTCTTGTATGAAAAACTAGGACCCTAAGTCCAATAGAGTTTGATCAGTTCAAGTTAAAGACATTTTGCTGTTGTTCTTTTGATAATTTTTGCTTATGTATCTTTTTCAATGCATGATTAAAAATGACAGTTTTCAGCTGCAAAAATTAGGTTGGAAGCAAACTCTTTATAATTTGACAAGGGAAACCCGAATAAAAGGGCTGAATATTCCAAAGTGTTTCTATAGACACCACACAATTTCCAAGCAATTTCATATCCTGAAGTGAAACTGGTAGTTCCTAAGGTATTTCAATAGAAGCAGATGTTTATCTTGCAATACAAATTGCAAGTGTCATCTGAAGGAAATTGTAATTTAATGACAGCGGAGGCGGTGAGGCGGCCATTACTTGTGCTCTATCGGGATTATTTTAATCGATAATGAATTGCAATCGATAGTTGTAATCGACAAACCAAAAGACTAGATTTTTTGTAAGTACTGGAAATAATAGGAAATTTAAGCATTCTGCTACTTCGATCGGCAAAAATGTGAAGATAATTTTTTTAGGCGATTTTCATTTTACATATTAGTTTTTTCAGTCCTTGAAAGCATGTAATAGGTGCAAATTTTTCTTCTAAGATCATACAAAATCATTATTATGACTTTACAATCATATTTTAATATCGATACCTACGATTAATTTCACTTTTATCGATGCATAATGTTATGAGTATAAAAGTGAAAACGATTTAATTACGAATACTGATTTGGACCGATTGTATCAATCGATGAGTGTTAAATTGACTGTCTATTAGTTAATAGGTAATAAACACACCAGTTTTATGACTGATGATTGAATTTAAATGTTTTATTTTTATGGTAGAATTAATGTTATATGGACATCTACTTATTGCGTATTAAATGTTTAATTTTATCTTCTTTATGTTCTAAATATTTTGACAAGTTTCTTCACTTCAATAAATAGGTTTATAAAATAAATCTCTAATAGCTGCTCTAAGCCCAATTTTACTAAGGAGCTCAGGTATTCATGAAATAATTAATGCTTAAAACAACTGAAATATATCTCTTTTAAGAATTTATCTTTACACAAGAAAACCTTATGCACCAAACAGTTTCCTTAACCATATCTCTGAGGACTAAGTCCCTATCTAATTGAATACTAAAACCTTAATTACATGCGGTGTTAATTGTCACTATGTCATGTTACAAGGTACACCTATTGTGTTAATTTGCCTAATGAAGCAAGCGTATGCACAATTACAATACATACATTTGTTTATTATGTAGGATTTACTTAATTGCTTTATTATTTTGATATGGAAACAAAAGACGAACTATACACCTACATAGTTGATGTGTGTGTGTAATGGGGATTTAAAATTGTGTTCCGATTTTTGCTTATGTTTAGTAATTATTAGAATAGTTTCTTGTTTCATTAATAGTTACTTTGTATCACTTAAGGTCGTACTAACTTAATTGAACTACCCTTCGGAACTCATTTGAACATCATGAGTCAGCCACGTATCTACACTAGATAATTACTTATAAAACTTAATAAAATCCTTTCATGCGTTTAAAATTATAAAAAAGTCGTATACTTATCAATCAAAAAAATTTACCGTAGCTCAAAACTCATCCCAAAATTACGTAACGAATTCAACCCATCACTACCGTTGTAACTAACCACTTCATGCCTGTTAACTATAATCACGAGTACCAAAGATTACAACTATTACAACAAGACTCACACAATAAAAAATATATTCAAATTACTGATGAACACCCGTAAAATCGTAATCGTCTACGCTCAATCAAAGTATAGTTAACCTTTAATTGATGTTACATTTTCACAAGAACATTGTGACCCGGTGGAGGCCTACTTTAAGTTGCCTTATCGGGCTCGAAAATTGTCGAAGGAACTTTCGAAATAATAAATCTTTAACGAAGCTATGGAGTGAGCGGTGAGGACATCGCTTAAGGAACAATAGACATAGTGGGCGGTATGTCCTACTGTTTAATGTCCTACTTGAAAGCGGTATTGATGATTGCTTCGAGATAGTATCAGAATACAGTACAGTTAGGTGCCTGCTATGCGATCCGACAAGCGATCTCGTAGTTCCTAATGGGCAATTGCGACACCCACGGGAAAACTTTCTTAATCGTTGTTTGATTTAATAAGCTCTTTGCTGTGATATGTTTGAGTATAATACAGTAAGCAATTGCTGATGAGTATCGAACCTATAAAAAAGTCTGTTTAAAAATTCTCAAGACTACTATTAGATAGTATTTGCGACTCTGATTCTTAAAAAATAATGTCGAATATTTAAGACAAACAGTAATCTCATCAGTCAATCATTTAATTTTATAAGTGTTTATTTATTAGTAAAAACTGTGTGAACAGAACGAATGTTTTTTATGGCAAAGCGAAATGATTACTTAATCGATTATTGCAAGTTAATCGATTGTTACAAAAAATCGATAACAACGTATGACCAACTAATTAATACTGTCCGTATTTTAAACAACATAGGAATAACCGATAAGTCACGCTGATTTCTTGGCTCTATACTTGAAAAAGTTTGTAAAAAGCGGGACCAGTTTCCCGTTAAGTAAGATAAAAGTTGAAACTCGAAGCGGCCGTTTCAAAAGAAGTGGAAACATTCGAGAAATGCCGATAGCGTGTCTGCGCCCATTGATTCACTGGTTAACGAAACCATATGAACGAGTACGTAACCTTTTAGAGTTCGCTGAGAAGAAAAATGAAAATTATAAAGCATATTCTTGAAACAGCAATTGTAATTTTCAATATTTAAATTGATGAAATGCCGTACTCTTAACTACGTAGGTATTATTTGATTTTAAGACTTCAGCCAACATATAATTTATGCTATATTAAGCTTCTTTTAAGTTTTTTTTAGTGTCTGTTACATAACTAATAAAATGTTTGCTGAAAGCTGCTAGACAATGAAGTATGGAAAACGAATAATATTTTATTCACTTTAAACCCTAATTTGCATAAAGTTAACCTATTTTAAATAATAAATACTGTTTTTAAGCCCGTAGTGTTCCTAATCACAGCACATAAAATTCTCCTGAAAAGTTATACCGAAGATAATAAGTGCTGTCTTAAAAGATTGAACTAACAGCCTTTATTTACTTATCGACACATATCTTAATTGTAAAACAAAGTGCTCCAGTATATTTAAACTAATAAAGTTTAACTTTAATCACTGGATAGTAAAGCTTGCAAAAATGTAGCAAGGACAATAATGTAGGCAAAGCCTATAGGGTTTTCCTTATTTTTGTATGTATGTATAATATAAAACTCATGCATATTTTTGGTGGGTTAATAAATTTTATAATTCCCAAAATTAAATTAAACAACTACAAGACAGTTCCAAAAAATTGGGTCAGTAATATTTTTTTAAGAAACCATCGAACGTAACCAGTTACGTCGCATCTCCGTTACGTAGGTACAATGGTAAAAAGCATCAGTTTACCTATAGGTATTTAGTCACCTCGGACAAAAAGATAACTGCTTATAATTACTTAAGCACGTCCCTACTTGGTCTCCAGTCTTGTTGGTATCCCGGTGATTTGTACATAAATTCATTATTGTCACTATATTTTATTACCAAACCCATAATTAGTTATTGTCCATTGTTTTTAGCTATTATAAAATGCCACGCTTGACAGTTTGTCTATGTGACTCGAAGGAACATGCGCAAGAGTTTTTGTTTACGAAACATTCAAGTAGGTAGGTTGTTGAACATTTCATTCATCTATTTTTTTTTTCATTATAATAATTCTAGTTTAGCGTTTTATAAATATCTCAACAAATAAATTTCCTGATTTGGCGTCTAAAGTTTATTGGTTGACGTTCAAGAATTAAAGCTTGGGTTTCCAGGTCAAACGGTAACTGCAGTACAAAGTAACATAGATTGTTAGAAAATTCAAATAAAATTATGTTTGCTGTTCGTCATTTATTTGCTAAAATTGTTTTTGTTTTATTTACAGGTAAACGGAAAGGGGATTTCTGTTTTTTTTTACAAGGTATGTGAGTAAAATACTTAATGTTCCTATTTTACTTGGCCAGATGTGTAAAATTATTTTTTAGTTTTCACTTCTTAAATATATAACAATTTTTTAAACGCTTACAGTGGGTCTATATTATTCTGCTAGACAGTCAACAATGGAGTTAAAACTTTAGCACTAAGGTACCTCTACAAAGTTCAATATCAACAAGGCAATAAATTCTAGAAAACGTCTGGATATTTCGAATGCTATTTTATTAACTGTCATCGGAAGTCACGTCCGCCATATTAATTGGCTACTTTTCCAGCAGCTGTGGCACACCAAGTCCTGTAAATTGCTGCAAAAACATAGAATTTATGTGGCCTCCAGTGTACAGGCCTATGCAAAAGTAATGGTTGTCGTAGGAATTGTAGTTTTTTGGCGTATCGGTCAATTGACTTCATAAAGATGGTATTTTTAGTACTAATTATTGTATTCTGTTTTCTTGGTATATGTTAGTACCAGTTTGCTATCTTTTATCTGTAATAATACAAAAAATAATCTTCGGATTAAAGACACAATTGTGTAGGGTACCTTACACGCAAATAAATGCACTTTGAAAGTCTTCACTAGACCATATTTCTTAAACCCTACACTGAACTGATTTTACCCTCACTACATTATCAAGTAAACTGAACTACGCATAAGTTTAACCCTATCATGGGAACAACAGTAGGTGTATAATAAGAGAAAGCCTGTTCAGAATAATGGCTGCTTATCTTGTACCGCTGATTGGACATACATTAACGGAGTACCCACTTGTCTGTACATGGGTAATCTGAGCTAAAGTTCAAGGCGTTCGGGCTACTTACCATTAATTTTCATTGTGTTGTAAAACTGTAGATAGTCGGTTTGCGGTAACAATTGAAAGGACAATGTCTATAAACGGTATCGGTTGAATCTAAGGTGTGTCAGGCTCGTGATGGTTTTATGTGTTCAATCACAGTATTGGAAAGGATAAGTAGATAATATTTTGAACAACTTATCAAAGGTTTCAAATGCGAAAAGTTTTCTTCTTAGTTAACATTTATAATTTCGCTACCCTAAGTGGACTGAATCATAAAAGGCACCCCTAATACTAATATGTTTCATTAAAACGAACATAAAAACCCTAAAACTAAACGAAAAGCATTTGTTTTGAAACGAAATTCCAAAAATAGAACCCAAACACAAGCACAACGCAGTTTAAAATTCCCTAAATAAAACAAACTCCACTAGTTTTTAATTCAGAAGTGTAAGCACCGTAGGCGTTTATTAAAAAGCTCTCATTTGTCGCTCGCGCGGGCTAACTTTTGAACGATTGTAAATCGCACTTGCGCCTGCTTTATAGCACCGAGTAGCCGCCTGATGGCACGCTATGCTCCAACAGCCACGCCAACTCCATTATTTTAAAACTTTACCAACCAACTGTTTAATCTTCGTCGCTTTTAAAGTTAAGCATAGTTCGTAGCAGCGGTTTTTAAGACGGGTGCCCGTTCCGAGAATATGTTTCAGAGATAAAAGAATTTACTTGTCCAAGAATTGAAATTGAACTTGTAATGCGGAAAATTAGTGCCACAAAGAGACATCACTCCGTAATTTTGTAGAATCAAAAATCACAGTTAATAATACTAATATCAGGCAGGTAATTTCATGTGTAGGTATGAAACCAAACCGCATACATTCCGGGTCCTCAAAATTCGAAGAACACAATAAACGCAGCCATCGACGCCTACCACGTTCGCAAAAAACAACAATTTCGGTTCCCGATGATAAACTGGTTTCCGAACGGGCAATTCGTCTTATACTCTATCTCTTTTACACGTGCTTAAAAACTGTATTGATAGAAAAAGACGCAAGCGCCAGGTAAGCTAAAACCGGCGATTCCAGTTTTATTTATTTCTTAACTTGTTGCTGGCACATAAAACATTTTTCGATTTACGGGCCAAAGCTTGGGTAATTGCTTTAGCATCGGACTTGACTAATTTGCATGGTATGAATTTTAAATATGGCGGCTGTTAGGAACGTAAATAAATTATCTGTTGGGCGCTGCCTGTCTTTATATTTGCGAGTCAATGTGGACCCCGTAGTCGAGAAAGAGAAAGGTAGGGTGCGCATGATTTTTGAAAGGGTTATTTTTAAATTCTAATATTTTTTTTAAGAATAGTACGGAAGATTACGTCCCCGTCTTGATTAAGTGATAAACACCTACCTACAATTAACTTTAATCTTTAGATCTGGATCTTTAATGAGTAGGAACATTAAGCAAATTTTGAGAGTTTGATCTTGTTTGAGATACCTATGTTAAAGTGATATTTGTATATGTATTGGATTAATTTAAGACGCAATATGCACAATAGACCACAAAATATTATGTTCTGTGTGCATTAACAGCACTATGTATCTTCTTGTATACTCAGTAAAATTTACGACCAGATAACAATAACGATAAATCATTGTTCATTGTTTTAGATTAGAAATTATATTACTTATAAATGTTTAACTACTATACTTCAATTTATTTACAGTATCATACATTACAGGCACTTAATCAATCGGTGTATGATTAATGAAGGCGGCAACAGCCCAACAAATCAGATACTCCCGGCACACACATACGTCATCATTGCATTAAACGTAAATGCAATGATGACGTATGTAAAGTAAATAAAGCTTAGTACAGAACGTACACCACGGTCCGCAAATAAATCGCGAATCGAATTCCAAAGACGCTTTTAAATCATGACAATACCAGATACAGTGCGCGTTATCAATTAGAACTACTTAGCAAAATTATCTGTGCCACTGCATAAAACGCGTGTAGCACTAAATCCGATGGATCAAAGTTGATAATAGCTTGGCAGTTACTTGGCAGATAGTAAAAAAGTGTTGGTATAAGGATCGCTCGCTTCGGGCACGTAGCGCGTAATAAATAAAGGAGAGGAGAGTTAAGACTCGCCGTGAGCGGGGCTTGTTCCTTATCTGTCCGACTATGTGTACTAGGCCTGGTAACCCTACACCGACTTAGATACTTAGGTACATCGGAAAGTATATTGTTGTACCTGTTTACTGATGATAAGTGTTTAAATCTTTGGAGAAAATGCTTGTGAAGGATTGTAGAAAGTTTTGTAAATGTTTTATGGATATTCAAATGCGTGGGATATTTTTGTAAAGCACTGTATTATGTGTATTATGCTGTTAATTTTGAATACTATTGATGTATATTTTCTTACCCACAGAATTTGAATGTGATACTGACCTATTTTTTGGGACAAGTGGTGTATTAATTTTCAGACTTTCGGACTCCGCTGTTGCGTGCGTCGCCTCTTTTTTGGCATTGATGGTTTTACTCTTTCTTTCTGAATCGCAACGAATAAAACAGATGGTTGTCATACATCAACAACAGTAAGCCAAAGACCACACGGTCAATTGCATATTTATTAATTTAAAAAAAAATAAGCACGAGCCTTTAACAAGACAGACCACACCATTTTTAAGACTGTAATGGCAATATTTACGACGTATGAAACGCAGATAACGAAAATGCAATAAATATTCCTTGAAAGCGAATGGTTATCAATAACAAGATGCAGCTGGAAAACCTGCATTAGCAGATGTTGCGGTTTCTTATTTATCTCATTTGTACCAACAACCGTGCCGCTTGCAGAGAAAACCTCATTACCATTTAAAAATAACTACGAGTTTCAGCGACCACGTAGATACCTACCGTTCTACACGTAGTTCTAATAAACCAAAATCCTAATAAATATCCATACAAAATGTCAAAGAATACTTATAGGTACATTATTTCTAATAGATTCGCGAGCGTCTTTAGACAACCGTCGCTGAAGATTGAGTCTTTGTGCGAAGAAATAAAACTTATATTTGAATAGAAGCAAGTTTGGCAAGCAACGGGGTGCCGGGCAGAGGGGCTGATTTATATTGGAGCAATGCAGCAGTGGAGTAGTGTGCAGTTAGTATTGATTTCCATTCGTAACGCCCACCCCCTCCCCGCCTGCATCTCACCTCACGCACCGTAACAATGGCAAAAGGCCAAGTATCCAACACTAGGGACATTAAAAAAATATATAGCCAAATAAAGAATATGGAATGTCTTCGTTTAAATTGTGACACGCGATGTATGCTCATGCACACGGTTACCACTGTTAACCATTATTATCAAGCAATAACCAGCTTTATTTCTAATTGCGTAAAGTTTAAAATTGGAACAGCAAATGACACGTTCAGCTCGCGTGTAAGTGCAAGTCTAGTGGAGCCGAGAATTGCCTCAGTGAGTCAAAACTGTTTACCGAAGCAAACGTTCCCACTGATTGAAATCGGAGGAAAATTCGTTCACTAAGCAGTTGAATACTATTAAGCGAATGTTTATTTGAAATCTGATGTTCTTATTGATCGCATGAATGAAAATCTGCTCGAAATAGATTGGTTAGAAATGTTGCTCGTGTTTTTGATAGTTTTTGCTTGCATAAATTTACGTAGTATGCCTGCTACGATTTTGAAAATGGTAATCCCACCGCGCTGTAATGAAATTCATGATTATTTTATTTTTCTAGTTTGCCCAGAATTTTGGCTTCAATATTATTGGCTTTCATTGTATTATTTAATCATTTCAGCAATTCCGAGCAAAAAAAATTCGCGAAGCCACTAAAATAATCAGCAGCTCATTTCTGAAAAGACCGTCGATATCTTTGACTCATAGTACGTTATGTCAGTCACAAATAATAAGTTTTATGAAGTATATCGCTATGATAAACGCAGTGAGTGGCCTCGACCAACCGACACAGTCCCCGGCCAGGGGTCATTGAACGCCATTTCGGTTATGAAACGGAGTACACTCGACAACACACTGCTTACGTAATACGGATATTCTGAATTAGAATTTTGAGATATTAGTACTTGTAGAATTTTCATTTAGGAGATGCTTCAAATATGTTCTGGTTATGTATTTATTTTTAGAGAAAACCAAATTAGAAACTTGATAATATAAGATGGTTATATTATATATATATTCATTAAGTATTGAACGTTTTGGCCCTCCCACTCTAGAATCCACTCTAGAGGTCTCCATCTGTCGGCTAGCCATGACCAATCACTCTCCAGTGACTCTAATCTCGGCCTACATGGCCCCAACTAGTTCTGAGAACCACTCTCTCCTCGAAAGAGACCTCACAACTCTGTTCGGCTTGAGCAACTCCGTCATCATGGCGGGAGACCTCAACGCCAAACACCCTGCCTGGAATAGCAGGATCACATCACCCAGAGGTAGAACCCTTTTCAACCTAAGTGGCATTCTGCACTTTGACCCCATTGCTCCAATGGAGCATACTCACTACCCGCACATGACTTCTCATCGCCCAGATGTCCTCGATATAGCTCTTCTCAAAAACGTTAACCTTAGGTTGCGTTCAATTGAGACACTTCACGAGCTCACCTCAGACCACCGTCCAGTGTTAATACACTTAGAGTCCAGAACGGGCGTCGACCCGAACATCCCTGCTCCTACCAGATTGGTAACTGACTGGAAGAAAGTAAGCGAAAAGCTGAAATCAACCACGTCACCTCACCTGGATCTCATTCCAGATCAAATCCACTCCATCGCAGACACCACGGTCGCGATCGACTCGCTAACAGAGCACGTGCAATCCATCATTATGGATTGCTCACGGGAAGTCCCAGAGTTGAGCGATCAACGCTGGAAACTCCCCGCTGACGTACGTGAACTGTTAACCGAGAAGAACGCGGCCACACGTGCCTACAGCGCCTTTCCCTG